>JARHVA010001204.1:0-600000 GCA_037957365.1 Torreya grandis
TTGGTTATGTATGCACTTGTCTATGTTAATTTGGTAGCGAAGGAATTGAAAGTAACATTCTAAATCTAAAATCCATTTGCAACAGTTAATTTGGTCTATTCAAATTTAAATACAAGCCTAGTATGGGTCTTTAACTTTCAATCTTGAGGTTAAATATTGGTTAAATGAATAGTGTGGTTGAGGTTATGCATCACTCAATGGTCTAACACTTATATTTCATGATGTTTGAGGATTTTATCCTCCCAACCCTTGGTTTTAATAATGGAACTTACCTTGGGTAATAATCACCCAATGACATTATCCATTGGGGCATAATCACCCAATCTCCAAAGCTTTATAGGAAATCACGATTCACCATACTTATAGGTGTATTCCTTCTTTAGTCTTCAAATTTTAAATGTTTCATTGATCTATTTTACTTCAAAATTTATATCATATATGGAGATTTATTTTTGCATGTTCTATTAAAAGTTTTATTGGAGAAAGTTAGACACTTGGATCCTTGTCCTAAATACAAAGTGTGGTTACACACTAAGGTATGTAATATATTTATATTTTTACTATAGCTCTTTTAATATTAGAATAAAAATAGGGTATTTATAAATACATAAATTTGGTACTAGACACTTGAAAATATTAGTATTAACCTATATTATCTTACATGACTTGTGCATACACATATGAATCTTGTACACCCTTCTCTCTTATCCATTTTAGTCTTATGGGCTCGACCTTCCTAATTTTATATCAATCACCTATATGAGTTCCTTAAGCAATGCCTAATTTTCTTATTATTCTAATCAAACTATCTCATATTCATTAAATCATTATTATTGTTTTTCAAATGCCTTCATTCATATTCAAACAATTTTGGATTGATGAATCCATCTGTGTATGTTAGATTTATTTTTGCACCTAACAAATGTAATTTATCAAATAAAAATCATTCTTTTGGGTAAGCCTATACATTTTACATGTCAGTGGCATGATTGTTTACCTAAAGAGTCATCTATTTATTCAAAATAGGGTTAATCATATTCCTATCTATTAAGTATATATCAAGAATCTTTATATCACTTGAAAATTGAGAAGGAATATCCTAAATCTCTTGAGTCAAAAACTAGTCATAAGGAGAAATCCCTATCCATGGTTGAAGCACCTGAGACAAGTCAAGTTTACCAATTTTCAAGTGTTGAAATCTAGATTATAGGTTGAATTAATACAAAAGTAGTATTATTACACATACAGACCAAACCATGAGAACCAATTACAGTTTGATCCCTTTTCAAAGTATTGGAAATGTAGGCAACACTTATCCACTTAGTGGGGGTGGCTAGGGTTAGTTCCACCCATATTTTCTACTATGATTTTATGTAAACCTATTAGCAAAAGTAGAGCTAGGGTTTTAAGGTGAAAGAGATAGATTTTTTTACTTTCACACAATAATGAGATATTGATATTGCACACAATAATGGTTTACAAACAAGTGAAATAATTTTTGAAAAAATAGTTGAGAAAAATTTATAGGTACATTTAATTTAGATATCATAAACATATAGCTAACATATGTGCCTAGTTACTATTGAATTCATCAAGGTGGGTATAGAAAATCAATTTCTAGAGCTAAGCAGCTCCAAATCTAGATTCAGTCCTTTCTTCCACCTACACATAGTCTCAAACTTGAACAAAATAGTAACAAGCTAGGTACCCTAGACCTCATTGTTTCCATAAATAGTAAATTATAATTGAACAATTTCTTGTATAATTTAGACTTAATTGATTTATACATACATTAGATAATCTAAATATACATAATTTATATCTTTTTTTAATGTATTAATTCAAAAAAGGTAAAACACTATGAATGAACCTATTGAAATTCATAATGAAGATCCACTTCATGGTGGTGAAGTGGTCAATGTAGAGTATGAGGGCATTAATTATAGAAAAAACTAATATAAAATTGATTTTTCAAAGTCGAGGAGGCTATATAAAATTCAATGCTATGTTAGCATTGACAAACTAGAAGGTCAAATTTGGATGATAAAAAATTAGTGTATAAACACTACTGAGAAAAAATGTACAATTATGTTTTTGTATTATAAATGCTCTTATTAATAGATACATTAGTTCTTGAAAATGTGTAGGTTTATAAAAATCTACTTATTCATGTGTAAGATACTAAAAAAATGTTTATTTACTTAAGGAAAACACAATCCCTACATAATATAGATTAACACAAGAAATAAAATATTCCCTAGGGATTTCGTATGACAAATATAATTCATGCATCGATGACTTTGTATTATTCAATAAATATTATGTGAATTATATATTTTATCCCTATCCTAAGTAAAAAGAACACCATTTCAATGTTAGTGTTAGTGGATATAAAATTTCAAGGAAGATTTTGTGGTATTTCTTGTTGATTAGTGCATTGTATCATCTTTATAACTGCATGTCACTTTTAGAGATAATGACATGGAATTAAAAAATATAATTTTAGATGGTGTGATATGTTTACCATATTATTTCCAATCTATGGAACACATTGATAATAATTAGCCTTACAAATTCAATTACAATGCAAGGAGTATTAGGCTAGGTATTCCAATGGATGGGGTTAATCCATATTCTGTTTTTTTAAAAACATATTTAGTTTGGAACTTTGTATTGATGAATTATAAAATTTCTCCATGGCTTATGTTAAAAAAATAACATCTCTTTCTATCACTACTAGTCCCTGAAAAGAATCAAGTGAAAAACATGGACGTTTACCTTGAACTTATTAATAGATTAGTTAGACTTTTTGGAATTAGGTGCATATGTATGATTTTTCAATACCACTTGACAACAAATTATTCAAATTCTATGAAATTATTTGTTGGGAAATACAATATGATCCAAGCTTATTTTTTTTAGGTTAAACTAAATAAGGAGAGCATATATTCCCAAGGTGTGTGAATTATCTATGATCAAGCTACTCTCATGATTTGATAAAACATGCTTATAAAGAAAATATAATATTTTTAAGGATGGACTATGAATATCTTAGTTTAAAAAAGACTAAGTTCAATGGTCATATGGAAATGAGAGAACCACCAAATTATCAGTCTCCTAGATATTGGTTGCAATGTTATAAGGATGTTTATGATGTACTGAATATATTTTTACTAAGAACTTTGTGGAGATAAAATTGTTATATATATATATATATATATATATATATATATATATATATATATATATATATATATATCATACCAAAAATATTTTATAGTAGGCCATCTTTTTCATTCCATGCATATATTTAAAAAAATTATTGCATCAATGTGGTTACATATACTAACAAAAGACAAAGATATATTGTCAACATGAAAATACCTAATAGTTTATAAAATTGATAAAATTTTATCTCCCAAGAATAAGGGAACATATGTAAAGCCTTCATGGATTATAAATAAACCCCATGTTGTAAAATTCACCAATGTCATGTGTAAAATACATTTTCCCCAATTATATGGGTCATCCCTTAGGAGATTAGTCATTACCAAGGGATATATTGCATAATTGAAAACACATGACTATGGATGTGGGTTTTGGGTACACCAATAAAACCTTAAGAGGAAACCTCTAACATTTTTAGATCAATGAAAATATTCACTCCAACACACAAGTTGTGATTATCAGTATTATAAATAACCATGTGGTGGATAGAGGTGAGTAAGTGATTGTTTACCTCAGATGGTTCAAATATGATGTAATTCTAAAATATACCTAATTTTGATGGGAAAATCTAACCTAAGGTGGACTTGATAAATAAAATATAGGGAAATATAGGGCAAAAAAGGGATCTATGACTCAACTAATAAATAAGTCATTCCAAGCTAACTTACTTTATCATAGGCTAAGCAAATTTCCAATAACTAGTACCTATTGTAAAATTTTTTTAGCACAATATACATATAAAAAATTAATCACCAAAGTAAAAAGTTGAAATATACTCAATAATAATCATCAGAGATATGGTTAGAACTAGACTGCATAGCACATCCCTGTCTCTAACTAGTAATAATCATGATCAATAACCAATAAAAATTTAGACCAATTATTTGTCCAATTTGAATAATTATAGAAAAAATAGTCACACGACCTATTCTAGATTATATTAACTTAGAATAAATTCCTAGTAAGACATGGTAAATTTGGAAGAGGAAACACTTCAACACAAACTTACAAAATAGTCCAAGAACTTTCTTGCTTGTATTAATTAAAAAATTATCATCCCTTTATAATGTTCAAGAAACATATGCTTATAGCTTGGGATGGGGATACCTCATCCTTAAATATTAATCTAATTTTATAGTGTCTAAATTAGGATTGTGTGTTAAAAGCATGCAATTTATGCATTAATACAGTACATATTAAATATGATCCTAATTTAGGAAAAAAAAAATTCACATAAAATAAGCCATAGCTAAAAATAGATCAAGACTTACATGAAGTCTTAGTTGGAACTTCCAATATAATTTTAATTTCAACTCGAAGAACTAAAGTGTAACTATGGAATCTACAACTAAAGTATCATGCATAATTTTTATTATTAGAGTTTTAACAGAAGTAGTATTCATTGTTAAAGGTGGTACTATAGGCACAATAATTGATGTGGGCACAAGGATTGATCCTATGGGAGCACATGTTATATTATATCCCTAAAACATATACTTATTTATAGGAGCTTGAGCCTAAGGTGATGAAGGCTAAGATTGTGATAATGAAGGCTCAGTTGAATGGGTTAAATCTCCTTGTCCTTGTAACCGTTTATAATCAGCCATACTTGTTGTAAAATCTATCTCAACAGTCTCAAAATCATTGATAGACCTTATGAAGAATAGTGGAATTTTATCCATCAAGTTCTTGTGTATAGTCATAAAATATTTAAGAGAGACATCATGTGTCTCTATTTGAGCCACCTTATCTCTAGCATATGTGATCAACTGTACTATCAATCATTATTTCATGAAATCTAGACATATTCCTAAGAATTTGGACTTATAGCATTATTATTTCTAGTTTTATAATTTTTGAAATTATATTTCCATATTGTTATTATTGGTTTTTAACCAGTGGAATATCAAATTCTAATATTGTTGTTATTGGTTTTAATTATTGTGATATTGGATTCAAATATAGCTATTATTGGATTCCAAATTCTAATGTGGAATCAATATATTAAATTATTTCTCACAAAACTTCATATTTATGGGGAATGGGCCAATATTTGATCATGGTCCAATAGTTAAAATGGGTCATGATAATTTAAATAATGTGACCCCATAGTTGTCATGTTATTTCCTAATTATACTTATTATAGTAGTGTCTAACATTTATCCAAATTTTACCATATATTAACCAATCACATCATGACATTGAAGATTTAAAAATATTAGTGCAATATTTTAAAACACACTTAGTATCACCATGTACAAGTATTAGACAACACTTTTCATTTCCCATGTGCCCAATGTAAAACATACTTATCATTATTCTTAATAATCTTGTGTAGAATTGGTAGGTGCCCATTCTACACTAGATAATAACATAGGAATTTCTTGTTTATATTATCAATTTAGAGGTCATTATTCTTATCTCAGTGTGTATAATGTGTATGTGCCTATTCTACCCAAGATAATAATATACGCCTTTATTGATCATAGTATTCTGATATACTTGTGTAGAATGGGCATGTTCTTGTAAAACCAAAGATGGTTACCACATACATTAATCAAATTTTGAAAATTTCACACTTTATGTACCAGTATATTCATGGAAGTAATTAATCACTTTTAAATTATGCTAATGTGTTTTAAAAGGTTTAAATATTGTATATTTATTAATTAATAATGTGTAGGGAAGAAATCAATGTGAAGGAGAGATAATTAGGTTTTGTTACTTGTTTGATCCATCTTTTAATAAGTGCCAAACAATCTGGATGTAATGCTTCCCCTTCTCTTCCAAAAGGTTTCAAATATTAAAACCTCACCTTTTTAGCCACATATACATCCATAAATGGATTGAATGCTTATACAAATCAATTTTATATAAATTTGTTTTGTATGAAAAAATGTGTGCTCAATCATATATGTTTTAAATCAAGGTTTAAAAATTTTACTTTCATGCCAAATAGTACATGATATCTTCATGACTGACAAACCCATTCATAATTTAACGTCAAATACACAAACTCACATGTCTTTGGAGGCCCATTTTTTTTATATTTAACATTTGATCCCCAATATGTTAGTATATAATTTTGACCATGGAAACATGTAAATATAGAAAGATAAAGTGGATTAGAAGTTTTAATAGATCCATGCATTTTTTTGATGCCACATTTAGAACAAAATAGACCTCAACAACTCCACGGATTCCTTATGACCCAATCCTAAACTTAAAATAATTTCCTTTTATTTCAATGATTTGCAAGCCTCTCCTCATTGTATACATCTAATTCCTAACACCATTGTGTTGAAATTGTCAGTTTCAACTCGAAATGAAAACACACAATTTAGACCAAAATCACTTAAACATACTAAATGATTCAAACTTGTCATTTACAAGTTCTAATTTAGGCCAATGTATCCATAAATGGGGCAATGCATTTTATGTGATTATTAACTTTTCTCAAATAATTTTGATTCAAAATGATGAAATTGCATTTTGGTCCTCTAAATCACTAAATTCCTCTAATTCAGAGGCACACAACCTGTGCAAGTGTTATTTTGTGTCAACATCTTAAATGGGATATTGGTTCATATGCAACTAACATCATCTTCTAATTCCACTCTAGTCAAATAATGACCCAGTAATATGACATTCTAACCAATTTGATTAATAGTGTGTAGCCAATTTCCCAATAATTACTTAAAATTAATTAATCTCACTTAGGTAAAATAATCCAAATCAAGGGCTTAAGTGGAAGATACATATAAGTTATTGAATATATTTTAGTTGGAAATTGATTCTTAACATTTGCATCATCAAATGACATCATTTTTGGGGTGGCATCCATAAGCCATAAATGCAACAAATATCAAGCTTAAGGCCTCCCATGCCTCTTTAATGCCCCTTCCTTCAAAATATTTATGAGGGTATTTATGGATTAATTATACAGTATTGGATTAATTCATGGCCACACATCTTGATTCAAGATGGATGGTCATGGTTAATTCTGATAAAATTCAAAAACCTATAAATAGGATGCCTCTCATTCACATTTTAAAGATTCATTTGTATAAACCTACTATGCAAAATTCTCTCCATAAGTCATTTGGGTGTGGTGTTTATTATGCTTAATTTACAATATGATAACTTCAAGATAGGCATAACATTGATTCAAATATCATGATCCTAGTTTCATTGGTGTACAAGAGCTTTGCCTTGCATCATTGATGAAGACTTGAGCACAAAATGAAGGGGAAAATAATGTTTTTAGCCATATTTGGGTGATGGGATGCTCTTGGGAAGGTATTATATATGCCTTCTTTCAATAACTCTTAATTATCATTGTTAAAACTCCATAGAAGGAGTTGGCTTAGCTAGTTATGTTCTTATGTATTTTTCTTGAGTTTTCTTGACTAATGCTTTATCTAACTATCTTTGGATTCCATCTCTACATCTTGACATGCCTGATGGGACCACGCATCCCATTTAATTAAGGAAACCAACTTGGAAATATTAGATTTCCTAAAAAGTCTTTAAAAATCAATTTTTTACATTATTTTTCCCTTGTTTTTGGTTCTTTATTGACACACAATTTATATAATGGCCGATATCAATTTTGTGTAACCAGCATCAATTCTAGTGAAAGGCATAACATGTTAGAAAAATTATATTTTTAATCTTTATTCAAATTTATAAGTTGATATTTTGGTTTCTAAACTCTTTGTCTAAACTTTTTATTGCATGATCTAGATCTTTGCTCTAAATTTTATACTAACTTTGGGCTAACAAAAAAAAATTGACAAAACATTTTTTGCTTAAGAGTTCATAGGTAACTAGCATTAGTTTTTACCAAATGGAATCAATTCTATTATTACTATCATTGGTCTTGTTGTAACCAGAATTGATCACTATTGACTGATGTCAGTCTCTATGTAAGAAAAATAGAGAACTCGAGAATAATTTTTCAAAACTTGTTTGTTTCATTGATAACTGTGCTTCAAATTAGAAGGAAACCCTCTAACATTTGTATGTCACATTCTTGAAAAAGTGTTGAATTTGAACTCGCTTAAGTCTTGAACTTTCCCTTTGGTGTTTAAAAGGAACCTATATGTTTTTAAGTTAAGCTATTTTGTGAAAAAAATTCAAAGTTTGTAACTAAGGACAAGAGGCCAAAATAACTTCATCAAACACTTCAATTTTGGTGCATAAAATTTACATTCACTTAAATTGCAAAGTTTTTAAAAGTGTGTTATTTTATGCAAGATCATTCATTACTTATTTGTTTTTATGCAAATGAAGAGTGTGTGTATACTCTCTCCCCATCCCCTTTAAGGAACTTGGGTGACCATAAGTGCCTTTTCCTTGTAACTTGTGCCTTTGTCTAAGGAATGAAAAAAATGTTGTCAAGGCTCTCCCCAAAAAATTTATGGTTTGGGTGATCTAAACACAACCTCTAAATTCTTTTCACTTAGATCATTTATTTTATGCAACTTATCTTGTGAAGGGGAGTTCATAGCTTCTTCATGAGTTCTTTAGGAAAGTTGTGACCCAGGGTTTTATCTCCTAGCATTGTCTCAACCTCAATCCATGGTGTGGTATATAAATCAAGGAATGTATACTATGGTTTCCATGGGTTTGAGTGGTTAACATCTTCAATCATAATGAAAACTTGAGTCAGGTTTGGTTAACCAGGGGATTCCACTAAGTAGTACAAGGATGGAATCACTATAAAAAGGAATAGACACTTACATAGTAAGTTAACTTGTATGAACTCAATTGATGTGAGTCATCTGTAATGTTAATCACACTTAGTACTATCTAGATGGTTTAAATTTAAGTTTTAGAACAAACCCACTTACCACAGACATATTTTTGATGCAGGGATAGTAGCACAAAGGTCTATGTCACTGTATAATCTCTTGAGAGAAGGGTGATTTAAAAACCCTACTACTTCATGCACTTTTATTTTTGGATTAACACTTAAAATCCTCACAAGATCATGTATATAGATGGATTTCATAAATACAAAGCAACCTTGTTAGTTTAGGGCTTTGGACATTATACTTAGTTATTTTGTCTTTTCTTTTACTTGGTCTTGATTTGAGTCTAAAACTTGTTTGTTAACCAAAATGTCAACCAAACACATTTGTTGTCCACCATTTTATTTGAACAAGGAGGTGTTATGTTGACCAATTCAAAATCATCTTTTTCCTTGTTCAAATCCTCATTTCAAACATTGTGTTTGTGTTATCTAAATAACATTGTTATTCAGTTTGTTTGAGTCTAAACCATTTTCCAAAAATCTTTAAGTCCTTCACTTTTTAATTCAAATTCAAAATCTCACTTTTCTAAGTTTTGGGACAAGGTGTTAATTGGTTTACCATTTGCAATTGGTTTGAGTTAACTTGGGTATGATTTACCATTTAGGTTGAAGTTCATTTTATAGACTCATTATCATCTGATCATTGTGAACTTAGGCTATCTAATATATTGTTCACACTCTAAGTTCTAGATCTAATTTTATACTTCATATTACCATGTGGCAGGGTTGGGATGCCCATTTGGTTTTGGTTTTATACTTGTAAATTCTTGCATGTTTTCACATCTTCAGTTTCTTAGTTTTCATTGTTAGCTTCCTAATCTGAAGGACTTTATTCTAATTTTTTTACTAACAACTCATCTAAGTTGAACCAACTTTTATGGTATTGATGTATCTTTAAACCTATATTTGGTGTACTAGTTTACACTATAGGTTTTAGAGTTATCATACCCTCTTCTAATTTAATGATTTCAACCCTCCAAATTTGAATAATTTTGTGGTACTACACCACCTTATCTTTATTATAGTCTCTTTATTACCTTGTCATTTGTTTAAAACACACCTTGTTAATGTTTTCAAAACATTCCAAATATTATCAAGCATAGAGAACAAACTTCTAGACATGATGCAAAGGTACACTTATAGTGGGGTCTCTTATGGCCCTTTCTATGAGGAGGAGCACTTTTATGATGGACAAGATAATTTCATGGTATTTGAGGACATTCCCATGACTATAGGATCTAAAGAATATTAATTTGAACATTAACCCTTAGAGGACAAAGATGAAACACTCCTAAGGTTTTTTTGAATTCAGTGCTAGATTGCCATTAAAATTTCCTATGGAACAATTACATACCTTGGTTAGGGTAGAAGAAAAATAACAAGAAAAACCCCTTGCACATATTAAAAAAACAAAAACATCGATTTTTCTATCAAAGGAAATGAAATACTCATAGATTCAACACATAATGATCAAGATCTTGTTACTAAGATCAAGAAGATAAGTCAATGATATTCAGACCAACTTATTGTAGACTTGATAGACTCTTTAGTTGTTACTTCCATACACAATGTTATTTCTAAAGAGTAGGTAAATATGGTTAAACCAACATAACACACTATAATTTAGAACACACCTATAATGGATCAATATGTCTCAATTGAATAACCTAAGTCTCAAGAAGTTAGACAACATGCTTCTCTAGACACAGAGCATACATTTTTCAATCATCAATAACCTCTTGTTCCTTCACAAAACCAAGGACCAAAAAATTCAATGTATATTGAGTAAATTATTCAAAATAATTTGGCTAGTTCATCTCAACCAACACGTACTTTGGTGAATAAACCATGGACTCCCCAAAATTTAAAAAACACTTATAATTCAAGGTAGCTAACTTTAGGGAATGTTTATCAACCTAGAATTCAATGACTCACTTACTCGACTCAAAGAGTGCATCAAAACAAGGTCAAAAATCAAAGGGTATATATCCCTAACAAATCCATGCAATAGGGGCACATACCACCCCAATAAAATTATATTTCACCCACAAATGCACCAAACATTCAAGCATGGAATTCCATGAAAGAAATTATGTCATGATTGGAGACTAGAAATAGAATCAAGAAGTACAATTTTGATGAGATATGTCCATATACATTTAATATGCGTATTCTATAATTACCCTTTCCATCTCATTTTGAGGCACCCACGTTTGACAAATACAAATGGAAGGGTGACCCTTGTGAACACATTAAAACATTTTTGTGTTATGCCAAGAGGTAGCTAACAAAAACATTTATTTGATTTGTTTATTTCCATGAAGTTTAGCAAGACAAGGTTTATATTGGCTTCTTATGTTATCTAAGGGATCAATTACAGATTGGAATGACCTATCTAAAAAAATTGTCAACCACTTCTCTTATAATATTAAACATGAATTGATTATTGTTGACTTGTTCAAATCCAAACAATGAAATGGAGAAAGATTCACATCATATCTATAGAGGTGGAGAGAATTAGCTGGATGCTTTCACCATATATTGCTAGGCAAATAGTTGGTCAACATTTTTGCACAAAACTTATACCCTGAGGTGACACACAATCTAAGGTTTGCTTACATGAACACATTTGAAGAAATTATTGATAAGGATGTGCAGATTGAGAAGGTGCTTATCACTAAAGGCCTTGTCAATATTTATTTATAGGGTCAAATGTCAAATCAAACCCAATCTCCTAGTCAATCTATTTTAATAGAGAATCCTAAGGGTTTCAACAAGAATAAGAACATGGTCAAAATGGAGTAACAAAATAAAGATGCATACAAATGATGCAAGCTCAACCAGCTCCAAATGTGTAATTAGCTCCACCTAATCCACCAAACACTTTGAAAAGAGTCCCTCCATGAAGGGTATTCAATAACAACTTTATAGTCTTCAACAAACTAGGAGAGCCTATGGAGGCAGTGTTCCAAAAGCTCATAGCAGATAATTTAATTATATGACCTATACCAAGGCCATTCCCTAATGATCAACCAAACCTGATTGGTATCAAGCATATGAATTTTGTAACTTCCATCATGTTATTGGTCATGGTGCTTATCATTGTGTTCAATTGTGGTACCTCATTGAATATTTGATTTGGAATGGTTAATTTGAGATCAAACTTGCTCTATAGAACACTAATCAGACTATGGCCATCTATAAAGACCCCTTTCCTTGACATAATAAAAAACCACCAAAGAATAATTAGAACCAAGGATAGAATTACTGTCAAAATTAGAATCAATGTCAAAATATTAATTAGCATGATCATAATCAGGATCATAATACCCATGCTAATAACCTAGTTTACAATAACATGACTTTCAACTATAATAATATTGTTAGATGCATTTCTACAAACCATAATGCCACTATCACTATTAAATCCCATGAACCATCTTGTACTTCTCAAAGTACTAGACCCATTTTCATAGGGTCAACACATCTCCCTTAAGTAATGTCATGTTGAGTTTACACAATTCTATTGCACCTCTATTTGCATGGGTTACCATTGCTGGACTTCATCCTTCCTCTAATTATGATGGCTCCTCATTGACTTAAAATTGCTCAAATGTAATTAGACACCTATGAGTCACCTTCCAAGTCCCTTTATTTTCATCTTCTAATTATAATGGCTCCTTGAAACTGTTAGATTGTGTAATCACAACTAGATGCTTACAAGTTACTCTTCAGGGACCTTTGCCCTCTTCTTATAACTTTGAACCCAACATGAATTTTGTGCCTTTAGATCCAAATTTTAACACTATGCTAGCTAAGGCTAAATCATCTCATCCTACTATCAAAAACCCTTATAGTGTATCAAATTAACTAATTAAAACCCCTGCATAAATTTTTATTCTAGATCTCTTTCGTACATCTAAAGTCCATATAACTATGTTGAATGAGTTTTTACAACAATCCATTGTTCCCTAAGATATGAATCCTGAATAGTTCCAAACATTAGTTAAATATTTGTCTTTATTTTGATAGGTCACATTTGATCAAAAAGACATGTCTACTCTTGATCTTATCC
The DNA here is from genome assembly GCA_037957365.1 of Torreya grandis. NCBI lineage: Eukaryota > Viridiplantae > Streptophyta > Pinopsida > Cupressales > Taxaceae > Torreya > Torreya grandis. Next base: position 13,122 of record JARHVA010001204.1, read on the forward strand.
ATAATAACCCATTATATATTTAGGTTATCATTGAAAACTAAAAAATCAAGTAAGTTCTTATAGACAATGGTTTAAGTTTGAACATAGTATCCCTCAAATTAGTACAAAGATTAGGCTACATTGTGAAGGATATTTATCTAGAGATGATCACCACAAAGATTTAAGACAATGCCAAGAGGGAATCTTCTACATTATTGGGTTTATGTCCCATCACACTTTGTTACATATTATATATATTGAGTTTATTTATAACATAATTCTTGGTCATCCTTAGATCCATGAAGTATAGACCATTCCATCCACCTTGCATCAGGGCCTTAAGTTTCCCCACTATGGGATCAAGGTCACTATTCCTACTGATCTACAACCTTATTAGTATTGTAAACATTTAGAGGTTGAATATCGTAATTATATCTATTATCCTGGTTATGAATTCATTGTAAAGAAGAACAAGGAAATAGTTTCACATCCACCAAATTTTAATTATATCAACCCTAGTGACCTTGATTCTACTTTGATTGATCAATTTCTTGAAACCCTTACAAAATAGGTTGTTATAGAAGATGTGGGCATTTCCATGTATCATCTCTAGGATGCCTTCCATGTTGTTAAGTTATCGAACTCTCCCAAAAAATTTGGTAAACCTAAACCTTACAAAATCCCTAATATACCCAACATGATTTGGCAATAGAAGAAAGAAATAAAAAATTCATGATGGTATTTTTACCTACTACTTTGCCAAAACAAGATCGAGAGGCTTTCACTGAAGAAGACTAGTTATATTCTAATAGCATTGATAATTTTTTTTAGAATCCAAAATATCCTATCCCTAATCAGATCATGGAAAATTTTGATTATAAAGGAAAATTCCTTGGCCCATGATTACAAGGAATCCTAGAACCTTTATCAACTAGCAAACTAAATTTGAATCATGATCTCAGATTTATACTTCCTAGGGGTGACCTCATGACTTTTGATAGTGATTCTCCTAAATTGACTAGCAACAAGACTCTTGGTAGTGACGTAGCATCCCATTATATACATTTTGATGAGCTTATTGACATAGACATATTTAATTCAAATTCCATTATGACCATAACACCTCATTGTTTCCTATGCCTTTGTCATCCCGAACTCATTAATTGGGACCAAAAAAATTTGGTCATACACCTTGATGAATGTTATAATGAAGAATCAATTACAAATTACATGGGCCTCAGAGATGGATTGCTCATTGGTGATCATAAACAAGGATTTGATTTTATTTGGATCTTTCTACCTACTTTGGAGAGCAAACAAACTTTCTTGGTCATGAAGAACATAAAACATCAATATCTTCAAGTGAAAACCTCTTTGAGATGCTCATTGGTTAGGGAAAAAGTAAAGAAAAAGACAAGCCCTTGAGTGAAACCCTATTTCATGCACCTTTAGATGGGAAAGTTTGCTCATCCCCAAAGGATGTTCAAGGTCCATTAAGTCTTAGCTCTATATCTAGTACTAGAATCACATTAGAATAACAACAAGTCTTTAAATGTCTTGCTCTTGACTTTCCTGAGATTTTTGCTAGTTGACCATTACTTGAATTAGAAAATTCATATTTGTCACAATATCCAAAGCTTTGGGAGGAAGATCATGATCACACATTGCTTACTATTATTGAATATGGTTCTACACTCCTTGTAGAAAATACTATTGAAGTGACCCTAGGAATATAAGAGGATCCCAAAATTATTTACCTTAGAGCTTCCCTTATTGAAGTAGATCAAGAGCACATTATATCCATTTTGATGGATTTCATTGATATTTTTGCATGGGCATATTCAACAACGCTAGGCTTAGACCTTAACTTGGTTATGCATCACCTTTCTATTCATTTAGATGACAAGATAGTTAAACATAAATTAAGGAATATGCATCCATGCATCAATATTTTGGTAAAATCAAAAGTGGAGAAATTATTGGGAGCAGGCTTCATTAGACCACTGAACTATTCTGAATGGATATCAAACATAGTTCTAATTAGTAAAAAGCCACAAGGTATACATCTTTAAATTGATTTCAAAGATATGAATAAAGCATGCCCCAAAGATGATTTTATTCTACCGAACATTGACATGATTATTGATTCTATTAATAGGTACAAGATGTTATCCCTCATGGATGGATTTTTTAGATATAATCAGAACAAGATAACTCAAGAATACTATCATAAAACTACATTCACCACTCTATAGGGAACATTATGTTATCAATTCATTCCATTTGTATTGAATAACATTAGAGCCACTTATCAATGTTCCATGACTATCATATTTCATGACATGATGCATGATATTGTTGAGGACTATGTTGATGAAATCCTAGCTAAATCAAGAACACATGCGAGACATCCTAACATTCTATGAATAATATTTGAGAGACTTTGTGTATATAAAGTCTGCCTAAATCCTAATAAGTGTGTCTTTGACATCAATTTAAGAAAATTACTAAGGTTAATTATATCTCAAAGAGGGATCAAATTTTACCCTACTAAGGTCAAGGCTATTATTGAGATGCCTCCACCTTCCAATCTTAAACAACTTCAAAACTTGTATGGAAAGATCTAATATATCCATAGGTTTATTTATTAATTGGCAAATAAGTGCCACCCATTTACTCATCTTTTGAAGAAAGGGGTCACATTTAAATGGGATCAAGAGTGTCATTTATAATCTCATTACACATTTTTCCAACCTACCAATTTTGAGACCGCCAACACCTAGACAACCATTGCTTCATTACATTTCAGTGACCAAATATGTACTGGGGGCACTTTTAACCCAACATGATGATCAAGGTAAATAACATGTAGTTTATTATTTAAGTTTCACACTAGTGGCTTATGAACACAATTATATGCCTATTAAGAAGGTGTGTTTAGATATGATGTTTGCCTGCCAAAATTTGTGACACTATATGCTAAACAATAAAACAATTGTTATTGTTAAGGTGGATCCTCTCAAATTCTTATTATCTAAAGTAGCTCTTACAAGATACATGGCCAAATGGGTCAAGCTCTTAAATTATTTTGATGTTAAGTATCAAAATTAAAATGTTAATAAATGGAAGGTTATTGATGATCAACTTGCAAAATCCCCTATTATAGACACTCAACCACTCATATTCGACTTTCCAAATGATTTTATCATGACAGTAGAAGAAGTAAAACATGAAATAAAATAATGGAAGCTATATTTTTATGGTTCATTCACTTATTATGGATCTATATCCATCATGTTTTTTATTACACTACAAGGAATTTGATTCCCAAAGCATTTCATAGCAATTTTCATTGTACCAACACTATGTCTGAGTATGAAGCACTTATTGCAGGACTTCATCTTGTAATGTAGTGGGATATCCATAACGTAATGGTCTATGGTGATTCCCAATTGATTATCAATTATACCACTAATCAATATCAAACTAGAGGTGACAAGCTTGTATCCTACAAGCATATTGTGGATAATCTCAAAGCTCATTTTAAATCTATGTAGTTTGAACAAGTACCACTATCCAAAAATAGATATATTGATGCAATGGAAATAATTGGGTCCATGATACAGCTTGATAGAAGTGCTAAAGAGTATTAGTTTCTCATTGAAAATCTTCTACAGCCTACTCATGTCTTTCCAGATTTAGAAAGGGTATGTGCCATTACAGATCCCAGTCACCCACCTAAACTACCTTGGTTTCAATATTTTTATAATTATTTCCATGATCATGTCTTTCCACCTGACCTTTCCAATAATCGATAGAAAATTTTCCTTCACCATATAGCTCATTATACCCTACTTGGAAACATGATTTATCCCCAGGATATGATGAATGTTACTTCATTATTTATCTTCAAGAGAATCCATGATAACACGTAAGGAGGTTCATGAATGAATGTGTGAGGCCCACACTAAATGTGTATTTGTAGCTAAAAATCTCCTTAGAATAGATTATTTATGGCCCAAAATGGAGATAGATGCTTGAAATTATGTGAATATATGTGTTCCTTGTCGATAAGATAGAAATTTGATACAACACCTTTCTTGCCACTATAGTCAATCACTACCCCATGGCCATTTTTCACATGGGGCCTTGGTCTCATTGGGAAAATAAACCCAACATGTTTAGATGGCCATAAACATATTTTAACTGCTACCAATAATTTTACTAAGTGGATTGAATCCATTCCTCTCACTTATGTCACTAGGAAGTAGATTGCCAAGTTTATCCATTATCATATCATTTGTCAATATGGTATCCTAGCTCACACTATATCCAATAATGGTGGATCATTTGTAAACAAAGATGTTAAAGAACTTTTTGCTAAATTCAAAATCAAGCACAAGAAATCCACACCATATAACTTGCAAGGTAATAGACAAGCTGAGGCATCAAATAAAACCATTTTATCCATATTAAATAAGATTTTCAATGGTGGTGGCTGTAATTGGCACTTGAAAAAAAAATACCATTTGGGTTTATTGTACTAGTCATTGAACCCCCATAAGAGCCACTATGTATTCCCTTGTTTATGACACAGAAGCTATTATCCCAATTGAGATCGAGCTACCTTTATTTTGAGTTTCTTTGGAGAATATTGAAGATGACAAAGATTATAGAGTCTCTGGGTTACAAGAACTAGAACTTCTTGATAGTAAGCATTGGCTGCCCTAGAAAACTTGTAAGCTTATCAGAATGTATTGCATAGAATCTACAACAAGCACATTATCCCTCAAGAATTTGAGATTGGTGATTTGGTCTTAAAATATAACCAAAAGAACATAAATGTTGAATGTAAGAAAAAGGGTAAGTTTTAACCCAATTGGCTTGGACCATATGTGATCATAGTAAATTATGGATTAGGGGCATATTGGCTAGCTACTCCAGGTGGAGAAGAACTTATAGAACTCATAAACATTGTACATCTTAAATGGTTCTATTCTTGACAGCTTTGAACCATTGTCTACAAGACCCCTTACTTGGGGGCAACTTGTGTTAAAGTTATTTTATCCTACCATTATATCATGGACCATCCTCTCATGGACCACATTCATTTTGACCTACTTTGGACCATTCTTTCAAGAACCATATTCTTTTATGTCTATGGATAGTTAAATCTTTAGACCATTAACACTCTATATCTTTTATATTCTAGCTTGACTCATTTTATCCTACCCTGGACCATCCTCTTTGGGACCCTATTCATTTTAGACTATTATTTTTATGAACCACATTCTTTTCATACACTAGGCCATTGTAACCTAGACATCTTTTATCCCTTGACCACTTATGATCCTAATTATGACTCATAATTATTATGAACATGTTCAATGCTAGTTCTATAAAGTAGTTTAGCCTAGCCAATAAGTTGTAACTTCTCCTTACAAATGGGTGGATAGAGATACATCTTCAGCATATGATTTTTTCCTACTGGATGGTTCTTTAGAGTTATCTCATGCTGCATACTATTCTACTATTTTTTTATTATTTGGTAGGCATTCTTACCTTAATGGGATCTCGCTCTCATTGATATGTGATCATGGACCATTGTATTTAGATTTAACTATTATTAAAACTCCTACTCTTGGACAAATATCTCCTTGATTAGTTGGTTCCTTGTTCCATAGTTTATATCCATGATGAACCATTGCATCCAATTTAGCTATTGTTTGAACACTTACCTATGAATGTGCATCTCCTCAACTAGGTAGTTCCCTGAACATTTTGTAAATATTTCATTTCTATTACTTATCTCAAAAACTCAAAAACATTATAAAATGATCGATAAAACAAACAAAAACATTTTCTTACACTTTTGTTTATTTTGATTTCTCCATGCTCTTGTCATTTTGCAAGCACTGATTTGAACACTCTCATCATTTTTTGAGCCTATTTTCCCATTTCTTCTACAACATCAATCATGTTTTATTTTCATTATTTATATTCTATCCCATTTCTTAGGAAAACTATATTTGGCCTAAAGTTCATGTTGGACCATGCATCCATGTAACTATTTAGGCAATGTCCACTTGTCTTGTACATTTGGAGTCAGCTCTACCACCCCCTTCCTTTTCTTCTTTTTCCCCCATTTTTTTCTATTTTATTTCCCTATCACTTGGGGGAAACTTTTTGACCTTGTTTTTGTTATGTTATTGTAGAAAATAACACCTTTACTACATGCATAAGAATAATTATTTTCAAACCACATTAACATTATGAGTAGCTACTTTTTTATGTGTGTTTATTTGATTTTTATTGGTGTTTTTTTGTGCTTTCCTCTTCATTTATTTATTTCTCTTCCTTCATTATATATTCTTGTTTGATCTTTTGTTCTTTTGTGTTTTTGTTTTGTCTTATTCATTTGTTTTATTTTTCAAGTACATATTATTATGCCATATGGATCTTGATTATTCATATCTTGCTTCATGTTTTTTAAATGTAAATATTTGTAACTTTGGTATTGGTAGTTCTTATCATTATCCTTAGTTAAAAATATTCACTTTTGAACCAGCTCGGTGTATTTGAAATGCAATGTCATTATAGGTTGTTCATAATTATGATGCATAATTTCATTTTCCTATAGCAAGCACTATGTGCTTTGGATACAAGTCTTTAAAGAAATATAACTTTGATGATCAGTGTTCTAGTGTACCAATGAAACTAGATGTCAATGGCTTATCTCATACCTGACTCTATGCAAAATGTGCATCTCTTGGCATACATTATGAGTCTCATCTAGCAATGGTTCATTTTTATTCTATTCTTCATCCCTTATTCCATTTTCTCCCACTTCTGGGTGAACTACATTGGTTTGAGGCCAATTTGGATTATGTAAGTAGTGCTTGGATACATGTTGTATCTTAGGTCAGCTCGACCACCTTTATTCTTTTGTTCATATCTTTTTTGATTTGTGCATTCTTGTATGTCAGGTTTTTCATGACTATTTCGGTCATTATCCCATTGCATCTAAGTTTGAGCCCACTCATATTTTAATCTATGCATTAGGTTATATTCTTGATCTATGATTGCTAATTTACCCTATAGGGGCACAATATTTAAACCAATCACAAATCTAAATCAGTCCTACTAAGACAAAATTAATTATCAAAGATCAAAATTTGCCCTACTAGGGAAAAATTGCTTATATCAACTTATCAAATCTGCTCTATTGGATCACATTATTATTTCCTTTCTCTAGAACAACATTCTCCAATTACTTTTAATTTCAATCTTTGTGGACTTTTTCCCTCACTCTATCAATGTTTTAGTGTGTGACTTATCTCATAATTGATCAATTCTTAAGTGTGCAGCTTGAATCGTAGCTTTAGGTGTGTTCAAAGTGTGTCACTTATATTTTTGGATTGTATCATTCCCATTCCCCCATCCTTAGGGCCCATTATACTCTAATTATCTTTTTTATCACTGATAATCAATGCATACAATAATTAGCTCATATAAATTTAATCTATCCCATAGGTTAATCTCACTTTCTCTCTCTTTTTGAGAGCCCATCCTTTTTTTTCATCCTAGTATGTCCTCTTGAGGGGACATCATGGGTCATTTCCTTCCAATTTCTTCTTAACAACTCTTTTCTTTTAAAATATGTTGCTTCACCTAAAAGTCTCACCATGCCTTCTCAAACAAAGGAAAAATGTAGACATCCAATTCCTAACACCATTGTGTTGAAATTATCAATGTTGACTCAAAATGAAAGCACACAATTTAGGCCAAAAATCACTTAAACATGCTAAATAGTTCTATCTTGTCAATTACAAGTGCCAATTTAGGCTACTGTATCCCTAAATGGGGCAATGCATTTCATGTGATTATTAACTTTTTTCCAATCATTTTTTGAGCCAAAATGATGAAAATGCATTTGGTCCTCTAAATCATTAAATTTCTCTAATTTAGAGGCACATGACACATGTAAGTGTTATTTTGTGTCGACAACATCTGAAATCGGATATTGGTCCATATGCAACTAACTCATCTTCTAATTACACTCCAATCAAATTAAAACCCAATAATATGACATTCTAACCAATTTGATTAATAGGGTGCAACCAATTTCTAAATAATTGCTTAAAATTGATTAATCTCACTTAGGCAAATTAATCTAAATCAAGGGCTTAAGTGGAAAATCCATGAAAGTTATTAAATATCTTTTAGTTGGAAATTGATTCATAATATCTGCATCATCAAATGACATCATTTGTGGGGTGGCATCCATAAGCCATAAATGCAACAAATATCAAGCTTAAGTCCTCCCATGCCTCTGTAATGCCCCTTCCAAATATTTATGAGGGTATTTATGGATTAATTATACAAAATTGGATTAATTCACGGCCACACATCTTGATCTCAAGATGGATGGTCATAGTTGATTCTGATCAAATTCAAAAATCTATAAATAGGAGGCCTCTCACTCACATTTTTAAGCTTTATTTATGTAAACTTATTATGCAGAATTCTCTCCACAAGTCATTTGTGTGTGGTGTTTATTATTCTTAATTTACAATAAGATAGCTTCAATATAGGCATAACATTGATTCAAATATCATGAGTCTAGTTTCATTGATGCACAAGAGATGATGGAGGAGCTTTGCCTTGTATCATTGATGAAGACTTGAGCACCAAATGAAGGGAAAAATCTATTTTGAGCCACATTTGGGTGATGGAATGCTCTTGGGAAGGTATTGTATATGATTTCTTTCAATAACTCTTGATTTTCATTTGCAAAACCCCATCGAAGAGTTGGCTTAGCTAGTTATGTTCTTATGCATTTTTCTTGACTAATGCTTTATCTAAACAGTTTTGGATTTCATCTCTACACTCCTCACATCATCAAATTTTGTTGTGTTTTTTAAACACATATCATCAACTTAGTGTGATGGAACCCCAAAAATTATAGTGTTGCATCACTACTAGCACATTTCCCATGAACTTAAGTAGAATAATACTATTAATTAAAAACTATTTGAAAACTATTTTGATTAAATAATTCAACATTAATTAAATATATTATTGCCTCTACATAAGTATGAAAATTAATAATCTAAAAATATATATATATATTTAACAATCAATATGGTTACCTCGTTAATGGGTCAATAGTAAGAAGCTTAAATAGAAGTTGGGATTAAAATATTGAATAGAAGCTGGTCAAATAGAATAAATTAATGTTTACATTCAACTCATATTAAACAATTAGAATAAAAATGAAAGGCTAAATTTTTGGATCCTGATTTGGAATAGAAATTTCAAAATGCTCACATCCTAGGTCAAGATGATATCACATATTAATTTATGACCTTCAATAGTTTCGCCTTAGTATTCATTACCCTATTCAAGTAGTGTAAGATATGATTCATTGGCCTTATGCCCTTTTTTATGAATATTAATCGATCCACCTTTCCATTTTTTGTTTTGTGTCCATGCCTAGATGATGCTATCAATATCAATGTCTTGTTTGATTTCATCTAATTTGATCCATGTTTTATTAGCTGTGAAATAATCTTGATACAATGCTTCACCAACTTCTCTCCTTGATGGTTTCCAATATTGAATCACGTTTTTAACCACATTCTCAACTTTCAGTTTATGGTAAATATCCCCATCTACCCTTCCCATCCAAATATTTTCATTTTCATTTTTTGGTCATACTATAAGCATATGTCCCACATACACATCCATCTATGGATTGAAATGCTTGTTTAGTTCTACAAATAGGCCCAACATAAATATTATTATTACTTTGGATATGTTCATTAATATAGTCTTATATGTGGAAATTATTGGCTCTTTTTATTTGTTTATATATGTCATTAACTTGTATTTCGTGTGGCCAAAAATAAAGATTCAACATCCTGGTGCAATTTACAAAAAATCTATCCAAATTACACAAAACATTTTCCCAATATGTTATCTTTGGAAGCCATTATTTCTACCTCCACCTGTTGTACTTTTTCCCCAATGTTCAATATATGTTTTTATTCCATTTTTCAAATATTACATTTCTTTGAGTTCTTTGAAAGGTGATAGAGGAGGCTTTCCTTCTAGTAAGTTTGGTTCACCATTATCCTTTGTACACCAAATTAAGATTGGATGACACCATTGGAAATATTTTATAGTTTTTTTATATTCCATCATTGGTATGCCATCCACAACATGGAACCCAAACATCTTAGGTTTACTAATACCCACTATCTTGTGGCTTCCTTCCAACTAGTGTGCCTTCATGAAGGCATTGAATTCATACACTTCCTCAATAAGGTAAGGAGTGAATGTACTTGACCCCTCTTAGCATATTTTTTAGGTTTCCATGATATATAGAAAATAAAATGTGTGTAGTTTCCATAATGATGTTGTTAATATGCCAAAAGTCTCATCTATATACTCATGGGTGTATCCCACTAGAGTAAGCTTACATACACAATGTTGAATACCCTTATTGATATCAACATTGATGAAAATTAAAATAAGGTATTATTATTATTGTCATTCTAAGCATTATCTATTTGTAAGTAGAGGATTGATGGTTGATTTTTGGATGAAGTACCTATAATAACAACACTATTAATTGCTTTAGCATGGACAACTTTTTCCTTATACCCTTTACAATTATCATGCACTTCATTTATAATATTGCATCATGCAATGGTTGTTTAGATGATCCACAAGTATACAATAAATCCTCATACTCATCAATAATGGGCTCTTCAAGCTTCTTGAGACACAAATCCAATGATGTGACAGTGTAGTTTGCTCCACATTCAATAAATGGTAGGTTTAAGTGGCCAAAACCCCTAGTCTTGTGTCCATGTGTGAGCATAAAAGTTAATTTAAATGAGAGGTTCATAACATTACTTCTTGAATTTAATTTTTTGCCCATATTTGATATGAAAGTTATAATTTTTTTCCTTTTTATCATGCACAATGATCAAGAAACCCTAAGGTTGTTCCTCTGATTGTAATCTATGGGATTAGTAATGTGCACACCAACTTTGAATGTATTCATTATGCCGTGTTTTTTCCTCTTCAAGTTTTGAGAGTAATTTTGGGGCATGTGGTGGCTCTACATTTATTTTAAAAATATATACACTTATCACACTTGGTGAAAAATTTATTCTTTGAAATCAAAACATGTTGAAATATTTTGGTCATATATTATTGAAACTTGGTTGCAAGATTAGTGAAAGTTTGAAAATTTTGAGCTCCTCAATACACTTATTTCACATTAAATTATGGGTATATAATGAAAGAATCAACCTTTGAGAAAATTTGATTCCATATTATCCTACACAAAGAGTTAAATGCATAGAAATATCTAAATTTATCTCAACCATTATTTATATGCAAGCAACCATTACGGTGGTATTTGAATTTTTTTTCTCTTTCTTGGTGGTACAATATATTGCACACCTACGACCATTTATCCATTCTACTTTATGACTATATAAAGTGTTTTTTGGGTACCCATAAGCTTTGAGCCATACATTTTGAAAGACATCCATCTCATCTAATTTAATTTTATGCACCTCCATAGATTCATCACCCACATTAAAGATGGAATTTGTTGTTAATACATCTAACACAAAATTATTTATGTCTTTTTAATTCATGGCTCTAATTTTGTGCCATCAAAATGTGACTGAAACTAGGGGAAATTTTTTAAGACAATCATATTTGCAACAATAATTTTTCACATTCTCCACTTCATCCAAAAACATTAAAGGAAACATCAAGGGTCCCAATCTCTTTTCATGAATTTTATGATCTTTTATAACATGAGTTACAAAAACTTGGGCTATGTCATCTTTTTTTCTAGAACATTTATATTTGAGAATGACATTGTTTATGACAAAATCAATTCTATCTTTAGGTCATATATAATTGATGGTGCTTTCACTGTCATCACTTAAATATCCCTCTTCTATGGAACTATAAGCCTCTAAGTCACTAAAAATATAATCATTATGAACTATGGGAATGGATGGATCTACATGTTTTAACAAATCACTCTCTTCCCATGAAATGTAGTATCCTTTTTTCTAGACATCTTCTAAGGTTTCAAATCCATCAACTGAAAAAAGAAATTGTATTTTCCATCCAATACTATGTCAACACTAACAACAACAAATCCTCTTCCCATGTCTTTGAAATGTAGTATCCTTTTTCTTGGATACACTTTGCCTTCCAAAACTTTGGTGCCTTTTGAAAATAATTCCAAATGATCATCCTCTCCAAAATTAAGAGACATAGATGCTATAGTACAAATAATAAACATGAGATCAAAGTAAAAATTTATAAAACCCTATTAGATAAAAATTAAACATAAATGTGAGATGAAATCAAAAATGTGTAATAATTATTAAATGTAATTTAAGTCTCATTCACTAAGAATCTATGTGTTGCTAGGAATAAATATGTATTATATAAAAATAAGAACATGTGAGCAAGGTGATATGCCAAAACAAGTAACGTCTTATGAAAATATGATCCTAGCATACTATCATGAGAAGAATGGGGCATTATCAACATTAATTATCGATATCTAAAAATATATGTGAAACATTTGTAAAAATTGAGTAACATTGTTATTGGTAAATTGGGTAGGACGCTTATTGGTAACAACATTTTTATTGGTAAATTAAGCAAAACTATACCCTCTTGGTCTCTCCAAAGAGAAATTGAGGATGCCAAAAGATCTTACAACATTTCAAAAAAGTCTCAATATCACATATTTATAAGGAGGGTGATCCAATGATGAAATATAATTAATGAAAAGCCTCACAACCTGTGAAATCTCATGAAATGATTTCATCACTCATTATAAGGAAAGGAAACCAAGATAAAATCATGGTAGGAAAAGACCTAGCTTCACCATCATTAAAACACTGGTCACGATAGATTTAGAATGAAAGGAACTCATGTTGAAGACAATTTAAATTAATACCTTGAGAAGGAAGAAATAGACAACCATGGGAGGTGACTGTGATAGAGTCAAACCTATTTCTTATACTAAAGCCAAGAAAGACTCAGTGGTGTGGTGTAAACTATTGAAAGGGGGCTCACTAGTTTTATGACTAGAATAATTGGCCATGATCTTGCCATCTCTAAGGATTTTGTAAGAGGTTGGGTTTGAAAGGTGTCATTAAAATGAGAGGCTTGTAAATAAAAATCACCGATGAAATCATAAAAGAGGTAAAGGATGTGGATTTTCATGGGAAGAAGGCTTTCAAGGATAAAAATGTAAGGAATAACTAACAAATACTTTTTTCAAGATAGACAAATCCATTATCCATAAGTAGAAAGTTTATCTCAAATTAGAGCTACAATTAGAGATATCATGGAAATGAATAGAATTTTGGCTTCAAATCATGAAATGAATTACATTGGAGGTTAAGTTAATTGTCATTTTATCACACCACTTCCTACTTATGAATCATTTTAAAGGGCACAAAATTAATCTTCCCTTTTTCTTGTTGAAGTCCTTGGAGGCCATTGTGACTTCCTACATGTTGAAATATTCCACTATTTTAATACACTAGGGCCTCATTTTTTTAATAGTCAAGAGGGTGAGCCCTTTTGGTCAAAATACATGGTTGAATCCATTAAAGTGAACAAATATGAAGATGACTCAGAATACAACACTAAGGAAGAAAAGGTAACTCAGGAAGATGATGACTCGTCAGCCTAAGAGGTGAATTCATCTGAAAAGTTCAACACCCCTATTGATAAAGAGGATAACATCAAAGTAAAATCCAAGGAGAATGATCCCTTTAGAGAGTCATAGGTAAACCTATCTACTAATCTAGGAGGGAAAGTTAGAGTCATGAAGAAAAGGAAAATATTTGAGGCCCCTACCACTAGAATCAAAAGATATATATAATTTTAAGAGGGCAAGGAGAAGCTAGAAATAAAACATTCCATACAACATTTTTTTTGCATTGAGATGACAAAGGAAGTGAAGATGATGAGGTCCAAATTGTCACTCATTCAAGCTGAAGGAATAAGCTTCCATGATAAAGGAAAATAAGAAGCTAAGGAAATAGCTAAAGGGAGGTGGCCCCAAATAAGGAAAGGAAATAGGAAAATATTGAAATAGACTAGCATCTGTTGGCTAAGAAAAAATATAGCAAAGAAACTAGCAAAAAATAGACTAGGAGGTGAAAGAATGAAGTAGAATACTCTGCACAAAGCCCTAATAAGAGAACTTGGGGATGACTCCAAAAATATGAAAGTAAGAAGTTAGATACCACTTCATTGATTGAATAATTTGACTTGGAGGAGCCTTACTCTTAACCCTCTACCTTACTTCTAGTTTTCTCATTGGTTTTTTGGTGGTAGTTTCCTATAAGTTTTGTCTTTCTGGCTGAACCTGACTTTCTATGTCTGGTAGTCCATGGGGATTTTCTCTATGTATGTTTTAATTTTTCTTATATTGAATATATTTTGGTGTTATAATGGGAATGAGACCCTTTAAAACTTGTCTTTCAAACTTATCAAGTAAAAAAAAATATATAATGAATATATATATATATATATATGTATATATATTCTCTAATATTTCTTAATCTAAAGATGTTTTTAGAAAGATCAATTTGAATCATTTAATAAAAATATGTATCCATTGATTTGTAACACTTTGGCAATCTATCTGTGGAGCACTAATGAATGTAATAATTTAACATTAAAAGAGGGCTAACTTAGCTTCTAATAAACCTTGATAAATCAATACCTCTCAAAGAAATCTCCCATGAAGCTACAGGTCAAAAAATCAAATTTAAATGGAAATTTTTCCATCACAAACCATTAGGAAGCAATTAATTCCCACGATTTGGCCATGACTAACCTTGGCTTGGTACCTCATGACTATTAAATGATCTTAAAGCAATTTTAAAGCTATTTTCAAACATAAAACCATTAAAAATTGATTATCCAGATCTCTTTAGTCCCTTGGTACTTAAATATATAAATTCCACTATCAAGTCCATAAATCTATTATAATGGCAGTGCTTAGTCAAACTTAAGCTCCCTCTTTGTTCTCATTTGAAAAAAACTAGGAATACATGGACACAACTTTTGATTTGGTAGTTTTGCATGGGAAATTCCCTTATTACATGGCCATTTACAATAAAATGGTCAACATGGCAAATGAGTAAAGTGATGATAAAAATTTTCCCTTGACTTGAAGAATGGGAGTATGATGTCCTAGTTGATTAATGTTGTTTGTGCTATGTTAATGGGTTTCCCAGGGTCACCTACATGGACACCCAAAAATGACAAAAAGGATTTTTGAAGACTTTGACATTCTTCATATTAATTATATTGACAAGTTTTGGTGTTATATACAAAATATAACTTAGATGATGTTTACCCATTTGTGTATCAAACTATTAATATGAAGCTTATCCCATGGAGGCTAACTAATGAAATAAGGAGGTATCTACTATCAAGAATATTATGGTGATTATTGGCTTAGTACCCTAATCACACAGTCATAAGTTAAGTAGGAGGAGAAATAGTAGCACCTTTCTATTTACCAAGGATCTGTGTCCCAGATAAATTGGTTGAGTAATAAATTACCTTCCAATTGACTAGGATTATAGATGAACTCTATAAAAATACCATAGGGGCCATGATGTATACATCACCAAAATATGAGGGTACTGAGTATGACTATATCTCAATAATGGTCTATTTACACAATATAGGAATAATATTAGATTCTTAATTAAAAATATTTCTAATATGTTAGACTTTTGTAGAATAGGCATGTGCTAATTCTACATAAGGCCACAAGAATTTTATCAATTAAGAATCTAGTTCAAAGTTTTAAAGAATAAAAGTATGCAACACCTTAACTTTTCACAATGATGTCACATGTCTTAATATTTTACCTCCACTATAGATTCTAAAATGGGTAACAATGACTTTATGCAATGATGCCACATGTCATAATCTCTCACTTCAGTACATTCACAAGGTTTGAAGTGGGTATAAGATGCAAAAAAAAGGTTTGCAATAATGTGGATCTATGCAATGATGCCACATGGATCACATTGTTGCCAATATAAATCATAAGATGCACATAAAACAATTGATCAAAATTGAATGCTAATTTATTCACAATATTGTGATGTTCTTCCATGTGGTGCTCACAACTTTATATAAGGGACACGTAACACCACTATAACTCAAACAATCTCAAATAAATTTTAATTTCTATTTGCAATCAAAATATTTATAAGATTGAGTATTCATAGCTCCTATGAAATTTCAATTATCCAATATGAAAGCTATCATAATGGCATCCCTAGCTCAAAATGAAACTCCATCTTAGTTAACTATTAAACTAATGAGATTCACCTAAAAATAATAGTTGGCTCTTTTATTGGAACTTAAAAATGTATAATCACTTAATCACGTAAAATAATACTAGATTGATAGATATTAGTTAGTATTCATGGCCCATTCAAACTCCACTAATTCTACATCAGATCATGCTTAGAATTAGAGTTTAATCTAAAATTTAATAAATATATCTGTTTTCTCTAATACCTTCCTTTGACTATTAAAATAATATTACCATTTTAAGGGTAATGTTGAATAGATAATAGTCATAAAAAATTCAAGACATACTTAAGTGGCTTGGTTGTGTCTACCCCCACTTAGGTTCAAATCTCACATGGCATATGAGGTCAGTTGTGGTTGTTGGTGACATTGGTGACGTAGGTAATGATGGTGATGTCATTGATGATAGTGATTTTGGTGATTGTGGGGATGTAATGGGGATATGGGCCTTTTGTTTGTGTCCCATACTAGTTTTTAACTCTAGATAATGCTACCCCCTCCATTTCATAGCTCTGGAGTCTATAAAAGTGTTTACCCATATCTAATAAAAAAAGAAAAAAAATAGATAGGGTTTCAAATTTGAAGGGAATTTGAAGGGATTCCATGTAAGAGTTAAATTTCATGGGTAGCCTTGGATATACTATGTAAAAAATTATGACTAGTACTCATTCAACACTGCACTTCAAAAGTTATGAAAACCATATTTAAATAAGTGTTTGATGTGACTTTAATACCTATTTTTAAAATATATTTATGCTATAAAAAAATATTTTTACAATGTAAACCTCTTAGAAAGTGAAAAATAAGATGTATTATACTATTTGAGGATGGGCTTAGAAATATTAGACTTAAATTAGATAGATTAATATGACCTAATTCCATTTAAAAAAATTATAATATATTGCAAAAAAATATAACATCGAAAATAAATAAATATAACATAATTAGAATATCTTAAAATTTTATTATTACACAAAAAAAATTGATCTCAATCCTATAGTCATATACATTACAACATTTCATAAATATTATTAAAAAACTTTCATCTATTTATATTATTTGATAAGGGCCACTCCCTTTGTTATGTCATTACTAATGCCACAGACAAGAAAATCACTGCCTTAACATTTTAATTAAAAAATTTAAAGGGAAAAGTCTATAGGAAACAAATATGAGGA
Organism: Torreya grandis; assembly: GCA_037957365.1. Lineage (NCBI taxonomy): Eukaryota > Viridiplantae > Streptophyta > Pinopsida > Cupressales > Taxaceae > Torreya > Torreya grandis. The sequence continues at coordinate 30,692 of JARHVA010001204.1, forward strand.
CTGTGATTGGATAGTTATCAGCTAGCAGCATCCTTTAGGTGGCTTTCTTTAAATGTGTACAGTGAAACTTTACATGATCCCCTATGGGTGTGGGTTGTAGTGAAGCCCAACATGGTGGGATTTTTTGGTGAATTATTATGCCAAGCTAAACCATGTTTTGCTTGCCCATGTGTGAATATATTCAATATTTATTTTGTTATATTTATCATAAATAGATATATTTTTATAAACCCTACAATTACCTAAGCTTATTGGCTTGTTGAGTTTTGAAGCATGGAAGATCATTTATGAAGATTGAGCTTGAGAGCACATAACTCTTAAATTAAATGAATTATATCTACTTGAGTAAGTCTATAATTAATGTATATCATAGGGCATTATGCATAAGTGGTTACTCATTAAATTTGACCATTAACATCTTCATTATTTTGAATCAAGCTCTGTTCAGAAGTAATATTCTCAGTAGTCTATTTCAACATTCAAATTTTCTCCAAGATTTTAACAATGCCAATGAGTATATTAATTAATTTGTCATTTAATAGTAGCTAAAGAGAGTCATAAGTTGACCCTAGATATCTACATTCACATGAAATATAAATGGCGTTAGATTGTATTAATATATTTAAGACAATTAATTTTCTAAATGTCATCCCATGTTAAAAGCTCTAAAAATTATGTTGGCATCCAAATGACTTAACTCTTTTGAGTTAATTCTAGATCAATAAACGAATAGGTGGATCCTAACACCAAATCAAATTTGAATTCATGTTGGGTGATCCATTAAATTCCATCAATATAGGATATATGTGTTCATCCCCATAAGCACCCCAAGGTAAGTTGATTTACCATTATTTACTACCAATTGCCTAGAGTTTGCCTTGTCACTTTTAGCTCATTATCATACCCTCTTTTCTCAAAGTTAGTTGATTTTAGGATTTCCCCTTTCTACCATGGATGCTTCATCCTCCAACCCAAAGGCTAAGCCCAAATATAGATACACCACCTTCCTTTAGAACTTGATCCAATTCAAGTATTATAATGAAATATTTAAAGCAAATGAAGTTGTGCCCAAGTCTGCCTCTAGTGACGATGAAGACAAGTCTAAGTTCCAAAATGTCCTTAGAGCATATGAAAGATGTGGGTTACATAAAGTTGTGGCCAAACTAGAAGTTCTCACTACATCAACCTTTTTATTAATATGCTTCTCAAATCCAATCAAGTGAAGGATGGTGCCAACAATGTTGTGTACTCTACAGGTTCTAGGTAAAAAATTACAGACATCATAAGATCTACTTTTAAGGCATATTACAACCTCCCAAAGTTCAAAATTAGCTATGACTCAGCTATGGTGGATGCATGGGCTGATACTTATTAGATTTATGAGGTTTTAAAAGATTAGGCAGAGAACCCTGATGACAAATGGGTTAATAAATAAGACATTAATTACTACATGATCTGGACCTTCAAGGAGGGTGTCTATGTAGGTATGATCTTGATTGATGGATTATTTAAGGAAAGTGATTAATTTCATGTTGATCTCCAGTGGGTTCCCCTACTTTCCATCATCCTCAAAGGCAAGGATATCCCAGACCTTGGGAGTGTCATCAACTTTTGGGTGGTACACTATGTCATGGAGGCCTAAAATGATGGTAACTTATATATGATGAGCTATCTTGTGGATGTCATTTGAAATATTATAGTATTTCATCCTTATACTTTCCCACTTTGGACTCCCAAGGGCACAATGGTCCATGTCATGTTCTCTAAACTATAGACCGCCATTACTAGAATCGTTTTAAGAAAATCTATGATTCCTTCTACCCAGTGGCTTATATGGCTATTAATGAGGTATACATTCCCCACCTCTCCAAAAAATCAAGGGATATATTTCTCTCATCAGTAACTACTAGTACTATAGGGATGATGCTATCATCCAAGTGATAGGTATTCATAGAAGCCCCTCTACTTTCCCTACTAGGTTTTAAACTAGTTGGTCAAGTAAGAGATTGCCTATTAGCTAATAGAAGGTATTTTTGATCACTATCTTAATCACCAATAGAAGGCTTTCCCATCCTTCCCTATCACCATATACCATCACATATGCAAAATTTTATCTTCATTATAGAATATGATAGTAATCAGGGACTTTATGCCCTGGGTAGAGTAGAGCACAAAGAATAGGACCCACATGGAATCGTAAATGTCCCATGTGGAAAAATATCAATCTTGACTCAACATCAATTATGGTCATAATCTAAAGGATGAGGATGAGATACACCTCAACCTTGTAGATGAGAAAGAGGTGTTGGCTATAATCAAGGATAAAAAGAATAAGGAAAAGCATGCCAAGATCCTCTAATATCCTCTAAGAGGTCCTAATTCCCCCTCCTCTACAAGTCACCTCCTAGGGTCTTTGATTTGCCTCCACCACCTCTTATAATTTAGGTAGATCAACCACAAGTTTCATAGGTGCTATTCTTTAATGTCAATATCAACCCAAAGTCAAACCCAAAACTTGACCAATAATAAGTGACTATGCAGATCCATTTTCCACCTTCTACCATCCCTCACCAACCCAATGGAGAATATTTAGGTTTCCCTTACCCTATTAGGCCTAAATAGGTGGTTCCTCCCTTTTTCCCATTATAACTCCCTCATAATTCCTCAGGTACCTTTGGCTCTGACCATGTATAAAATTATCCCATCCCAATTTCCATCCACCCAACCCATTTCACCAATAGGGATCCTTACAACTCACCTTGAGCCATCAAGAGTTGTATCTACTTGGCCTTTAACACTTCCTTTGATCCTTCCACAAGTTTAGCCACCTCCTAATTCTCCCACTTCAATAACTTTGATGGAACCCTTAATGAAGAGTGCTCTTGTATGCACAATTACATCAACTCTAACCACTTTAGTGGTACCTATAGTTACTCTATAGGCTCCACAGTCATCCCCAACCACCACTATGACTATTGATCCTTCTAAGGTTGTAGCATAACCTAATTCAATTAAGAGGCCCAAGAAGAAGCAAAAGGTAAATCTTGCTCTTCAGTCCCTTGTTACTCATCAGGTACCTCTTAGGCTTCCCTTTTTCATTATTTTAGGTTTCCAAGCATTTGGATTTAACTAGCCAATTTCCTCTATCCTTTTTAACACTCCTCTCCCTGACACTATGATCTCATGGGTCAATTTAGCCCAAATCCCATGGCACAACAAGATGTTACCATGGGATTCCTTATTTGTTCTTACCCCTTTCACTCCCATGCCTCAAAATCCTCTATTAATCTCTTACTTCCTTCCATCTACTTCATCCACTTCTCTTCCTCTCACATCTCTACCTTCCACCTTCACCCCCTTCTACACTTGGAATTTCCATAGTATCATAGGAGCTCGAGATGATTCTACAGGGTAATATAGAAGTTTAGTGGGAGTTTGATAGGAAATTAGGGAACATGAGGAGGATCCTCACTTAGAAATTTACTCAAGGAGGAGACCTAATGGTCTAATGAAATAAACATGACCTATTATCCTTCATAAAAGTGAGAACATTTAGTAGGGAGGAGAGGCTTACTAAGAGTCCAGTATTAATGCTCTAGGCCACTCACAACATGTATGAAAATCTTATGGAGGATATAAAGGATTAGGTCTAGGCCCTTGAGGTGTAGGTGAAGAACACATTTCCTTTATAATTGTTTGTCTAGGTCAAAGAGGCCCTCTTATATCTATTCTTAAATTTATGGTAAGTAGTGAGGACCCTAACTATGAGCAAGCAAAACCTCCAATGAGCCTAAGCATATTTAGAGAGGATCACCCATGTAGACACAAGTTTAAAAATACTATTGTGGTCATTAATAAGACCTATGCTCAACCTCATGCCTCTATCCAACCTCAAATCATATCAAACCTATGTTTGGAGTATGATATATTTAATTTAAGAGTACTTGGTGTATGCAATGGGAAATGCATTAAATCTATAAATCCATCCTAGCTTAGAGAAGATAAATCTTACTTACACTTTCAATTTTGGATGCATTATATATTTAGGGTCATGATCAATATGGATCCACTAGACCTAGCCAAGGGATCTCTTACCGTAATAAATTTACTAGGGAGGGTTCCAAAGCTCCAATCAAGAAAAACTATGCAATAACCCTAACTAGATCCTATGTTTTCATATTCACTAAACTAATAACAAGTAAATTAAAGTCTAATATATTTCTCACCAAAGATTATGGCACAAAGTGTGGGTAATAAACATGAAAATTAAATATGCATAAAAGACATATACTCACATCACTGTATGTAAAATCTTAGTGCATGGGAGAGAAGTACAAATACATATTTATCTACTCTTACAAAGGAGGAAAAAAGTTATGAATACTTACCATTGAAGATGAACCCACTAAGCCTCAATCTCTCCCTTGGCCAAGATACTCTACAAGAGGTTTTTGTGGTATGTAAGGATGACAAGGATAAATCATCTCTAGGCTACACAACTTATCAATGCAACTAAAAGACTTCTCCACAAGACAAAATTTATATCTCCAAAGAAAGTATGAAAGCCTAATATATGATTCTCAATTAGAATGGTGGATAATAAGATGCATAATATATATTTCTTCTTCTTATTTTCCCTTAGAAATGACAAAATGGATGTGTTTATATAAGTGGATCTAACCATAGTCCTTTCCAAAAGTTTAGGCCAACAAAGTTGACCTAGTTGACCTAGTATCATTATTGACAAAAATAAATTAGATTACAGTCTAGGTTGGCCAAGGGCTGACCTAGACCCTAATATTTTTTATTAATTATAGTACAAAGCTGATGGGGTCTATAGTGTAATGTAAACTATCAAAAAAGGTTTCAAGCTAGAGAAGGGATAATAAAGGTGGTAAATGATTAGAAGAGGGTGAAAAATTGGAAGCAAAGCTTATGGAAATTTTTGTAGGAGATGAGTGTGTAGATAACAAGTGGTAATAAGGGACAACAATCCTATGAATCACCAATGGTCTACCCAACCCTTTTTTGGTGCACCCCTTAAGGCATGTACTCAGAGAGATTGAGACTTAATAGGTTTTTTCAAGATAAGAAGCATCACTAATTGATAAAGTTTGAAAATATTATGTTTATACAAATGCCTCACTTGAAGATCATCACATGTCACATAGGTGCAATATGAGATGGTGCTTTAGGAAAAGAACATAGTAACACATAATATTAAAGCTGAATAAAGTGTAGTAAGGAGAAAATAATATAAATGAAAGGACATAATTGAAAAATAAATACCTTTACTTACCTTAGTACTATAGATAAATAAGGATATGTAATAAATGTGAAGGTTTCCAATGTATGGAACATTAGGCAAACCTATAGAGATTAGCAAAACTGAGTGAAAAATTGAATTTTTTGCAACACAAACATATAATAGTTGAAAAGATTCTATATAATGTCAAGATTCTAGAATAATTTACAGTTTGAAAAAAGAGATAGTAAAGATAAAGATATAATAAAAATAATGAATATGATGGTAAATATTTGAAAGGTAAATAATTTTGAATAGTAAATATAAATAGGGTGAAAAATAATACATTTGGTATTTTTATTATTCTAAAAAAATAGAGATCTGATAGACCTAGTGAGAGACCAGATAACCAAGATGGTGAGGAGATGATAGCTAAGACAAGAAGGATGAATTATTGGAAGAATTTTTTTAATAAGGGGTTAAATTATTCTTTAAAACTTTATTATCAATTTCACTTAAGTAATCATGAACCACTCAAACAATCATATAGATTTAGCAAGCATAAAAAACTATCCATATAAGCATGAAACACAAGAATACATTACATATGTGGGAAAAAATCAAGTGGAAAAAAATACATTGATATATTCAAATGGAATATAGTCTTATAATACAAACCCAAATTTTATTAAAGCACCAACTCCACATGGAACACCAACTCCAACTACCCAAACACCCACTTGACTAGGCTTTAGCAAGCATCCACTTGCAAAGAGGCACCATTCCCCTAGATGAATCAAAACCAAATCAACCACCTGATATATTTGATAATATTTTGGACACATTTTTTCTTAACCAACTAATGATTACCACCTCTTCATCTCTTCACACTCGTATCCCTCTCAAACTACCTTCTAGGCTTTTTCGCTCAACTAGCCCTCTTCTTGACTTGATTAAGTCATATGACCTTAATTTTCATACACATAACATTTTTAAAATATTTATAATATTATATATATTTTATTTTTATATGGTCTAAAATACATCCTTATTCTTACCAAAATACCATTTCATTCACTTACGCTCTACACACACGAATAAGCCTAAAATTACCGTGTATATATACAAGCCTCTTGCTCATACACCTCTTGGTCAACCATATACACTTTCACACTTGGATTAATATTTAAATTGATAATATAACACATTTCATACATTAATAAAACATTTCAATATGCTTTTCATAGCATTTTGGACCAAAATCGCGTTTAGGCCTTAAGGAGACCTAATTCAATTAGGCTTTCATTAGCATATGTTACCTTTTGATTTATTTAGAACACTTTAAAAATACACCAAAAAATGAAAACTTTATATTCCAATCCAATATAACTTTAATAATCTCATATTATTTTTATGACACTTTTTAGCTCTAACCACCACTTGAAGCACACCATTAGTACTATTCACAATTAGGCCTATGCATACCCATAAAGTCTATCTTGAACTACTGAAGAAAAAACATAAATTAGATTTAAAAAAATGGAAATAAATCACATATTAATAAATATTATGACCTCAGAGTCATGAAAAAATTTATTATATACTTCAACTCAGTGTATACAAACTCAAACTCTTCTCTGTAAAATACTCACTCTAAACTATCAACTAACCTCAAAAACACAGTCATGGAAACTTGAACTTTTGACACCTAAAATAACACACTCAAAGAATTAAAATTCACTAAAATGATCATAAAACATCCATATAACAACCTCCAATAAAATATCATAATATCTAATGGAAATTATTGGTTTTGCGGACCAATTTGTTGACCTTCTCTCTCATAGACCTCACTCAGCCAGTCAAACTATTTTGGCTTCAACATTTTCACTACTTTTAATGAATAATAAAAATTATAAAAATAATGGATAGGAAATAAAATTCCAAATAGTAACATCATGTACATTATATGCTTAAACTCATGGCATAAAGTCTCAAACTCATCAGAACTACTTATTTGCCTAAAACTACTAGTTTACCTAAAAGCATAGTCATGGTGACAATGACCTTAAATCACCTATAAGATGATTTAAAAACAATATTTACGTATTTAGATGATCTTATTATATCATTATACCAATATAATATAGAAATATAATATGTTAAAATGGTAATATTGGTCTTTCAAACCAATCTCATTACCTTGTACCTCACTATCTCATTTGAACTAGATAGGTCAACTTATGAGCAACCTTTTCACTATTATAATTACACTCAAATAATTATAACAAAAATTATAATGTATTATAATTATTTAACAACACCTCCATTCACTTTTTTCTATAACTTTTTCATGATGATACATCCCTAATCAACTTCTCACTGTTGCCTGGGTTTTTTACTATTTCCACTATTAGGCCTGCTAGCGACTGGCCAACTTGGATGATTGGTTTAGCATACTTGGAAGATATAAAATATCTAAAAACCTTCATGGACATAAAATAAAATTCTCAATCTTCTCCATTCAATTATTTGCATACTTTGACTTAGTCAACTCTAACTGCTATATAAAATCTCCAAGAAACTAGCACTTTTTTATAGGGTATACTCACACACCTAGCAAATAAATCACACTTGGAGATTATTGGGAGAGTTTAATACATTATAAAATAGTTCTTATATTCATTTGAGACCATTTGGGGCTCTTTTTAACAATATATTTCATATCGGATCATTGTTAGGGTTTTAGAGAAGGTTAACATTATTTCTAGTGTTAATGATTGTTCATAAAGGATTGCCCCTCATTTCCAAAAATAATTATTAGAGATATTATATATTACCCTTCCCCATCTATCCTTTATAACTTAGGTTCCCATGTAGAGGTTACACATGCCAATGAACACTTGAAAGTCCTTATCGAGTTTGCATGCCTTTATTTTATGTACTTAAGAGACCTCAAAACCACTTTTCATGATTTCTCTAGCAAACCATGACCTAAATTTTTTTTAACATGCTTGATACAACATATCATACCTATGAAAACACTAAAATATCCATTATTACCTTGTAAATACAACCTCATATCCCATTAGGATTACATTCTCTCTTTACACCATAGTCTTCATACCTTACTAGGCATTAAACTATCCTTCATGCCTTATTCTATGCTCTAAATACCTAAATTTAATATTAAACACCACTCTAATTCTTAAAAACATCCAAACATCCTTCATATGTCTTGAAAATATCTCATGATGCCTCATTAGGCCAGGCAGGGTCTAGAGGTGGTCTAGGTACAGACTAGGTTTTAAGGTCCTACCCCTATATGCTCACCTTGATACTCTCATGAGTACTCCAATGCCTCACATACATGTTCAAGTAATATTATATATCCTTGTATGCCTCTATGCATCCATCTCACCAAGTCATCATGCTCAAACGGTCTCACTTGGACTTTTCATGCCATGACTAGGCTTCTCAAGCACTTAAGACTTGACAAATGACTTTGAAACACTCCTTGATGATTCTAAACCTTGATTACATTCCTTAAATTCTCCCTAAATTATGGAATACCTTTACACATACCTTTTCATGCTCACCATGCACATGCTTATTATATGACTATGTTTGTTATGACTATGCTTCTCAAGACACCTTGTACTCAAGGATTAGAACTCAAACATGCTTACCTTGTACTCACCAGAAAACATTCTCACACTAATGTAAAAATATATTTACTATCAAAATTATCTCATGACCTCATGCAAACCTAGATCCTATAACCATGCTTAACTGCTTACTTGATATGAACCTTGACATCAACCAACATAAGAATCATTAGGTTGCCTTCAAATTCTCTCTCAATAAAGAGACATTATGTTTCCTTAAAATTATACATTATTACATGGATTCCTTTTCATATCAAGCACACAAGCTCATATCTCATAGACCACTCACCATACATCTTCAATAGATGCACCTTGACATCAATGATAACACTTCTCAACATGCATAGTGGCCACAATGACATAGGTAACCAACTAAAATTTTCAAAATTTTAAATTTTTTTATTTCAAATTAAGAGAATTATATAAAATTTATTGGTATAAAAAATCTAGACACAGAAATGAACCCTAGGAAATTTTTAAGGACACTAGGGTAGAATGGGGTATTGGGTAGGAAGGAGTCAGACCAATAAATGCTCAAGGCATCTATAGTAATTAGTCAAAAAGTTATCACTATGGATGAATAAATTCAACCAAGTCAACTCAATCTACAAAGGGCAAGATAACCAATAAGATGATTGCATAGCAATAGGCCTATTTAATTAGCTAAGAGAGGGGATGACTGCATAGCTATGGGCTAACTTAGTGTTTTTGAAGTGGCTGATATGGTAATAAAGGATAAAAATGTGGACAACTCAATATTTAAATCCCAAAGGTGGATGACTTGGTATTGGAGAGGCCGATCTAGTATAAATTTGATAGGGATGGTATAGTATCCCAAATGAAGTATAGGGCTGATTTAGTATTTAATGGGTAAATTCTATAAAAAATGGACAAACTAAATCAAACTAGCTGAGTTTTATGAAATTTTAAGAATGTATTTTGATTATAAATGACAAGGAGACATAATACATCTTTTTTTAGTTGATATTTTGTAGAGACACTGAAGATATTGGTAATTGATTGATGTACCATGGTTACTAGATTCGCTAGAGTGGTTGATAGATGTGGATAGAGCGAGATGAGTTACATTCAGTCTGAGAGGTATCATGGAGATGAGGTGCATCCCACTAAGTTTTGATCTCATTTTAATGTTTCTCAAAGCATGGGAATGGTTGACCAACATGTTTTGATGGGTGATGGATAGGTATACCATAGAGGTGGGTATCACACTAGAGGAAATCCATGCATTGCTTGGACTACTGATAGGAGGGAAACTAGTGATCACATGGACATTAGATGATTTGGAGGAGAGATGACACTACCTAGGTGGGAAATATTCTTAGATAAGACATACCCAAGATTAAGGGTCAATTTTTTAATGTGTATATCACATATATTTTGGACATATGGCAGGTCATGATCAAACTTATGATAGCATGAGTATATGTGACAAGTCAGATGGTAAGATATCATTATATGTCATCACCTTGTGTTAGTCCATTTTAGATCAGGGGTGATATATGATTTTGGGTCTATCATTTGGGTCCATCTCATGCATGATATGCATGGGATGTTGTCTAGAGGTCAAAATGCTATGGGACTAGTGGTTTTGCTTAGCACATGGATATATGAGAGGTTCCCTATGTATTGATCAGTTGGGTTACCCCATGTGGTCGATGATAGGTTACCTCATGTGACTAGATAAAGGTAAGATCAGGTAACATATGTTATGTCCCATGGTCTAACATTGCATATAATCACATAAGGGGACATTGTGTGGCTCCATACCCACATATTGCTACTATTTGGCCCAATTGGGTGACCATAACATGAGGGTTGGCTTGAGTGTAAATCATAGGCCACTATACCTAGTGGGTAAAACTACATCTGGTGGTACACTTACCATGGTAGTTTGGACTTCCCAATCTAGTATCTCCTCTAGTAGTTCCTACTTCTTGGGCATGGCATGCTAGAGAGATGAATAGGAGAGGAGGAAGAGGAGCACCAGTTGAGATACCTATGATAAGGATATGGCATGTGAGACCATGGACTGGTTGATCATGATAATCAGAGGAGGAGAGGACATTGATTTGGATGTAGGGGTGTAATAGGTACCACATGAGGCACCATAGTAGGAGGAATAGTGACCACCTCATACACATTATAGATGGAGGCACCATTAATGATATCAAGCATAGATGAAGGTGGTCATGTAAAATAACCCAATAGTTATCCCATGACAAAGATGGTCTATAAAGGCACCTCTAAGGAGAGGCTCATGGAATACATGAGTGGTGACTCTTAGCTTTTCATTGATAAGGAGGTAAGTGATAGATAAGGTTCTCAAGGGATGAGTAGATGGAGAGATTGTGCTCAATGGATGAGTAGATGGGGAGATTATGATTGGTGACATCAAGACTAGTAAGAAATTTTATAATTTTGATTTTTGAGATAGAATACTAGCTACATGTGATTATAATAGGTAGATATATTTTGAGATGTACATGTGATTTAATATCTAACTAGTTTTGGTTTTGCATATCCTATGATAGAGAAGGTTAGATGGGGATTCCTATTCATGGTTATAAACCATGACATTTTGGATAGGGTGTTGGTACCATATGACCCCACCACATTAGATGATCTTGTGGTACCATCTATCCTAGCTTAAGTAGGATAGTTTATATTGGTGAGGGAGGCTGCAAGGTAGTTATAGACATGTAGGGATGGATTGTAACCAATGGTATGGGTGGGATTAGGAGAGGTACATGCCTAATAGGCCTTGTCTTAGGAGAGAGCCACACACATGGATACCATTATCCATCTTGGACAGGTATAGGCCTAAGTGGCCAACCTATAGGGATAGGTAGTATGATTGATATCCTAGAATACCACATTATAGCACACCATGTAGAGGGAATAGTTAGAGGCATCTAGGGATAACATGGCTAGGCCATGGGATAGGCATGATGGAGCCCAGTCATAGAGCTAGAGCTATGTGTTTTTTTATTGTGTATCATTATATTGTATAAAACACATGTTATATAGAGATATATTATTTTGACAATTGGATTTGATCTCATGAGTTGTATTTGGTTGTGGTTATTGACGCATGGATATATTTCTTTCTAGCATATATATTTTACTTTTGTTGTATACGCTATGGGAAATATATGTGGATTGTTTTATTTTATAGCATTATGTGATACACATGCATGGTTAAAAAGAAATAAGCAAAAAAAAACTTGGAAAAGTATGATTAATTAAAAACAAATGTACTAGACACTATATCACAATGGGAAATGTGTAATAACAAAATATGACTAAGTATAATAAACCAAAAAGTGGTAAACAAGATAAAAAAATGTTTTTTAAATCATGAAAAAGATTGGTACCAAATTAAAATAAGTAAAATCACACTATATCATGTTGGGAAGTATGAAAATAATGTAAAACAAAATGGGAAGCACATGAAGGACAAATGGTATAAAAATAAAATAATTAAGTCAATCAATCATAATAAATCATGTAAGGAAGTGCAAAAGAGAAACAAAATTGGAAAAATGAACTTAAATTGATCACACTAATTCAAGTTGGGAAGTATGAAAAACTTAAGAAAAATGGTTGTATTCTTACATGAAATCATAAAATAGGAAGATAAAAGTGAAAGATCAATGAAATAAGCATAAAACATACTATATCAAGATGGAAAACATGTCAATGATGTGTAATTTATGATCAATCACAACTTATCTTAATTTTAACACATGTAATTTCATTGTAACGTGGGTATTGGAAAATTTTGTGAGGAAGGTTAGGGTCTATCCATGCCCTTACACTACAACTCACAAAGGGAACACAAATGAGGTAGAAACAATGGGAAAAAATATGTTAAATGGTATGTTTGTAATGGTAATGTGGTAATTTAATAATTTATGAGGAAGACCTGGTCCTATCCAATGTCTTATACTACAACTCACAAATGGGATCCCTAGGGGGGAGTGATCAATGAACAAAAAAATGCTTCTCAAGGGGAAATATTAGGATTATGGGAAATTAAAGAGTGAAAAAATCATAATGTAGGCATCTTATGAGAAGACTTTAGGAACCATGAGTCACACTAAGAACATAGAAAGACACTAAGTGACTAGTGACCATCAATATACAAAGGATACACATTCACAATAAGTATAAATTTGTATAGGAAAATAAGTGAGATACTAAGATCAACTCATTTTGGTTGTTTTGAACAAAAAAATTAAAATGGACCTACCTTCCCACAACGTATTCCCTATTCCTTAGGACCTCTTATAAAGTCATTAATCTACTATGTTGATTGGGTATTTGAAACTAAGTGGCACGAAAATATTTTTTTAATCTCATTTTCTAATTTACTAGCCTACCACACCCCAATGGACCTTGAATCTATCATGAGTCCAACTATGGAGTTTGAGCTTCAAGTATAAAAATGAGATGTGCTTGGAATCACATCTTTTAGTATGATTTGACTTTTGAAATTTTTAATGTTGCCTTTTTTGTTATTGCATTGTATTAAGATGATTTGGATTTCAAATTTTTATGGATTTTAATATTCCTCCTCCATATGAACTTTGAATGACAAATCATGAGATACAAAGTGATACACACAAATGATTTTTAGGCTTTGGCTAAAGGAAGCTAAGTATCCAAAGACATGACTGACTAAAACACTTAGGCTTACCTATGAATCAGCATGTTATCTCAAATTTCAACCATGTGTATGCTTAGTTTGTGAAAGGAGATAAGGGGGAAAAGGGAGATCCAATATGAATTGGTAAAAGGAGATTTATAATGAGATGACCTATTTGCTAACTAATCACATGGTAAAGAAGGAATGACTGAGTGGACTAAGGTTTATATAAATAAGTCACAATAATTATTATCCATGTTATAGAGATAAGGTAGCAAACAATTATAATAAAATAATAATATATTCATGGAATAAATGAACATATAGATAAAAAACATGTAATCATGAAAAATAATCCATAAGAGAACATAAGGAAGGAAAAGACACCATAGACAACATGTAGCATGAAATATAAATAATCATATAAGATAAATAATAATTTGACATAATGTCAAATGATATAAGATAGATAAATGTAAATTTAGAGCACACATCCAATCCAAATGAAGATAGAAATGAAATAACACCATGTTGTGTTTATAAATACTGGTAGATTTGTCCACAAACATTATCCATAACATCTAATAAGTCTCTATAAAGTTTTACTCTAATTATAGTGAGGGTCTCATCGATATTTAGAGAAAGCTGAGAAAATATTTTTTATCAAATCTCCTCGACATAAAATGTAGGAATGCTTGAAGGATCATGCTCATGAGGACTCTCATGAGGACTATCATGCATGGGATACTCAAGATAAATAATAGGAGTGGACTTTATGAGAGATGAAGGGGCCAAAGGTGAAGCAGTCACAAGTAAAGAAGAGGCCATAGGTGAAGGAGTCACTAGTGAAGAAGGAGCCACATGTGAAGGAGGATCCATGGGTGAAAGATTCATGGGTGGAGAAACTATAGGTGGAGAAGGGGCCACAAGGGAAAAAGGGGGAGCTTTATTATGAGGGTGACCTATGGGAGGAAGGGTAGTAGGTGTAGGAATGGTTATAAGAAGATCTTTGAGATGCTGATGAAGGATGTGGTAATGATCAGTGTGATGGGTACCACATTGGTGCCATAGACAATATATCTCTCCATATTTAGGAATACATCTAGGTAATACTTTTGATGGAGGTATAGCATTATTCATGGGCTGAGGAAGAGTGGGATGCAAGGTGACTATATATTGTCAAATCTTATGATAATGTGTGGAGGAATGATTATATATGCTATGAAAGCAACATATATGTGTGTTAATAGACTTTACAAGTGTACTAATATAGGGAGTAAAAATAGAAGATTACGATGGCTAGTGTAGGAAACAATCTCTAGTCTAATGACTGGTAACTCTATGAATATCATAGTATGGATGATCAGCCCATTTAGAAGGCAAAGGAGAAAATTATGGTAAAGGGAAAAAACCATCACCAAGGGAAGGTGGGTCTAGTGGAGAGACTAGATGAGGCTCAACTAAAGGAGTAATAGAATCCAAAATAGGAAAAGATTTAGTCAAAGATGGAGTGGTAATAGGATCTGAACTAGGCTCAATTAATGGAGGGGTAGGATGCACAGAAGGTTGAAGGATAATAGAAAGCATCTTAGGGGAAAATTGGCTATAAGGGTCCTAGTATCTAGCAAAGTGATAGGTACCAATCATAACATGATCCATAAGTATAATTATATGAGGCTCTTCAAAAATTAGAGGTGTGCATGCCATCTCTACCCTACAAACAAGAGGAAAAATGATAAAATTAGGAAATATATAGGATGGAATGCGATAAGGTATACAAGAAGATTAAAGCAAAAAATAATGATAATGAATGATTTCAACATCTCAAGCCTAAACAAGACCTCCTTAAAATGGGTCATCTAAGGTATAAAGATCATCATAATTAAGTGTATGAAGATAAATTACATAGGCAAGGATGACCTTTTCATCGAAGGTGGCATGATGAATGGAGATTTGAGTCTTAGTTAAGACTATAGGTATATCATCACTAAATGGTTGATGGGAACACAATTTAGAGAAGGTGGAAGTTTAAAAATTAGATGAGGAGAGAGATCAAAGGTTTTTATCTTGAGATTTATCTCATCAAGCTCATTGTCATCTAAATCTAAGAGGTTAGGTGGCATATTCTTGATGAGTTCAGGGTGACCATGGTAACTGTTGATATTCATGAAATGGAACACTCATCAAGGGTTCAAGGGTTGGAATTTTGAATACACCATGATATTGGAATTATTCAAAATTCCAAGGGTTAGTTTTTCCTTGAATCCTATACATTGGACCATTTTAAGGGAACTTGACACATTGATAATCAAAAGAGGTAACTTCCCTCATGCGATGAGTCCATGTCCTACTAAGCAATATGTTATAGGAGAGAGGAAAATTTAAGATCATAAACTTTACTTAAATAGTGATAGGTGGAATGGTGATAGGGATCCATACACAACCTAAGTGAAGCATTTGCCTTTGATGATAGCCTTGACATGTGTTGCATGTAGACTTAATATGACATTTGGAGTATCCAAGGGTTTTAATAAAGTTGAGGGAGGTAACACAAGTACCTAAACCCTCATCAATCAAGGCAAAGTTGACCTAGATATCACCGATTTGGACACTGATAAAGTGGGGAGGATCATCCACATAAAACATAATCTCTTCAAGAATCATAGAAGCAATATGGAATTTGAGGGAGAGAGAAGTGTCCATTGTTTCATCAATGTGTATAGACATCTCTTTGCATGATTGTAAAATGCTATCTTATGATCTAGATAATGTGGCTTCACATATTTTTAGGGAAGGATGAGGGATGTTCATTTCAAATAGGAGCTGCATAAGATGATTACAATGACATAGAGAATTCTACATAAGTTTGAGAAATGGTATTTGAGATGGGAGATTAATAAGCTTTATGATAGGATCCCATTCGTCATAACCATAAGGGGACTAATAGAGAGAGGTGCATAGTGTTGGAGTTCCTCAAAAGGAGGATTATGAGTGCATGTAAATTTATGTTGGTAAGATGTGGTAGGTTTAATTATGGGACAATTTGGTTGACTATTGTGATAGGATGATGTAGTTAATCTAGGTTTGGTTTAAGATAAATTTGAAGAAGTGGTAGTATAAGGTTGAGTACCATTAGCGATGGGTAAAGAGGTTATATAAGTTTTATAAATGGTATGATAAGTGTTATCCAATAGAGGTGTTGGAATTGGTTCATCAAAAGAGATAAGGTATTATTTCCCCAACTCTATTAAGTGAGTTGAGGAAGAATTTTGGATAACATGGAAAGTGTGAGATGACTGGTGAGTGTGGGTGGGATGAGAATCAATGAAGGCAACTACCCTTTGTATATTAGTCATGTTGATGACATTCTCTTTGAGAGTTGGGTCTATAAGAATGTCAATGTTATTTTTATTAATAGACTTATCATTATTGTCTTAGTGATTTAGAAGAGGGTCTTTGTAGATGGCTAAATGAGAATTATCCTTGTTCAAAGATTGAGTTTTAATTTTTGTTTCATGAGCTTTGAAGGTAATATCATAGGTGTGTTGATGTTTTTAAATGATATAATCATGGTCAAAATTGGGACCAAGGAGGAAATACATAGATAAGTTATGTAATTGCCTATAAGTCTCATGAGAATGACCCCAACTAGCATGAAACCAACAAAATTTATTTGGATCATACCATGATCTCATAGGGAAAGTGGGATCAAGTTATTGGGGAAGAGGCCTTGGTATATGCTTTTATAACTCTATTAAAGATAAAGGTTTATGAACATTGATTGTACTTGTTGAAAAAAAGTGAGGATTAGGGATGTGGTTTAGAGGGAAAGATTATTTTGGAGCATGGTCAATAATAATAGATTGAATGTTATGAATGATATCATAAGAATTAGTGACACCATCATTAGTAGCATGATGATTTTTTTTTTTGATGAGCATGTGAGTTCCCATAGAAGGTTGGGATGGATTAAATTAATGCATGAGGAAATATTGGTGCTTGGCTTGGTCAATGGCCTCTTCCAAAGTTTATGGAAAAAGAGTCTAGACTCGATATTACAACTTAGGATAGAGAGCATTGGTGAAAAAATGAAAAATATTATCATCTACCATCTTATTTTCACACTTGTTTGACAAGGTCTTTCATTGTTTGATGAAAGATTATGTGGTTTCCATCTCAAGTTGTTTGCAATTAATAAAATTTGCCAAGGCATTTTCAGGGAGATCACTAGTTTGAAACTCTTATACCAAAGAATAAACTAAATATTCCAAACTAGTGATGGAATTAGATTTGAGTTGGCTATAGCAATCTAAAACATCTCTAAAGAGATTTTTTACTAAGAGCTTAGTAGAAGTAAAAATGTTTAACTATACCAAATCTTTGTAAAGATTTCTAAATGTTTTTAAGTGTAGGGTAAGATCAGTTGACCCATTGTAACTAATGGTAGGGGTGATACCTCCTATATATATGTTATAAATTTGAGGTGTAAGAGGTTAATTTTGAAGGTGTTAAATTTTTTGTTAACAAGAGAAGGTTTAGGGATAATATTTCCATGTGAATCCCAAAGGGGAGGTGGGGGGAATTTTGGTTGTGTACTCCCTATGGAACTTGTTGAGGGTGATTTTGTAGATGGATAAGATTATTTTACATTTGCATCATTTGGTTGGAATTATTAAATTAGAAAGTGTTCATTTGGTTAATATTTTATAACAAAAGTTGATGGGCTTGAGTGGTGTTATTTATAGTATGTGAAGCATTAGCATTGGTATTAGTGGCTTGGGTAGCATTATGAGTGGTGGCATGCATGTTATTAGTAGATTGAAAGGAATTGTTAACAAAGGAGGCAATAGTAGCATGATTTTCTTGGGTGGTAAAATATGCACTAGAAGAAGAAACACTAGAGGTATGATTACCATGGGTAGTAAATGATGCACTAGTATAAGAATTGAGAAGAGAAGGTTTTAGAAAAGGCCCACTAGATGTAAAACTTGCCATGTTATTAGAGATACTTGGCATGGAGGTGGAGGAAATGAAGGAAGAAGAGTTCATAGTATGAGAAGGGGTTAAAAGATAAGGATGGGTTGAGAGGAAAAGAATTTATTGCCTCCAAATCCATGTGAGAATATGGGGGAAGGGCAATGGGATTCCTCTATTTGACCTCTTATCATATGGTGATAAATAGTATAAGGGTATTTGCCTTGATGTTGAGGAAATTCATTTATGAATAAAATTATTTCTGGAGTATACTCTAATTTAGGCTGATCTTATAAGGACAAAAGAGGGTTTCAAACTGAAGATGTATTAGGAGGGGTCCCATATTTTTTAGTGCAAGTGTACACATGCACATTACTTTCATCTAGAGTAGGATCCACATGTTATTTATGGGAAAACCTATTGGGGTTGGTAAGGCTCATAATTTCTATTGATTTTAACTCAGTGTTGTCCTCAAATAAGAATTTTATGATGAGAAAGAAAGGTTAATAATGACTAAAATGATGCAAATAAAAAGGTTAGTAAAAAGACACAGAGTCATATAGGTTGACTATGTACTATAACCTAATAAGTAGATAATAATACAGAGTTATACAGGTTGACTTTTTATTACAGTCAAGGGATAAAATACATTAATAAGGATATAGAGTTGTGCAGGTTGACTGTGTTCTATAACCTGACTAGTAAAGAAGAATACAAAGTCATATAGGTCGACTCTATATTGTAGGCTGGGAGATGAAATAGGTTGATAAGGATATAGAGTCAAATAGGTCGATTGTGTATTAATAATAGGGGAAATACTGTCTATAAGAGATAGTACCAACTAGGATGATAGTGTGATGAAACAACAAAATATTTTTACAATATAAGTGAAGAAATAATGAAAGTAAACACAAACAATTAGATCAATGTGAGTGATCCAATTGGGGCACACATCACAAAGCATTATACCAATGTTGACTAATGCATTTTTTTCAATATAACATACAATGATCAGAGAGCAAGCAATCAATTGAAAAGTAAATGCTAACTAAGTGGTCATCCTGAGTATTATTAGATTATTATAAAATTTTGATTTAAATTTGATAAGAGAGTTGGCTGAAATAGGGAACTAGAAAAGCAATCTATGGATGGTTTTAGGATAGCTGGGCTGAAAGGGATCTATGTTAGCAATGATACTAGCTTGATATTAGGTCCTACCCCCTCACTTCATAATCTCATAGTGATAAGGGTATTAGGTGTTTTTCTAATATTATCATTAACCACGTATTTATACTTGGCTAGAAAACCAAGTCAACTTCCCCCTTGGTGATGAAATCCAAGTAGATAGGCCTTGGGAAGATAAGTGTTTAAATGCATTTTCAATGTTATGTGATTTGGTAGTATGTGAAAAATAGTAAAATAGTGTAACTAAATGGTAATTTTAAAAACCACCTATTTAGACTATGAGTTATTCTAAGCATGAAAATAGCTGAAAAAAATAAATGTGAATTAGCTACTAGTAAATAGTTTTTAATTACTTGATTTGAGAATAGTATAGAGTCGATTTAGGTGACACTATATAAAAATAGTATAGAACAAAGTCAACTAGGTCGCTACTATTATATATAAGTAAGGTCTTTAAGAACAGAGTCAAACCAATTAAATATGTCTCTTAAAAAAAGATAGAATACAAAACTAAGTTGACCAAGTTGACTTAGTTGGTTGTAGGGTTGTAATTTTGAAGACTACTAACTTGTGCAAAATATAATTGAATAAAGTATTAAAATGATAGAGAGGGGAAAGAGAGGAACCTTGGTGGGATTGAATATGGTTAAGATTTCAAATTTTAATTTGAAGTGATTTAATTATTGCTTTCAAATTATGTAAACTGAGTCGATCGATTCAACCCAATTCTACAAAACCCCATATGTTGAAGAAGAATAAGCTAAAAAAGTTGACCTATTTGATAGTGTTTTTGATCTATATGCTAGCAGAGAGAATAAGATGAAAATTTTTACATGTTTAACTCTGTATGCTTATCTTAAACCAAGAAGGAGTACTATGTCAACATGTTCAATCCAGTAACTTGTAGTTGATGAAGACTTGCACACACAAAATAAAGTCATTTTGAAGAGACTATGTGTTAAGCCTGCACAAATAAAGTTATAACTATAATGATTGGTTAGATATAGTACTATAAATATTGAAAAAAATAATAAGATGATAAAAATGATGGCATGAAATAAAACTTGCAAGGGCTAGATTCATGTTAGGTTCACCAAAATGTAAGTAATAGGAAATGTAGCAGATCTATAAATCAATCCTAGCTCGAAGAAGATAAATCCTACTTACACTTTTGATTATGTATACATTATATATTTGATGTCATGACCAAGATGGATCTACTAGACATAGCCAAGGGATATCTTACCATAATAAATATATTAGGGAGGGTTCCAAAGCCTCTAGTCAAGCAAAACTATGCAATAACCCTAACTAGGTCCTATGTTTTCATATTCACTAAACTAATAACAAGTATTTCTAATCTAGTGCTCACCAAATCTTGTGTAATAAATTGGAGGTAATAAACATGAAAATTAAACATGCATAGAAGACATATACTCATGTCAATATATACATAATCTTAATGCATGGGAGAGAACTATAAATGCATAACTATATACTCTTATAAAAGAGAAACAAAGTTAAAAATGCTTACCTTTGAAGATGAACCTATATAGCCTTAATATCTCCCTTAGCCACAATTATTCACAAGATGTTGTTGTGGTATGTAAGGATGACAAGGATAAATCATCTCTAGGCTCCAAACCTATCAATGCATCCAAAAGACTTCTCCACAAGATAAGATCCATATTTCCAAAGAAATTATGAAACCCTAAGATATGATCCTCAAGTAGAATGGTGGATAAGCAAATGTGCCATATATATTTCTTCTTCTTCTCTTCTCTTGTAGATGAAGAAATGGATATGTTTATATAGGTGGATCTAACCCTATTCCTTTATAAAAATTTAGGATGATAAGGTCAACCCAGTTGACCTAGTATCATTATTGACAAAAACAAATTAGGCCATGGTCTAGGTTGGTTAAGGGGTGACTTAGACCCTTATAAGTTTTATCAATTAGATTAAAAGGTTGATGAGAATGGCAGTGTAACGTAAACTATAAGAAAGGGTTCTAGGTTAGGGAAAGGCTAATGAAGGTGGTAAATGACTAGAAGAGGGTGAAAAATAAGAGGCAAATCTTAGGGGAATGTTTTAAGGAAATGTATGTGTAGATATAAAGTGGCAATAAAGGACACTAATCATGTGAATCACCAATGGTCTACCCACCCCTTAAGGTGTGCACTCAAAGAGATTGAGACTTGACAAGTTCCTACAAGATAGAAAGCATCATTATTGTTAAAGTTTGAAAATATCATGTGTATACACTTGGGAACAACATAGATGGTCATGAAAACTCTAGAAGAAGGCAAGGAGAATATATTGACCTAATTTAAGGAAGTCAACATCATAGTGTTATTCCATATAGATGGCACACTGCTTGATAGAGGTGAGTTCAAGTTCCACTTGGGTCACTTTGATTAGGTCATGAGATGAGGGTGGCCAAGGCCAATAAGGCTAGGAATAAAGTAATTATATAAATCTTGACCTAATCCACAAATAGTATCAACTAGGTGTTGGAAGTAAAATTTTCCCTTGAGGCCCCACTCCAAGTGCATCAAAGGCTATTGTTTCAATTAGAGGTAATCTTTCAAGATCCTCCCATGAACTTAGCCAAGTTAGATAGTGATCTTGATCTAGTGGTAGTCGCGTTGGCTACCAAAGAAGCAAATCTAAGTAAGTGGGAGATGGTTCTTCTTAGACTCATTAGCACATCGATAGAGTGGGCCACCAGGCATCATTTGGGGGAAGTAGAGAATACTATATTTATTATGAATCTTAGTAGTTATAATAAATTTGAGAGACCATCATAGCCAAGGATGGGAATATTATAATACTTAGACATGAGTCCCACCCTCTATATATTATAAAATGTAATTTCTTGTAATGGTAAATATTTTGTAACTAAACTCTATTAGATTTGAATGCAAATTCCATGCTTTCTGTTAGACTAAGTTTTCTTTATATATGAATGAAGTCCATTATTTTCAACTTTTAAAATAATGTTAATGCTAAATAATTTATCATGTGCTTGGTTATTAATAATTAATGCAATATTTGAAATGTGCCTTGTTATTTTAACTCATTTATGAATTCTTCTCATTTTATTTACAACACTTGTAATCTATGTACTTAAAGTTGTAGATTATATTCAAAGACCTTATGTTTAAATTACTACAAACCCTCCCCTATGTTTAGTTTTAGTGGAGAATTTATGAATTGATAATTTCCCTTTATTGTCCTTATACTCTTTCCCTATGTGATGATGAGTACAATCCCATAGTGAAACTCATCACACAGTGGTCTAACTATGGTTGGACACATAGATTGATTCTTGAAGCATTACTGCCCTTTAAAGCCTAGAAATATCCTTTTCAACCTTATCCTGCCTCCCTTTTTATGTTTGTTTTATGAATCTAAAAAATTCCATCCCCTTCATTTATAAATTGGTAAATTGAAACCTAGTAGTTCTCATGATTGGATTTGATTGAATAAAGGTAAGGTTTGTAATCATTATATCAAACTAGTATCGAACCCCCTTATGTCTCTCAAAGACTTGAATAATTAGGTTATATCATCGATCCTAATACTTGCATTCATGCCCTATATTAAACTAGATTCAATCCTAAAATTAATGATGAAAGTCCCTTATTATCCAAAAATTCATCTTAAACACAATATATGCATAATTTTATTGGAGGTATTTTTACATGTCTATATCTTAATAGTATTCACTTATGCAGAATCTACATGTCTATTCTACATAAAATAGAAATTTTGGATTCTTAATTGATAATTTTTTTAGTATATTGGACCCATGTAGAAAGGGGAATAATATGAGCACTGAGATCCCATGCTCATAATTTTGATGGCTTACATAGAATAGGCACATGCCCCATTTTAAAAAGATAAAAATGCCATCATCAATTACTAATCCAACAACCTAAACATTAAAATAATATTGGATTCTTAATTTATGATGTGTTTATCTTTTCCAAATATGTGGGCATATGCCCATTCTACACTATAAATGTAATTCTAATTTTATAACTTAAGAATCCAATACTCATGGCTTGTTTAGAAGGGGCACATGCCCATTTTACACAAGATATAAATATTGCATTCTTAATTAATAATATTAATAATATTCTTAAGACTAAATATAATAATAAAAAATTAATATCAAAAGACACATGTCAGACTCATGCATATACATGGCAGGTCTAATTCTCCATGAGATGCCACTAGGTACAATCGATTATACAAAAAATAGCATATGTAGTTGTCTGATGTCATAGTACCAGTATAAGATTATGTAATATGTTATTATGTTCAGTACTCTACTAAATAATCCACTCAAGATTATGTTATATAATATTGGTTAGAATGTGAATGTTCATATTATTCTTATCTTGTTTATAAAGGGCATGTGTTGATTCCACACAAGATTAGAATACTATTAACTGCCAAAAATATTTATCTTGTGTAGAATGGGATTAATTGATGAAATTATTAATGTCTTGTGTAAAAATAGGCCCAAGCCCATTCTAATCAAGATATAAAATATTATCTCCATTTTATTACAATGAATTTTTAATACTAAATACAATAATACAAATTTAATATCAAACAGACACATCTCATCCTTTTGCATATACATTTAAATTTTAATTTTCTATGGGATGCATTTAGGTAAAATTGATTATATTGTGAAAAATATATGCAACTATATAATGTCATGGTATCATCGCAAGGTTCCATGGTATACTTGATCCCATGCTCATAATTCTAATTGATTGTATAGAATAGGTACATGCCCATTTTGAAAAATATAAGAATGTCATTCATGATCCATCAGCCTAAACATTAGAATAATATTGGTTTCTTCATTGATGATGTGTTTATATTTTCCATATATTTGGGTGTGTGCCCATTCTACACTATAAAGGTAAGTTTAACATTCTAACTTAAGAATCCAATACTCTTTGCTTGTTTGGAAGGGGCACATGCCCATTTTACTTTAGATATAAATATTATATTGTTAATTAATAATATTCTTAAATACTATTAATATTCCTAAGACTAAATATAATTATAAAAATTTAATATCAATAGACACATGTCATCCTCATGCATATACATTTTAGGTCTAATTCTCTATGGGATGTTGCTAGGTACAATTGATTATATTATGAACGGTATATGTAGCTATCTGATGTTGCAGTACCATTGTAAGGTTTGATGAAATACTATTATGTCTAGTAATCCATTAAAGAATCCTCCCCACGTTTTTGTTACATAATATTGGTTAGAATGTGGATGTTCACATTATTCTTATCTTGTTTAGAATGGGCATGTTCCCATTCTACACAAGCTTGGAATACTATCAACTACCAAAATTATTTATTTTATGTAGAATGGAATTAATTGATAAAATAATTAATGTCTTGTGTAAAAGAAAGCACAAGCCCATTCTAATCAAGATATAAAATACCATCTTCATTTTATTACAATGCATTATTAATACCAAATTTAATGATATAAATTTAATATCAAATAGACACATAACACCCTCATGCATATTCATTTTAGGCCTAATGCTCCATGGGATGCCACTAGGTACAATTGATTATACTATGAATGATATATGTAGTTGTCTAATGTCATGGTACTATCATAAGGTTTTGTGGTATACTTGATCCCATGCTCATAATTTTTATGGCTTGCATATAATAGGCACATGCCCATTTTGAAAAATATAAGAATGTCATCATCAATAAAGAATCTAGTAGCCTAAATAGTATAATAACATTACATTCTTAATTCATGATATGTTTATCTTTTCTAGATATTTAGGCATGTGCCCATTCTACACTATAAAAGTAATTTTAATGTTATAACTTAATAATCCAATACTCTTGGCTTATGTGAGAGGGGCACATTCCCATTTTACACAAGATATAAATATTGGAATCTTAATTAATAATATTCTTAAATACTATTGATATTCTTATGACCAAATACAATAATACAAATCTAATATCAGTAGACACATGTCATCCTCGTGCATATACATTTTAATCTTAATTATTCATGGGATGATATTAGGTATAATAAATTATACCATGAATGGCATATGTAATTTTTTGATGCTACAGTAGCATAACAAGGTTCCATAGTATACTATTATGTCTAGTACTCCACTAAAGAATCCCCCAAGCTTGTGTTATATAATATTGGTTAGAATGTGGATGTTCATATTATTCTTATATTTTTTAGAATGGGTATGTGCACATTATACACAATATTAGAATACTATCAACTGCCAAAAATCTTTATATTTTTTAAAATGGGATTAATTGATAAAATTATTAATGTCTTGTGTAAAAGCAGGCACAAGCCCATTCTGATCAAGATATAAAATATCCTCTCCATTTTATTACAATGTATTTATAATACCAAATAATAATAATAAATTAATATCAAATAGACACGTCATCCTCGTGCATTGGATTTCATTTCTAATTCTCTATGGGATGTTTCTAGGTATAATTGATTGTATTATGAATGATATATGTAGCTATCTAATGTCACAATACCATCATAAGGTCCTACAGTATACTTGATCCCAAGCTAAAAATTTTGATGGATATTTTATCACTATATATACAAGTCATATTTCATTCTAACATTATCATATACACTCTCCCTTTTCTTTCAATCACACTTTTGCCCTAAGTCACATTTGGATGAGTATAGGTAGAATCTTGTCTTGAAGGAATCTTATCTTTTGAAAGTCTTAGATATCCAAGAGGAGATTTCATTTGGATTATTATTAAGTATTATTCCAACCATTTGAGGTTTATATAACCACAATAATATCTTTTAAAGCACCATTGTCTAAGGCAGCGAATGAGGCTTGTCGAGTCCACTCCAAGATAAGTATTTATAACCTTATACTCTTTCATTTATTTTATTTAGTAGATAGATGTTTCTTAATTATTAGTGAATGAATGTGTGTGTATATTTATCTAGGCTACCTCTACACGTAGACTTAAGGTGGATATAGGATTGATTAGACTTTCTATCTTCAATTTTAGGTTGCCTACACCCCCTTTTGTTGACCATGGCACCTTCCCATTTTGATCATTCTAACCCTTCCCTTTAATTTACTTTAAAAACTACTTACATTACTTATTTGCAATAGGTTACATACATAAAGATGTATTTATATTTATATCATTATGTCATAGGCCTAAAGGTTTAAACCCCTTTCTTTTGATATTGGTGATATAAGTACCCCTATTTTTAGGTATATGGATCCATTGGTCACTAATCAAATATTATGTATCACAAGCCCTATTTGATTAACCTTATCTAAGTCTAAATATTTAGAGATAGGATAGTTGTAGGCTAATCCTAGATCACACATACATTTTGGTTAACCTAATGTGAACCTCACCATTACCTTCATGCTTTCAACCAACTACATCAGGTGGCCTCATATAGTTTGTATCAATTTTATTCTTTATTCAATTGTGTTATCCAACTCGATTCAATTTTGTCTCAATTTTTATTTCCATAAAATTACATCATCCAGCCTGATATAATTTACTCCCTATATATGAATAACATCGTCTAGTCCAAGCCCACTCTATGTTTTCATAAACTCTATTAGACAACCTGACATAGTTTTATTTTGAGTTTGTAACTACATCAACCAACCTGATGTAGTTATGTTTGTTTATATTTTAGCATAATTTAGTTTCCTACTAAATTAGCTAGCTGATACCATTAAATTCTTGTTTATTTCAATTCATTAAATGTTAAACATTGATTTTTGACATTGGTTTTCATCATTGATTTTTGAAATTTATTTTCTATTTTTTTGGTTTTCTATAGAAACTATTTTAATAATTTTGGGAATATTGGTGTATTATTTCTAATTTAGTTAAAGGGTTTGGATTAATAATCAGTAAATAATATGTAGTAAATAAGCTCTTGATTTTTGAAATTTATTTGTAATTAGAGCTTTTTTTAAAATAGTAATAAGAGGGAGAAAATAAGACATAGCTTAAACTATGCTAGTCTAACTGAGACAGGGTCTGATATTCACTAAACAAGCTTAGGACATTATCATAAATAGGATTTTGACTTTCATTTTTTGATTGGATAGGAGTGACACTGGTGTTGTATTCCTTATTCGATGTTGTTGTCCAAAAGATATAAGCTTTTTGGGTTTTATTCGATAGGTCTGTATGACCTTATCTTTAAAGTTTCAATAGTCTAAATTCTATAAAGCTCTTTGTAGAGAATATTATTCTTTAAAGCCTATTTCTATTATATTTTTAACCAAATTTGAGCAAGAGGGGTTAGTGTGTGTAAGATGCACTGGACATGATTCACACCCTATGTGTGGGTACTCTACCTACATACCAATACTCTGAAGAGGGATTAAGCCATATGTAGTTCTCCCTTTCAAAGTGCTTGGTGTAATTTTGATATGAGAATGTAAGAAATGCTAGACTAGATGTGCTTAAGGATGGATAGGGACTGATGTGGAATTTAGATGTGCTTAGGACTATACTAAATGGTTGTATGCAGAGAATAGGGAAAATTACTTGAATGGTTTCACTTGTATGATTGCTTGCTTGATAATATTTTCCAATCCCTTCCAAATGATTTTTCAATGGGCTTTTATAGCGATCTATTGATCATGGATTGAATTTACTCGCATTAATTTGACAAGGAGAAGGATGGGGAACTAGAATAAATTTACTATTGGGTCCATAAATAAGCTTATAAAATAGTTACAAAAGTAAATAAGAGTGGCATTAGTGCTATTATCCTAGTGTGGTGCTATTGTCCTAGGTAGATAGGACCTAGGGGGATGGATTGGTCATGAAAAGAAGGTATTGACTCAGCTAAGATTAGGTTTGAAAGGCTATGGATGACTGAGAATCAGTCAAAACAATCCTATGAGGGTCATGAGAGTAAGAAAGAGGGATGTATGGGTTGGGTTTCATTCACCATACTTAAGTTACCAATATTTGCATTTTATATGACTACATTTATACCCCCTTTATTCTAGTGATGTAGCAAAGTGAAATACTTGGATAAAGGAAAAATTAAAAGTGTACCTGAACTTACCTATAAAGGTAAATCCCATGAAGCTATGTGATGTTGGGTGTGTATATAAAGAGCACACTATGAAGCATCAATTAGGTATGTAAACCAATACAAAACTTATTACGATGTTGAGAGAAGTTGAGTGATGTTGGATGTGTATTTTACTAAGAGTAATATCATGAATGGAGTTGAGTGCTCAATTCCCTAAAAGTGGCTCAAGAATGCAAAGATTGGCATTTTAGCTCAATCATTTCCCACTAAGTGAAGATATGTGGTCATACGTGTATTGATCGATGTTTGGACTATGTGTTTAATCCCTCTGAATAGGTGGCTCAAGAATACAAAGGCTAGATAGTCCTCTGGCTCCATCATTTCCCCATGAAGTGAAGTTATAAATGGATACCAATATGAAATGTGTGTCATATGAGATGGCTCATAAAACCCCTGAATATACTATGATCTAACAATTTTGGCATGGATAGCCAAATGTATGCTAGAAACTAGGCCACTCTTGGCCACTCCAAAAGATGGATATTATGCTTATATGAAAGCCACTCCAAAACTAAGAATCTAGCTTATGTGGAAGCCACTCAAGAACTTGAGAACTCTAAAGTTAGGCTTGTATGAAAGCCAAACCAAAATGATGCCTACCACCTTTCTATCTATTTCTATAAAATCTAGTTCTTTAATTGTTTGGATGGGAGCACTAAAAATACATAGTAGCACCACCGATGTTGTAGTCTAGTCTCGGTGCTATTGTCTTGGGCAAAATTTGATGAATTTCTAGTTACTTGACTATTTGTCTGGTCTATTATAATTGTTTTGATGTCTGGTTATTGTTATAAGTGTTTTAAAAGCTATTTTTTTAACTATTAGGATCTTTTATCTATATAACAAATCCCTTATTTGTTGTCCCCTCTTTTGAGCATAGGAATGAAGACCCTATAATGACTACCCTTAGAAGAAACATCCCTTCAAGTGTGTTATGGTAAAAATATACATGATATAACAATGATAATTGACAATATATCTCAAGATATAGCATGATTTGTATTGATAGATTGTTAAATCAACAAGGGTATGCCTAGATAGATTTAATAATGTAACAACATGTGCAATGTATTGAATTGGAATTTAAAGTTTGGTTAGTTGTTATTTTTTAGTTAGAAGGATGGAGCATGATGTCCACCATGGCATACAAGAAAACATGAATAATGCATGATATGGATCATGGCATTACAAACAATCAAGAAGCAAACAAGCAACAAGCACACAAGGTAAGAATTAAGAAACATACAAGAGTGGCCAAGAGGCCAAGCAAACAAGGCATATAGACACATGTCACTCAAACTAGAAAGCAAGCATACAAGTCATGTTCAAATGCCACATACACATATAATTAAAACAAGCAAGTTGGTGTGGAAACCACAATCACATAGAGGAATACAAGCAAAGAACATCAAAAAATGTCCTAAGGCATACACATGAATAGAAGTGAAGAACATTGAAAAATGTCTTAAGGCACATACAAAAGATAAACAAAAACTTAGAAAATGTAATCACATCAAGGTAATGCTAAACAAGCAAAGAAAGCATGGAAGAAACTAGAATTACAAATACATCTAAATAATCAAAGAAAGAAGTGAATCTATGCAAGACATGTTAGTACAAGACTAAGTATATACTAATAAATACATGAGTGCTATATACTAGTGAGTATTGATAGAGTAATCTATGTAATCTTTTAAATAATGTATATCAACATGATAACTAGAGTGTGTGGTGTAGGAATGACATAAACTGGATGGTGTAGTCATGTAAAGGATACCCCCAGTAGGTATGTATATCGATGTATGTCTTGAATGTGGAAGTAGGATGCCCCCTCAATGGGTAGAGTGAAGCAAACATGGAGTTGGATATTACTGCACACACTCAAAGAAGATCAAGTGAAGCATGGTAATGTAAATAAATCAACAAACAAAAATCATAGAACATCAAGTGTAAGTTGAGCATAGTAGTATAAATATAAATCATGGATGATGCATACAATCAAAGTGTTTTTATTATTTTTGACATACTTGAATGTTTTTTGTGTTTTGAAATGTTAAATTGTTTTTGAATTTTTGAAATATTTGAGCTTTGTACAATCAAGCATAAGAAACTATGTACAAGTAAGCTAGGAAAGGATGATACTAATTGATGAGTCTCATGGGAGACTCCCTATCATGGTGTCCTGTATCAAAGAGAGGAATCGTGCATGACCATGAAACATGATGGAAATGTTGAGACTATGGCTCTAAAAGCTATAAATGTTATAAATGCTCTAAAATATCTGAAGTAAAAACTGAGTGTGGGGTCCCCTTGTGACTCTGAGAAGTGGATACAGCTATAATTCTCTTAGAGACCCATTTGGTAGTAGGATAAGCTCTCTAAATATGTTCTCTATGAGTAGATGCATGATATCTCAATGATATTGCCCTGGGTGTGAACACTGTAGCTAGAAACTGTCTAGAATCCTAAAACATGGAGGTGTATGAACTCTTTGTGCTGGTGATGGATGTTGCAACTATGTCTAAATCATAATTGGAGGAGGAAATAAAATTGGTGGAGAAATTAGAACTGAAATCTAAACTAAAAATGGTGATTATATTGTAAAATATGGCTCTAAAGTGGGGAGTGGTAACTCATATAGAACTCCACCAACTATAATAACCTAATTAGCATGCATGAATTTCATGTATCTGTGAACTGTAGAAGGTACTACATGAAGTTTTTGAATCCATGGTTAACCAAGTAACATATAAAAAACTCTTACATTGGGAACAACATTGAATGGTGTGGCCATGTGTGTTGGACCAACCTATAGAGAAAGTATAATCTCACCCAATGAACTCTGTATGTGCCCATTAAATTTATTGATAACTATGTTCTTTGGGGTAATATACTACTCTAAATATATAAAATGCTATAATAATGTCATAATGCACATGTTTACACTGGATCCATTATCTATGAGAACACTATGAATAGGATGATTATGAATATGAGCTCTGATAAAGAATGCATGATAATCTGAATCATCCTCGATGACCTCTTACTCTAATAAGGAGATGAAAGGTCTAGCTAAAACTCTATAATTGTATACACCAATCATGTTTCTCAAAGGATGTAATTCAACTGAAGGTGCCTTATATGTATATAGTGGTGGATGTGCATGGTATACATGGTGCACCCCTGATGTGTCCCCTATCTCTTATTTTGAATGTTACAAAAAAGGATCTAAAAATATTTTCAATGCTTTATTCTATGTTTGCTTTGCTTGAGGAGGCTCAACTAAAGTGCCAAGATCAATATGATTGCCATCTATTAAATCTTGTATCTTGTGTCTCAAAATGATACATTTATTTTTTGTATGGCCTAATGCCCTATGAAACTCATAAAATTCATGTCGATCATATCCCTATGGAAGAGGTTTTGTTAGGTCAACTTCTTGAATAGGAGGGAAAGATATGATGTTACAATCTAATTGTTGCTATAAAACTCTAGCTATAAAAATGAGTAGAGTGGTGAAGATTCATCAAGGAGGTGTTGATAAAACCACTCATTGAGGGGGCTCTGAAGCTACATTATCTATAGGTTGATTTTGACTCTTATTATCATTGAACTTTATTTTTGTATGGGACTTTGCTATTACTCATATGTTTGTTGTGTTTGAGATACTTGTGTACTTGAGTTGGCCTATTAAAAGTAGCTTGATTTCTCTTTCCTTTAGTGTGTGACATAATTTAGTGAAGGAAGAGAATCTTTTAAACATACTTGATTCATGAAAATTTGGTAGAAGACTCTATTTGAAGAGATCTTGTAACTCTTGATTGGCCATGGGGCTAGTCATCTTAGCCAAAATAGTCTTATATTGAAGAACATAATCTTTGAGATACTCATTTGACCTTTGTTTTTGTTGTATCAACTTGAACATATGAAACCTTATCACTAATTTTAATGATAAAATGAGCTAGGAACATGTTGAGCTAAAGGATTGAGTTCACTAACTGACTAATTTAGGTAAACTATAGAACCATTGTAAAGCATAATGCTTTAGGCTCTATGTGAAAAGAGCTTGGTAAGCAGCTAGTCATTTGGTACATAGTCCAAGACATGCTATGCATAAAAATATCTCAAATGTGTCTCTAGATCACCCTTTGCCATCATATATATTAATATTGGGTTGAACAAAAGCTTATTTCAAGGGTGTAGAAGCAATGTGATGTGCCAATGGTGTATGCAGAAGAGCAAAAGAATCCAAAGCCTATGTAGGTCTAGTGGCACCTTGATCAAGATGTAGCACCTTAGATTAAATAGATCTTATCTCTTACATAAGGGTTGATACATTAAGAAGATAGGGATGTAATAGTTATAGCTAGTGTCATAGAGGTAAGTTGGGTTATTATAGGGGGTTGTTGAGACATAGTTACCCTTATAGTGACATTTGCAACTGGTTGCTCTATGGTTTGAGAAGATTGACCATTGTTCACTCTTTGGTGTTCTTCTAGTAGTATTTTAAACATGTCATCTTGCATGTTAGGGTGTTTAGCTAAAAGTTCTTAAAGTTACCTTTTATCAATTTCATCAAAATTGGTATATTAGGCCATTGGTAAAGTAGGAAAATAAGTTGAAATTTTATTAATTTTTTTTGCAAAAAATTGTAATAGGATAAAGTGTAATATAAAAAAATACTAAATGTAGGAAATGTAGAGTCCTAATAATAGTTAATTGGAGATTACATAAAAAGGATATGAAGCTCAAAAACTATTAGGTGATACCTCAAGAAGTAATAGGACCTAGTGTATGTAGATAGGGTTTGAAAGATGATGATTTTGAAAAATTAATATAAAAAATTGAAATTGAAAGTGAATTTCTAAGTAAAATATGTAACTAAAAGATGATAAATTTATTGAGAAAATTAGTGATTTAATAGGACCTAGTAGATGTAACTAAGGTTTTAAGAAAAAAATTTTTTTGGAAATAACTATTACATTTTTTAATTTTGAAGGGATTTTTTTATTTTAATATGTTAGTAAAAATTTAGAAAATTATTGGAAACTTAAAAAAGTACTAGGACCTAGTATGGGTAATTAGGGTTTGAAAGAAAATTATTTAAAATTTTTACTACTAAATTTTAAAATTTGAAATGAATTTTTTATTTAAACATTCAAGTAAAAATTCAAAAATTGATTAAAAAAATCAGTAATAATTTTACCATAGGGTGTTTACATGGTTTTATGTGCATAAATGAAGTACAGTCAAGTTCACTAAATGATTTAACAAATTTGGAAATATTGGGGTATTTATTCCTAATTTAGTTAAAGGGTCTAAATTGATAAATTGGTAAATAATATGTAATAAGTAAGCTACTAAAAATTTATTTGTAATTAGAGATTTTCTAAAAATAGTAATAAAAGGGAGGAAATAAGACTTAGCTTAAACTATGTTGATCTGACTAAGACAGGGTTTGATATTTACTATGCAAGCTTGGGACACTATTGTAAATAAGATTCTGGACTTTCATTTTTTGATTGGATAAGGAGCATCAAAAGTGGACAAGAATGGCATCGATGTTTTAGTCCTTGTCTAGTGATCTTGTTGTCTTGAAGAGATAATCTTTCTTGGTTTTATTTAGGAGGTTTATGTGACACTATCTCTAAATTTTTAAAGCCTTATTATTAGCAATGATCCCTATAGAGTTGATTTTTTCATTTATATACCTTTAATGAATTTGACAAAACTTTGAAAAATAGGTAAAATGGGTTAGTGTGTGTAAAATACATTGGATGTGTTTCACACCCCGTGTGTGGGCATGCTACCTACATACTAACACTCTGAAGAGGGATCAAGCCATATGTAGTCCTCCCCTTGAAAGTGCTTGGTGAAATTTTGATATGAGAATAAAATAAATAATAGATTAGATATACTTGAGTAGGGCTAGGGACTGATGTGGAGATTTAGATGTGCTTAAGATTGTATTAGATGGTTATGTGCAGAGAATAGGGAAGATTGCTTGAGTAGTTTTAGTTGTATTCGTGTTTGGTTTATGATATTTTACAACCCTTTCCAAATGATATTTTAATGGGATTTTATAGGGATCTATTGGTCATGGATTGAATTTACTTGAGTTAGGATTACAAGGATAAGGATGGGTAATAAAAAAAATTGATCATTGGGGCTAGAAATGAACTTGGACAATAGTGCTGAAAGCAGACAAGAGTGGCATTGGCATTATTGTCCTATTGTGTAACTATTGTCCTTGGTAGATGGGACCTAGGGGGATGGTTTGGTCATTAAAAGAGGGTCTTGGATCAGTTGAGGTCAAGTTTAGAAGGCTATGGATGATTGGGAATCATTGAAAACAAGTATATGAGGGTCTTAAGAGAAATCAAGAGGGACCTATGGTTTGGGTGTCATTATCTATCCTCAAGTTACCATTTTTTGTATTTTATATGACTACAAAAACTATATTCTATAAATTTTCAAACTACTTAGTGACTATTGTGTAGGGATATATAGTGTTTTATTTATAGACATTATGGTGTGAGGTTTTTTTCTCAATACTCATATCCATAATACAACACTAAATATGGACTTTAGTTTCTACTTACTTTACTATATATTGGAAACATCTAGGATTTCCTTTTTATTGAACCTTATATAACCATCCATGCATTTAATTTTTTGATGCACCTAAGAGGATAATATCACCTAGGGAAGTTACTCTTATTGTACCTTCAAAATTAGGGTTAGTGGGCTATAATTATGATTTAGACTTTGTATTTAGTGCTCTAAAACATTGGGCCAATAATAATCAATGAATGAGCAAGTAAATTTGAGATCTCACACTATCAATCAAATCCTTTTAGTACAACTAGTTGATTTTATTTTTAAAATTTTAATTACTTTAAATTTGTTTCCTAAATTTATTATTCTATTATAGAATATATTAGCCATCTTGATACCATTTTTTGTTGTGTCATAACTACATCATCTAGCTTGATCAAGTCTCATTATTTACCATCCTTCAGACAAGTGTATTAGCCAACACCACTACAATTTTCTTCCTTTCAGCCTAACTCCATAGCCAACTTCATACAATCTATTTTATCCAAATTCTACATACTTTACTACATTAGCTAACCTAATATAATTTCATTTATAGTTTTAATCTACTTGGGTTGAGTAGATATCTAGCCTAACATATTATGTTAGACCTAACTTATTCATGCATGACTTGTATAGGTTAGCTCGATTCAATCACAATTTATGTTTTTATGACTGTATACTGAGAGGGGGGTGAATCAATATATTATATATATTTTTACTTAATCAAATTTATTTTCTTTAACCACTTAATAGCACATTCAAGATATTCAATAAAACTAAAACAATAATATGCACCACACAAGAGAGAGAGAGAGAGAGAGAGAGAGAGAGAGAGAGAGAGAGAGAGAGAGAGAGAGAGAGACTAGATTTTTACGTGGAAACCCAAAGTGAGAAAAACCATGAAGAGCAATCTCAAGTATATGAATGAACACCAACTTAAATTATAAATTTCACAAGCACCAACTTGCAGAAGAACCAACCCCTTTTCTAAGCACCAACACAACAACTATTTATGAGTACCAACCCATAGGATCACCAACCCCTATTGTGTATAAAACACAACTATCTCTAAATGTTGCTTACTCAACAAATGATTTAAGTCTACAATATCTCCTAATTTTATCTCTTTGAAAACAAATACAAACCATGCACTCTCTTACATATTACAAATGGATTTTCAAGCCTTTATTTATAGATTTCCAAATGACCTTTGGCATTCACCCTTTGTGACCCTTTAATCCTCATGAAAAATAGTACCAAACTTGCATGACCCTTCGTATCCTTACATTTAAAAATTCATATGGTGACCTTTCATAAGTAAAATCATCCTTTTCTCTTTTGTCTTTATCTTGGTGACTTTTCGTATTCCTCAAAGTGTCCCTTCATGGAAAAATGCACCATACCCTCTTTTGTCTTCATATGGTGACTCTTAGAATTCCTCAAGATGATTCTTCATAAAATACATCCCATTTCTCTCTTGTCTTTACCCTGTGACTCTTTGAATTCTCCATGGGCCCTCTTTTGACTTATAAGCAAACAAAAATTTATTCATTAATATTAAATAAATATTAACACACATTAGCCAAGATATGAATATTAAAAACATTATTAAATGCAATGGGGCCTTTATCACCAATGCTAGACCTTTGACATCAATGACAATATTTCTAACAATCTCCCATTTTGTCATTGATGGCAACCTCAAACTAAACTTCCACAT
This sequence comes from Torreya grandis, assembly GCA_037957365.1. Taxonomy (NCBI): domain Eukaryota; kingdom Viridiplantae; phylum Streptophyta; class Pinopsida; order Cupressales; family Taxaceae; genus Torreya; species Torreya grandis. The sequence goes on from JARHVA010001204.1 coordinate 67,930, forward strand.
CTTAAAACCTACACATACTACCATTTGAAAAACATATAGTAATTCCCCCTTATTGTAGCAACATGTACCTATTTTCTATACCTATTTTGCATATATCTTTGCATTTGTACCTATACCTATTCTTCTCCTCATTTGCCATCAATGGCAAAGGGCCTATCCTAGAGCTAACACTTAGCTCCCCCTTAGCTTATGTTGATCCTCAATGGTAGGAAGTAAAAAAAATTACCCCCAACTTCTCTCATAGATAATCAAATGTGTCTTTTGGTAGTGCCTTTGTGAAAATATTTGCAATCTACTCTGTAGTACTGATATATTCCATCTTAACCTGTTGATTTACAACCTGCTCTTTCAAGAAGTGATATCTAATAGAAATATATTTTATTCTTGAACGCATTACTGGATTCTTCAAAATATTAATAGCACTTGTGTTTTCACAAAAAATAGAAATAGGTTCATCATATTTTACCTTAATAGCTTCCAAAGTTTGCTTCATCCAAATCACTTGAGTACAACACATTACCACTACAATATATTCTGCTTCAAATGTAGAAAGTGATACTAAATTCTATTTTTTTCTTAGCCATGATAGTAAGCTATCACCAAGGAAGAAAGGTCCTCTACTTATACTCTTTTTGTCATCCAAGCAACCTGCTCAATTTGAATCTATATAAGCAACCAAAGTGAAATCTCTACCTATGGGATACCATAATTAAATGTCCCTTGATATATCTGAATATTCTCTTCACCAATTGAACATTACTATCTTTTAGATCCCACTAATATCTTACAACCATACCTACTGCATGCATGATGTCTGGCCTCAATGTTGTCAAATATAAAAGACTACCAATCATATATATATATATATATATATATATATATATATATATATATATATTTGTAACATGTGAATCTTCATTCTTGCTCACCTTATTTTCTATACACATTGGTGTGCCAATTGGTGCAAAATCCTCAAAACCAAATTTCTTCAACATTTCCTTGGCATATTTACTTTGAGATATGAAAATTTCTTTATCTGACTAAAATATTTGCAATCTTAAGAAAAATAAAAATTCTCCAAGCATAGACATCTCAAATTATGTTTTCATATTATCAAAAAAAAATTGTCATCTGTTTAATATTTCCTCAAAAAATGATATCATAAAAATATACCACAACAATCAATTAATGCTCACCTTCTATTTTGATATAGAGATTACTATCAGTAAATTCTCTCTTGAAACCTTGATCTTGCAGGTACTTATCAAGTCTTGCATACCAAGCTTTAGGAGCTTGTTTCAATCCATACAGTGCTTTCTTTAATCTTCATACATGGCTACTAATATTTGAGAAAATAAATCTCTTAGGCTACTCAATGTAGACCTCTTCTTCTAGATTCTCATTTAGGAAGGTAGATTTAAAATCCATCTAAAACACTTTGAAATTTTTAAACACATGAAATAAACATTCTAATATACTCTAACCTTGCTACTGGTGAAAAATTTTCTTCAAAATATATTCTCTCAATTTCAGCATATTTTTACATACTAATATTGTTTTATTCCTGGTCACTTCTCCATTTTCATTTAACTTATTTCTATAAACCCATTTTGTTCCTATCACATTATGATCTTTTGGTCTAGACACTAATTATCAAGTATCATTCTTTTCTATCTGATTTAATTCTTCATATATTGCCTTAACCAAATACTTATCATGTCTAGCTTTTAAAAAAGTTCTAGGCTAAATTTTGGATAACAAAAAAAAATTAACTTGCTCAGATTCACTTACCATCATTCTTTTGGTGTGAATTCCTTCATTTATGTCCCTGATGATGTCAATTTTATTATGATTTTTCTAAACATATTTGGATGGAGTTTTTGTGTCCTTTTTCTCCTTCTTCTCATCTTTATCTAATTCTTCAAAATATTCCTCTTCAATTATCTCAAGAATGTCTACTGGATCACTGATTCTTTATGTTTCATCTTCTTCTATCCTAACACTTGCACTTTCAAAAAAATTCTTTGTTCTTTTGTTATAACATTTATAAGCTTTAATTTTTCAAGAATAATCAAGAAATATACCTTCATCTGCTCTAGATTCAAACTTACCAATTTTTTCATCAGTTCTCTTTATGAAGCATCTGGTGCCAAAAAATCTAAAATAATCAATTGTTGTTAGTTTTTCTTTCCATATCTCATAAAGAGTCTTGTCACTATTAAATCTCAATAATGATTTTTTATAAATATGCATGACTATATAAACTACCTATCTCCAATATTTATCTAATTTCTTGGATTCATTTAGCATTATCCTCACTATCTCTTAAATTGTTCTATTTTTCTGTTCAATTACTCTATTTTGCTGTGGAGTTTTGGATACTGAATAATATTTCTTTATTTCAAGGTCTTCACAAAACTCAGTAAATTGATCTAACATAAATTTTTCTCCTTAATCTGATCTTAGACACTTAATATTTAAATTGGTTTCATTCTCAACTAATGCTTTGAATGCTTTGAAATGTCTGAAAGCTTCTAATTTTTTATTAAAAATATTACCCAAATCATACGTGAAAAATCATCAATAAGTAACATGAAATATTTATCACCTTGAATAATTTGAGTTCTCATAGGTCCACATAGATCAATGTGAACAAGCTCTAACATCTGAATGGTCAAGTACTCTTTTTTTTTGAATTGCCTTTCAGCATGCTTCCCATGCTGACAAGGTTCACAAAGCATGTCGGATGGCTTTGTAATCTTTGGAAGATTTCTAACTACTTATTTTTTGCTAATCTTGACAACATTGTCAAAATTTATGTGTCCCATTCTCCTGTGCCATATCCAACTTTATTCAATCTGACTTAAACAACATCTTTGACCTTTGATGTTTGATAACATATATAAATTATTGCATGTTCTTTTAGCATCTGCAACCAACACATCTAAATCTTTTCTCCTAATTTCACAACCTTCTGCATAAAAATTTAGTGTGTGCTCTTGATCATATATTTGACTTATATTCAAAATATTATTCTTAAGACCTTCTACATACAAAATATTGTTAGTTTTAGTTCTACCATTATCCAAACTTAGTGTACCTTTTCCAACAATTCCAGCAGTAGTATTATCTCTGAATTTCACTATGCCATCATTGATCTTCTTCAAGGTTATGAACTTGATTTTGTCTCTTGTCATGAGCCCTGAACATCCACTATCAATAAACTATGGCTTTTCTTTATTTATTGCATTCAAATATATCTATACCAACATAGATTTTTCAAGTTGTTTCTTCTGCCATGAACCTATTTGAACTTTCTTCTTGATGAATGGAGCTTTAAAACTCTATTCCTTCTTGATTGACTTGAACACGATTATATAGTATCAAGTTATGTGTCTGAAGTTATTACACTTGTAACATATTATGGCCTCTTCATTAAATCCTGATAGAGAAGCAAAAGAGTTGTGGCTTCTACTTGACTCTGCATGACTTTCCTTCTCCTTATTTATGAAATTGTTAGCCCTTTTTGACATTCTATTTTCTTATGACCATATCTATTACAATAAAAATAATAGCTATAAAAATAGGACCTATTTGTGTATATTTAATCTAATTACATTTTTTAGCTTTGTTCCCTCCAACCTTTTTTGTTTCAGATGTCCTATATATTCTTAATTTATTCCCTTTTTATTTTCTCTTTTGTAAGAGCTTCAGCATAGCTCTTTCCTTTTTCTTTATCTATGAAAGTAGTGGCCTCCCCTTTCTCTTTTTTAAATTTGATACCTATTTATCTGACATTAATCTTTGAATTTCTAATATCTTATTCAACATATTAGTGTTATTCTCAAAATTTGAATCATTGGTTGCTCTATCATTGATTGTTTTATTTATTTTCTCAAGATCTACTTTTAAAGAAGAAATTTCAATAACATACCTTTCACATTCTTTACTTAATTTTTACAATTGTGTTGTTAGATCTTCTTCATTTTTTTTGGCTTCTTCAAAGTGTGCTTGTAGATCTTCAATTGTTTCCTTTGACTCCTTTTTATTTTTCTTGATCTGGAGCTTTAATCTTTGATTCTTCTTCTCAAGAGCTTTTAACTCTTCTAAGGCACAAATGAGTTCTCCTTCTAGATTCACTTTAGCTTCATCCTATTCTTCTTATATATCATCTATAATTTTTCTTGTAGAGGAATCTTTATGTATGGCTATGAATAGAATCTATTCTTCTTTTGAATCACTGACTCCACTATCTTTGGCTGAGCTAAGATCTTTAGAATACAAACTCTTCTTCTCAAATCCTTTCTTGAAATTTTCTTTTGAAATTCTTCTTGTATGTAGATTTTCCTTCTTCATTATCACCATTACCCTTATCTAGGCACTTAGCTACAAAATGTTCAATCTTTTCATAATTAAAACATTTAAAAGGTAATTTTATCTGATATTTACCTGTGCTCTTTTTTGACTTGCAAATGAATAGAGTTCCATTGTTATCTTCATCATCACTAGAACTATCACTTGATTCTTGAATCTTAGCCTTCTCTTTCTTTGATGTCTTGAAAGCATCTTCTCTCTTTGAGGGTTTCTCTTGTCTGTTCTACATCTCATATGTCGTAAGAATACCATGTAGCTCATCCATCTTTGACTTAGCTAAATTCTTTCTCTTTAATTGCTTAAAATTTTGCATCATCTCTCAATGGTAGAGATCTCAAAAAAAAATTAACCATGATTGATTCTTCTAACTTTTCTCCAAGACCTTGAATCTGATTAACTATTTGATCAACTTGCAAAAGATAACTTGATATATTTTCTTCCTCTTCTATCTTCAAACTCTCAAACTATCTTCTGAAAGTTTGAAGCTTAGCTTGTTGAACCTTTCCATTACCTTTGTAAATATTCTCAAGTTTTACCCAAGTTTCATGAGTAGATTTATATTTCATAACTTCAACAAATTATGATTTATATAAACCACATAAAATAGCATTTAAAGATTTATCATTATTTTTACTTGCATTCTTTTCTACCAGAGTAGTTACAAGTGTTTGTGGCTCTTCATATTCCTCCACCATTGCTTGCCATATATCAAATCCAAGGGCCATAAAATAAGTCCTCATCCTTATGCTCCAAAAAACATAATTTGTCCCATCAAACAAAGGTGCCTTATTTATATAAAAATCTTCATGTGTTTAATCCATCATGATTTCCTAATCTACCTTCAAGTTGTAAAACTTTTTCCAAAGGAACCTACTCTGATACCAATTGTTAAGCATGAAATATACTGAGAGGGGAGGTGAATCAGTATAAAATATATCTTTTTACTTAATCAAATTCTTTTTCTTTAACCACTTAACCACATATTCAAGATATGCAATAAAATTGAAACAATAATATGCACCACATAAAAGAGAGAGAGAGAGAGAGAGAGAGAGACCAAATTTTTACGTGGAGACCTAAAGTGGAAAAAACCATGAAGAAAAATCTCAAGTATATGAATGAGCACCAACTTAAATTATGAAGTTCACAAGCACCAACTTATATGAGCACCAACCCCTTTACTGAGCACCAACATAGCAACTATTTATAATCACTAACCCATAGGAGCTCCAAGCCCTTTTTTAAATATTTATGACAACTAACCCACAAGAGCACCAACCCCTCTTGTGTATAAAACACAACTATCTCTAAATGTTGCTTACTCAGCAAATGATAGAACTCTACAATATCTCCTACTTTTATCTCTTTGAAAAAAAATACAAACCATGCACTCTCATGCATATTACAAATGGATTATCAAGCCTTTATTTATAGCTTTTCAAATGACCTTTGGCATTCACCCTTTGTGACCCTTCAATCCTCATGGAAAATGGATCCAAACTTGCATGACCCTTCATATCCATGTATTTAAAAAGTCATATGGTGACCCTTCATAAGCAAAAGATTTTTTTCCTCTTTTGTCTTTATTTTGGTGACTTTTCATATTTTTCAAAGTGTCTCTTCATGGAAAAATGTGCCATAACTATTTTTTCTTCACGTGGTAACTCTTGAAATTCCTCAAGATGACTCTTCATGAGAAAATGCATCCCATACCTCTTTTGTCTTTAATATGTGACTCTTTGACTTATCCATAGGCCCTCTTTTAACTTATATGAAACCAAAAATATATTTTTTAATATTAAATAAATATTAACAGACATTAGCCAAGATATGAATATTAAAAACATCATTAAATGCAATGGGGCCTTTATCACCAATGCTAGACCTTTGACATCAATGACCATATTTCCAAAATTAGCCAACTTGATACAGTCTTGGTTACTTCCTTCTTGACTACATCAATCAACTCAATCCAATCTAAATTTATTTATGATTGACTACATCATCCAGCTTGATATAGTCTTAGGTTATTCCTACCTAAATCCATCATCCAACCTAATACAATCTATTTAACACACTTTATATCTATCTAACTACATTGGTCAACCCAATATTATCTTATTCTCCCAATCTCAATTCCTAACTACATTAGCTTTGCCAATATAGTCTATTTCCTACAATTTAATTGTATTAGCCATCCGAGTTCAGTTAAATCCCACTTCTTCCATCATTTAATACATCTTTGTTTATTCTTAACAAAGTACCCAATAATATATGATGGAATTGACAAATTCCTTCAAAACTTATATATTTAATTTTACTTATACTACCATTAAATATTAAGACACAAAAAATTGTCATGTGTCCACTCGAACTATGAGCTATGAGTCACTGGTAATTCGAAGACCATTGATCCACTTAACTATCTTTCGTACATGTATATTGTATATGATGAGTATGATCTTAAGTATAATCTTGAAATGATCATCTACATTAATGAAAATCTTGAGCATAGAGGAAATGACCCTATGAAATTTTATCATCTCATGATGGTACCCCATGTGGATATTCCTCCTTCCCATACACCTATATTTTCTATTAGACTTTGGGAAAGTCATTACTTGACTTTCCCCTTCTTTTCTTCCTCGACCATGCCTAGTATTGCTACTAACATGGCAGTTATTTCCTTTAGTGGGCCTACTAAAAGATCCCATAATAACACTCAAATTAATGATAACACTAGTTTATCTCAAGCTTCCTCTTCTATCCAATAATCTATTGATACTCATCAAATATTATTGCAATTCATGAACCTAATGGATATATTCTAAACCATTAATGCCAATCAAATGATAAAAATTCAAAACTAAATCTTTCAATTATAAAGTAATCTTCAAAAACCTTAATGGGGAGTGAAAAATCCAAATACACCACCCCCACCCACATAGAGATGTAGATGGTAATCTAATTCCACAACCTCTACTTCTTAACAATGAAATTAAACATCTTTAAAAAGAACCATTAGTACATCAAATTTCAAACATAGACATAGGTGGTACCACTTATAATATCACCTATAATGGATTTGTTGATCCCCCTTTACATTTGAAATATTTTTCAAATATTTAAAAAGATTGGATTAAGTTAAACACATATATGGCTACCAAAATTCTAGCCAAAACCTTTTCAAGTGATGCTTTAGATTAGTATAGTTAACTTAAATCTCACATTATCTCTAGATTAAAAGCTTAATTAATGCATTGGTTTAGGAATTTCATATCAAATACCTTCATGAAAATATCTTAGCCCATTTTATTAATTACAAATAGGTAGAATTCAAAACTTCCCAATCCTTTATCAAGCATTGGAAAACATTATCGAACAAGGTTTAACACAACATGTCAGAAAACAACTTTTTACACTTGTTTACTAATGATCTTCATCATAAAATTAAATATAAAATTAGGAATCTCTCTCTAAAATCATTGGAAGAATCCCTTGATCAAGATAAATGTAAATATTTCCTTTTAATATAATTTGAGCCTTTCTAGCCTACATCTAAAACTCATATGCTTACAAATTCAAAAAAGAAAGATGATACCCATGATGGTGTCATAAATATATATGTTTCCACACAACCATCAATGATATCCTCCATTATGGCTCCAATAATGTGACACTTTCCTAACCATCATGAGAAGTCCATTCCATATTCCTACTTATTCTTTAGCTTATGTGAATAATTTTGAAGTTTGCAATCCTCTTTCCCTAGTTCAAATCAATAAATGTATTCCTAAACCCTAAAATATAGATCTTGATCTTATTCACCCTAAAAAAAATTAGTATGATCCATAAAATTTTTGTTTGTATCACATAAGTTGGGGACACTCCCATGAAACTTGTAAACAACTTAAGAACCTTGTTTTCAATTTTCTTCTTAGTCCCAAATTTGATCACTAAGTTATGATCCAAGAGTGCCAACAAGCCTATGATAAGGTATCCAAATCCCATGACTCAAAATTTAAGCATCAATTTCTTAAATAGGCTAATAATCACCTTGGCATATAAATAGATCCACTTCTTTAGCATAATCAAAACCATCAACCTAATCTAAATCAGATTACTACAACTAATGTTGTCGAAACAATAATCAACCCTCGTTATTCTACAAATGAAGAGAAGTTGGCTAACATGAATAGAATAAATCTTGTAGTCTCCTCTATTGATCCTTATCCTCATTCCTCTCATACTCCCTATCCTATTTACATAATAGTTTAGGATACCTCTCCACCTCATTTTGAGGATATTGAGTATGAGGAAATTATTCCCAATTTAGATCATATAATTACAATAGCCAACTTGATATAATCATATTTTTTTATGAATATTCCTATTGTATTAGCCACCTTAATAAAATATGTTAGTCCTTGACTCTTTTTTTCCACTACATCGACCATCAAAATACAGTCAATTATTTTTAGATCAAAATTGATGATATCAACTAGCTTAAAATAATCAGTTTTTGATCCCAAATTTATCTCTACTTCATCAATTAACTTAATGTAGTCCATTATCATCACTCTTTCTCATTCTACTACATCGACCAACTTGACATAGTCCTTTTATATCTCTTTGTGCATCAAACTACATTAACTAACTCGATGCAGTCTAATTTCCCTAACCAAATTACATTGGTTGAACCAAGACCACATAGTTCCTTTCTTAGTCATTTAAAATTAACTTCATCCCCTCCTTCGACCAATTTGATTCTATATTATGAACCTTTTTCCTTGTCTTGCTCATATCCCTGAGGATTTGATGAGTGGAATACCGTTGAATAACTTATAAGTTTCCTTCTCAAATTCCTTTCCTTAAGCTCACGAGAACCTCTTTTCATCATCACAGCTAATTGATGAAACTCTTATTTGAAATGAATATCCCTCAACTAGTGCTTGTGGGGAAAGAAGCTATCTTTCCTAGGTCTAAGGATAGTATCCTAAAATAGTATGAAAAAATGTCCATTCAAGTTTATGATATTATAGATGATTCTCCCTTACTCAAGTTTCCTATCACTTCTATGATCCTTAACAAAATCCTAATTTACATGGATGATCATCCCCTCTTCATTAGTGTCCAAGTTGGTGACATTCAAGTCAAGTATTCCTTGATAGATGAAGGTTTTGGAACCTACTTCACCTCCTTTGAGTCCATCAAAACCCTTGGATATATTGAACACAACTTAATCCTACCCAAAGTACATGTGAAGTCTATGATAAAATATAAATGCCTCATATCAGTTGTGTTTGGTCTCCTATCATTGTCCCTCCCATTACAATTAGAGTTAAATTTTTGATCTTTAATTTCCCATTATCTATAATACTTGGTCAACCCTACACTCATCGTATGATGCCAGTCAATTATTATGCATGTCAATGTGTCAAATTTCCCCATAAAGGTGTTATATACAAGCTTCAAGGTGATAATAACCCTTGTAATTTTGAACAATGCCAAGAATGTGGTGGCTTTAAAATACCTAGCCTTAAGCCTTTGCCTAGCATCCCTTTATGTAAATATCAATGCTTTAACTATCATGTCAACTCTAACCAAAGTTATAATGGTCACCCTGAGCTTCTGAGAAATATACCACCTAACCTCTAAGATTCTAATGATGATAATATCATGACATCAACCTTAAGATCAAAATATCAGACCTCCCTTATAACATTATAGCTTAGCTACCTCCTTCTTTATAACCCTATTATTGGAAGTATCCAACTATTGAGTTTCATGCTTATGTGGTCATTCTTAAGAAGTTAGCTCCCCACTCTTACTCTAGTGATAGAGTGGTCATTTCCCTCCATATTTATCTTCATACATCTAATTATGATGATGTTTATTCCCTTGATGACTCATAATTAGGTGGCTATGATCAAGATAAGGACGTGTAAATATTTTGCTATCAATATTTATTCAATGCTCTTACAAGTATTCTTCATATACCTATTGTATTAATTTAGTTGATATCATTCAACCTCATTCTAATTTACCTAACGTTATCCATATTTTAGTTGATGTTCACAGGTTAGATATGGAGAGTGTCCTAACTTATTCACATCATTCCCTAGTTATTTTTGAGCCTCTTTGGATTATACTCTTTGATCATTCCATGACAAGACTAAATTGGTCTTCCAAGATTTTTGATCCTTTGAATACACTTGATCCTAATATGTTGGCTATGTTGATTCGACCCACATTGAGGCAATCTCCCAAAGAAGTAGTTGTAGCACCAATTTTAGAACCTACCCTTAGATGATTTGACAATTATGACCTATTTAATGAGGTTCTAAACATACTGTAATATGATTCTCCATCAAGGTCAAAAGCATTTTATTGTGATCCATAAGATATTCAGTCAATAGGCTAAATTTTATCAAACATACCAAAGATTCTTATCATGGTAAAAGTCATAAGGATTAGTTCCATCATAGATAGTCAACCACCATAATCACTTAATCCTACACATGTTTATTATTTCCATGGTATTAACATGCATTATTTAAACCATTTTTTAACTCTTTAGCAATACCTAGATGCATTTCATCCAAAAATAATATAGTTTTATTGTATATAAAATGTTTTACCCCGAAGGAGAAGAATTATACTATCTTTTGCATCAATGTACTACACATCATATAGATAGATGTAGATTATTCCAGCATCACTTTCATGACTTATCAAGGCCTACACCTCAGACTTCTTAGCACACTTGGAGGATAGTTCTTGGATGAAGGCCAGCCTTATCCTTGACCAAATCCTTCTAATATATTAAAAGGTAGTGGTAAATTGATGCCACAGATTCCTCACATTCGGTATCCTTTAAAATAGACCATTTAATTTCCTTCTATTTTTGGATGACCATTTATTTTCCCCCTCTTTTTGTATTACCACTTAATTTCATCAGTGTTTTTTCTAGATCCTTTATCAATTAGTACAACTTCCCTAGTGACATGACTATCACAGTATAGCCCCCATACATTTGTAAGTGTTTATTTCCCTCCTTATGATCCACTATGATCATATTCATCATTGTACCACCTTTGTTACATGGATGGATCTTCTATGATCCCCATATTTCCATTATTTGCTTTCATTTAAGGCACATGTAGGTTGGTTTTGAGATTGCACACTTACATGCAGGAATTTTTAGGAGACTTTAGACACCATTATCTTTAGGTTCTTCTTTCTAGTGGCAAGGTTTCATCTCTCTTATGTTAGCTACCTATTTCACTCATGTTTTGTCTTCCAAATCCATATGGAGGAGGAATAGATAAATCCAAAAAAAATAAAATCCATATCATAAGAAAAGGTAATGATTAAATTTCAATTATATCTTAAAATTCATATCATGCCAAAATACATTATCTTTATTTGGCACAACTCCTATCTTAGTCAAAGCTCAAACTCCATTGTTGGCCTCATGATAGAGAGAAGGTCTATTAAGGTGTGGTATGCTAGTACACTAGGTTATAATGTCTCATTATATCATTATATCCTATTATGTTTTAATTCTACCTCTCTTTTCACACAAGTACCTATATGTAAATAGAAATTACACACTATCTTATGTACTGAACTTTTTGAGGCCTAGTCAAGATAACTGACATGATGGATGGATGATGGGAGGAACTAGGGATTGGGTTGATTGTTTTTTGGAATGAGGTTTGGAATGATGGGTGTTAAAGGATGCTTTAGTTAGTACCAAATTATTTTTATGGTGCCATTTTTCTCATTTAAATCATCCAATTGGGCAAAAATAGAAATTCAAGGTCTTTCATTATTGGTAATGTCAAGGAGGTGAAGCTCTTGATCGTTAATGGGAGTGTCAAAGTGAGAATGGTTTGATTAAATGAATCAAGGGATATGGTAAATTATATTAATATGATTATTCCATGTCAATTTCATACACAAATGTGGATTATATATGATGAGGCTAGTCCTGAGGAGAAAATAAAAATGGGATGAGGGTGACTAGGCAAGAATGATGTTTTATTGGTAGCCTAGGGTTTGGGGAAGGATAATGATAGGTGGTTCAAGGATATAAACTTTATCTTCCATATAATTAATAGAATTTATAATTATGTTTTGGACTAGTGTGGAATTTAAAACCTCTCTCTTGATCTCAGTGCTAATGTCAGTGTTGAAACATGAGGCTCTAAGTCTAGGGAAAAAGGCTGCTCTATGGAGATAAGGACACTCTAGGAGAGTCATCCAAGAGTCAATTTTATGAAATATATAAGTGTAAGACATTTTTTTTTAATTTGGTATATGATATGACTTGTCATTTTATAATAACCAAGGTTTTAGGATGCTCGTGCTCATTTGGACAAGCCTTTGATTGTTTGTTTTCTTTTATTTGATATTTTGAAAGGTTTTAACTGAAGTAAAATAAATTAAACTATTAATGAAAAAAATTAAAAAAAATAAATTATTAACCATAAATAAGTTGAAAGAGATAAGTTCAATCCTTTATTTTTTTTTTCTACTATTTTTCCAATGTATGCAATGCTAAGAAAATGAAATCCAGCTTAATCAATGCAAATGTTGATTTTTGCATTTCCTAGATGCAAGCTAAACAAAATTATTAGTTTTTTGTATTTTTAGATAAATAATTAATGAATTTTTATGAAAAATAGTTTCCTTCTAACATGCAATTAAATATAAAAATCAAATCTAGATTCTAAGTAGTGATACTGCCAAGTATCTAGATCTTCCTTTGTATAAACAAGCTAAAACTAGTTTCTAGTGTTTCCAATGAATGCACACTAATTTTAAATGATTTTTTTAATTAAATTGAAGAATTAATTTATATTTTTATTAATTTAAAATAAAATTTCGATCTCATTCAAATAAATAAAATCAATTCTAGAATAACACCCTTTATTTGCCTAGGTTTTTCTAGAGTTTTTTGTGTGCCTGTGTGATTGTTTGTTTGTGAAATAGAAGATTGTTCAAAAATAAAAATGGATTATTTAAAAGCTTAAAATTATTTTATTTTTTCCATATAATTTACCTAATTCCCAAATACAATATGAATGCTTTCAATAAAATATATTATGTGTATGCAAGCAAATAAAGAGTCTAACTATTATTCTTAGTACAAAAGAATGAGAGAAAGAAATATTTATTTTCATATCTATTTGCCTTTTTAAAATTAAATATAACCTAATGAATGGAAATAAATAAAAATACTCTAATATACTGAGTAAATAAATAAAACTAAAACTAAAAACCTCCAACTTGATCAAGGTGAGACCAATTGGAATAAAGAGATGTATTTGATGTGACTTTGTCCTCAGCATGATAGCTCCTTTGCTCAAAAAATATTGTAGGAAAACTTTGACAAAGGATGGTATCAAAATAATAGTATTAAAATGGTAATAAATAAGGACATAACTCTAAACAAGAGATCAGCTAATTGTGGCAAGTTGTACACTGATTGCAATGAACTAGTTACTAGTTCACTAATTTATCTTCTATAGAATTGTTTAGTATGGTAAAAAAATAATTAAAAATGGATCTTAAAATAAATGGAATGTAGGTTTTGGTTGTAACAATATTTGAACACTAATATCCAATACAAATTTGTGGATCCAAAATTTTGCTAAAACTAAGATACCTGTTGGAGAAGCATGAAGCTTGCAAGGGTGAGTTTAGTTGTTGGTTAATTAAAATTTAAACTTTGGAAGGATGTGGAGTGATAAAAATAAGAGTGGGAGTGAACTAGGTAGTCATTAGGTAGACTCAAGTCAAAAAAGGCAATAAAATTAAATAAAAACATGCAAACACATGAAAAACTCAAGTTCTAGAGGCTAAAAATAGCACACAAATAAATGGTGACATAACCACCAATAATTACAAGGATGGTTATGTAATAATCACTCTATGTGATAGAAACACCCTATACGATATAATAACCACCCTAGAGTAATATGAAATTGTCATGTCATTAATGGTTCCATAATGGTGGTTTGTAAAATTGCCATGGTGGTTTTGTCATTTTAGGGTGGTTATATAATAGATTGAAGTGGTTCAGTTATTGGGAAAGGAAGCTTCATCCTTTATGGAGGATTTTCAAAAACAAGTTTAAAGATGATAAAAAAATAATCATAATATTTTTGAGGGGTTCAAGAAAGATATGGGGTGGTAAAGGGGATGATAATGTCAGAGATAACCCACTTGAGTGCATTTTAGAGATCAATGTATCATCATTGGACATCATATCAAAAATATCAATCATGTAATTTTTGGGTGCATACATATTTCCCCATTACGATGACACCTTGTCATGAATTGATGAAGGTATCGTCCTGAGTAGTGGCATGCAGAAGGGAAATAGAAGGTTAGAAATTTTTACCTTACATACCTCAGTAGCACACTAAAACCAACCAATACTCCATGCAACATGGAGGCAAAAGATGGGAATCAATTAAAATTAGTGAAAATTTGGAAAATACACTACATAATCAAATCATGGATGAGAGTATTTACCATTTGTGTGGGGAAGATCATACTACCTAAATCATCCCATCAAGGGACTAGATCTAGCATAAAATTATCATGAACCTACAAAATAATAAAAATGTGCTACAAGAAATTTAAAATATTTAAAACATTAGCTTTGAATTTTTAATCTAGAAAATTTAGCAAAAAATATGATTTATAAACATTAAAAACTAGATTTGATAAGAGAATTTTCCAAAAATAGAAAGTTTTTAAATCCAAATGACTAGTTGGGGTGCATATATTTAAATGTTTGCTAAAAATAGAATTATTTATAATTATTAAATTTTGATAAATTTGAGCTTTGAGTTGATAGTGATGGAATTGAGCTAGGAATAAATGAATAGGACAATCATAAAGTGATATGGCCAATCTACTAGCGATAAGTAAGCAAGGCAAAGATAAGTTATTTTTATCAAATTTTCCTCTTTTGCCCCAATTTTAGAATTTTGGTTTAAAAACACTAAAAATATGCTATAATGTCAAATTTATAGTGTGGTAACGTTTGTGTGTGTGGGGGTGGGATAGGAATTTATAATTTCTTTGGAATTTTGGGGGATTTTTGGTAGATGTGGCCAATAATTTAAACTTTTGTATTGTGACAAAACTATTGATTTATATAGACCAATGGTTCCATGACTATCATGATAGTTTTAAGACCATTACAGTCATGAGAATGGTCATTAGTGTAACTATTTCATTTACAGCGCTTGTGTCACCATAATAGAACCACCTAGGGTAGTTATGTAAACACTAGGATAGTTTCGTAACCACTACCTACAAAAGGGGCAATTTCATAAAGAAAGGGGGGAAACCTCCTAAAGCCAAAATGAAAACCAATGAGATAGGTTGAGGGTTTACTTAGGGTATTTTTTAATCATAGAGGACCCATATTTGATGGATCAGAGCTAGGGATTAGGATTAACTACCTTGATTTATGGCATTGTTGATAATGGATGAGCTAGTTGTCTTAGACTAAGCTGGAATATTTTAGATTGTGCAGGTGGGGATCATCCCCACTTATAAAAAGTCTATTATGAGACCACTTACATACTATAACCTTGACTAAAACACTTTTATGTTCCTTTAGGCCCTAGGGGAGTGGACTATCACGTTTTAGGAATCTATAGGATTATTGGCTTATTGATGATAGGTCAATTAGTGGCCCTTTGGGAGGCCACAAGTAGATATAGATAGAGGGCCAAGGTGAGCAATTTGGTGATGTTGATGCACCTAAAATGGGTGTGAAGTGTGAAGATAATCTTTATGGGTTTTATGGATTAGTGATACCCAACCTATGGAAGGTGATTATTGGTATTCTCACCTCTTATTTAGTGAGGGACAAGGCTCTAATAAAATTTTATACATCTAGTCCCTGATCATCCATAGGATCAAGGAGAGAGGAGCTCATTTCTATTAGAATTAGGAGATCCTAACCTATACATACAAGGATTTATACTTCATAACATGATTAAGTTATTTATATATTAGTCACCCCACACTTCTCATGAGCTAGGTGTATAAGTGGGTGATCCCATACCAGAGAGGATGGGCCATTAGAGATGTAGGATCTATCAAGCTTCATAGTGGACAAATGTAGAACATTTTTTAGCATTGTCCTAGGTAGTTAGAACCTTGATAGTTACATATGTTATAGTCATTCCCTAATAGGGAATGATTGGGAAGTGGGATGTAGAGGTTGTTAATATTAGGGTGGTAATCGAGGCAACATAGGTAACAGATCAACTTTTTTAGGTGGAGGTACACCCAATGAATAGGGTGCCCAATAGTTTAGCATGCCCTACATGGGAAACCTCCCAATCCCATCAGTTGTATAACAAGGTGTTTATGAGGGATGTGTAAGATGACTAAGTTGGTTAGTATGGTTCCCACTTATGTGAGGGGTGCCCATTACAAGGATAACACTTTATCTATTAGGTGTGTAGTAGTAGGCATCTCCCCCACCACCACCACTTCAACTAGGTGATGGGTAGTAATAGGTGGATCCTTCACTACCACCACCATAATAGGACCCTACATAATAGGAATTAGTGTAGTAGTACTAATGGGGAGGAAGCAGAGAGGATCCAAATTTTATGAAGTTGGATGAGAATGTTGATGAGAAGGAGGAGGAATATGATGATGAATCCAACCCTAACTATCATGAAGAGGATCTAGGTTGATTATTTATTTATGTATTTTAGCTTATTAGATACTTTTTTCAGTTTGCTTACTTAGTTGATTTATCATTTTGACTCATCTTGATATTAATATTTCTTATTTTTTATTAAAGATATATCTATAGGTTAGAGGACCATGATCAAAGACACCCTAATCAACCTTTTTTAGCTTGGGACTAATCAGACCAGAGATCAAATACTTATAGATCCTATACAACCTATCAAGATAGGTAGGCATACTAATATTTTTGCCCTAGTGTACCATAATTTGATGACTCTTTCTAGTCTGAGGGTAGAGAATGCTATATTAGATTTAAGAACTACCAAGTCAGAGGCTCAAGTGTAGGCCTTGATGGATGCCCTAATTAGTAGAAGGGGTGGGTTTCCTTAAGCTAATAGATAAGAAGGGACATGACCTCTAAGGGAGGTACTAGTAATAAACATCCTAGGATCCATAGCCCATGATATTATTTAGCATTTAGGCCCTTCCATAGGAGGAGGATAGGTATTAGTAACCATTCATTTGTATATGAGACTCAGAACATTGTATTTTAAGATTTTTGATAGTTTTAAGACAAACTTGCCTTCTATGAAGGTGGATTTTACTATATATTCCATTGTATAAACTCAAAATTTATTATGATATATAGATACATTTTGGTTTATCTCAGTGATTTTTTCATTCATGTGTGTTTTTCAGTCTATACACTTTAGATGACTAGGCATGTGATGATATATTAGGTACCTCTATGTTTTAATAAAATGCTATGAAAAATTCTTATATGTATGAGATAAAAATGTATGCAAATGATGTAATGTGATGAACATGTATAAATTTATGAATACACTAACATTTTTGGCAGATGGTGACCAGTTACTTTGTTTACATAACATATGAATTTCATTTTGCAGTAAAGGAGTGAAAAGGGTGAATAAGATGAATATGAGATGTGAAAATGAAAACTTAAAAATCAAAACTTTGCATGAAAAATAAAGGGTACCTAATCTTTATAAGAAAAGGGGAAAAAGTACTTCTTGATAAAACTCACAAAACACTAACTTTATTGGCTTCACCTAGAGATAAGTAGTCCTGATAAAATCAGTAAATGGGATAAAGTTAACCCTTTCAGCATATGTATAAAGATAGGATTTTTTAAGATTTTTTTATTTGGACACTTTCTAATTTGATATTGATTTTTCATTTTATTTTATTTTTGTGACCCCTTACACTTAGTCTCATGTGACTAGGAAGAGACATGAGTTCATCACCAAAGGCTAGATGTAGGTGAGTAAGGTCATCCCTCCCAGTGTCAACCCCATCCAACTAGTAAAGTGCAAGGGATGGACACTTAATATTAGTGAAGGGTAAGATATTGAATTTTGACTTTTGTTTTTCATAATATTTTGATTTTCATAGAAGCATCTTCTTTTTCATTTGTCACATATACATGTATTTTTTGTAAGGCCCCTACCCCCAAATCTTGGGCCTCAGCAACTAGTAATATACAAGGGATCACCACTAAATACAAAGATAGGTAAGAAAATTTTCCTTTATTTTGGTCATGTTAATGTTTTCTACTTAGAGGGAACTATAATATGAGACTTTGTCATGGACTAGCATCTAAACTAGGCTATAAGCTAATATTTTCTATGCTTTATAAGAAGATATAAGGAAATAAAGATACACTCTACTTGTAAGACCTAAATAAAAAAATAATGTAATTTTGATTTTTAGAATGTTTTATACATTATGATAAGGTGATATAAAAATCAAAATGAGATGATAAGCTAAATTTTAAAATTTTGAGTTATGTGAACTGATAACTAAGTAATCACCAATCATGACCTCCGATATGTAAGACAAAATGTAAAAAATGGAAAAATTGATAAAATGAGGGAAAAGTGATAGGAATATAATATATGTATGAATTTTTAAGGTGAAAATATTTCACTGATTCATCGAATTGCTTGCCTTCTAAAGTACATAACTGATAAGCTCTATTTTGTAAACATTCAATCAGTACGTAAGGGCATAACTAGTTAGGTTTGAACTTGTGTTCTTCTCCTTTATTTTTTTAAATCTAGTTTTCAATCCTAAGAATGAGGTCTCATACATATATAGGGTTCTCATGGACATTTTTTTAATATTTTTTGCCAATGTAATTGACGTAGGCAACATGGTTTTGCACAGTAATGAGTTGATGCTCATCTAAGGTTTCTAGTTCAGTTAGATGTACATTTTTATATTCTTCATGATCAAGAAGACTTTGAAGAGAAATATTAATGCTAGGAATTTATACCTATAAGGTTATAATGTCTTTTGATGTAAACATAAGGGATTATGGGGTTGACCCTATGGGTATTTTAATGCTTGTCCTATAGGTTTGAAGTCCCAAATAGAGTTGTAAGTGCTAATCTCATTTATAATTTTTAACAATTTTAACCAAAATTGACTTTAAATTTTTATTATTATCATTGGAATGGATATTACCTATGAATAGTATAAATATGTAGTGTGATGAGATATGGAAAAAAATCACACTTCACATACCTCAAGGTTCTTAAAATTAGACCCATTGTCCAGAACAATGACCTATGGGACTCCAAACTAATAAATGATCTAATTTAAAATGAATTTGTAAATTATTGATATGGTAACCATCATAGTCATATCTTTCACCCACTTGGTGAACTATTTGGTGGTCATCATAATGAAATTATGGTCATCTAAGGAAGTAGGAGAAAGTATATCAATTAAATCAAGGCCCCAAGTGGAAAAGGGACATGGAATGATGATGGGTTACAAATATCAAGTAGGAAGATGTATTTCATGAGAAAATTATTATCATTTCTCACATTCACATATTTAATCAATGGCATCATACTCAAGGGTGGACCATAAGTATCCCATTCTATTAATTTTACAAGCAATTATGTGACCACCAAAATATCCATCCCAAATGTCATTATGATAATGGAAAAATACATTATTTGATTCCTCTTAGTCAACACTCCTCAATAACATGTATTCAAAGGCCTTAAAATAGAGAACATGTCTAGGATGATGTACTTGGATGTGATGATTTAAAGGCACCACATCTTTTGTGATTTGGCATCCTTGAGATAAATTTGATTAATTAGGTAGTTCAAAACAGGTTTTTTGGAATAACTATGTGAATTTTTCCTTCATAACGTTTCACATGCATGAGTTATCTAATCTTATCACAAAGTATAAAGTAACTAGAAAAATAAGTTTGTGAAGCTTTATTGGCATAAAAAATGTGTTTCAATGGGTCTACGACCTATTTATTTTAACCAATGAACATTTATGAAGTCTTATGTTATGGTGGAAAACTGGTGCTATGAGAGACAAATAACTTTGACAACCAATATGCATGAAGAGGAGCCACCAAATAAACGTGGGTTTAAAACAACAACCAAGTGTATTTACCAATGTAATGAACTCATAAGGATGGGTCTAAATATTAATACATTTCCTTTGCACAAAATTTTGGAGGAAGGAGGTTAGAGCATGATTTTATCTCCACAAAATGTTTCTATTTTATCATAATGTTCCAAGGAAGATACCTTATTATTATACATGGAAGAGGTTCTCAAAACATGTTATAACAGGATTTTAGCTAAGGAGGAAGAGTAAGAAAATCAAATTTTAGCTAATACAGTGCCAATGGAGGATGAAACAGCAAAAAAATGACCTGTAAATAGAAAGTTTTTGGAGATATGTAATGAGGATAATATAAATAATTATGTCAAGAGCCATCACCATTCCTCTTCACTTTTAGGTGTTGGGGTGCAGATGTCTAAATTGTAGGTCTTTGTATGTATCTTGGCCACTGATTGTGTTATCAATGATAAAATGGTTATGCATTTTTTAGAAAATGATGATGATGATGATGATGATGATGATGATGATGATGATGATGATGATGATGATGATGATGATGATGATGATGATGATGATGATGCTTAATATTAATACTCACATGATATCAAAAATAATAATATTTACATTAAAAATCATAATGATATTAAAAATAATGATTTTTATTTGAATATAAGAACTAGAAACACTAATCATATTAACAATGATAAATTGTGTAATAACAATGGTATTATCAAAGAATGGGAGGATAAATTGGTTGTTAATCTATCATACCATCCTTTGGATATCCCTTCTTTCAACATTTTAAAGAAAGGATTAGGTTTTGCTAGCACCCCTCATACCATTCTTAAGGAATATTTTATTATAGGCATTGAGAGTGTCTTAAAAAAACTTCCTTCTAATGTAACTGAAGTAGTTAGGCAAGATTATGCCATTACTTTACTTCAAGGCTAGACCACCTTATAACAACATATCTAGAGTTGAATGGAAGGCTCTTAATGCTCTTAATGGACATAATAATATTGTTATATTAAAATCTAACAAGTGGAATGTGATTATGGTTTTAAACCATTTAGAAAATGAATCTAAAATATTGCATCACATTAACAATAGCAGCAATTATAGGAAGCTTGACCATAACCTTATTTATCACATTCTTAAGAATGTCAAAAAAGTTATCAAAGCATCCTCTTTAGATATCTTGACTAAGAAAAAAAATCCAAACAAAGAGGTTACCCATAGGATATACAGAGCACCAAAAATCCATAAGGTATTCCTTTAAGACCTATAGTTGATATCACTGATTCTCTGATGTACGGTTTAGCTACATTCTTAGCTAAAAAATTAAAATCTCTTATGAGTAAAACTTCCTTGTTTGTTCAATACTTTTCTTATTTTTATGTTTTATTAAAGACAAGAAGGTTGAGCACAATGAGTTTTTAGTTAGCTATGATGCAGTTTCCCTTTTTACTAAAGTTTCTATTGGTAATGCTTTGGAGGTAGTCTTAATCCTCACAGATGTTGAAACTATAAATCTTCTAGTGTTGTGCTTAAATTCTACATTTTTATCCTTTAAGTGATTTATATATGAACAATGTGAAGGC
The DNA here is from genome assembly GCA_037957365.1 of Torreya grandis. NCBI lineage: Eukaryota > Viridiplantae > Streptophyta > Pinopsida > Cupressales > Taxaceae > Torreya > Torreya grandis. The sequence continues at coordinate 90,051 of JARHVA010001204.1, forward strand.
ATGGCAATGAGATCCCCCATTTTTCCAATAATAGCCAACCTTTTCATGGAAATGTTTGAAGATCAAGATATCCACTCTTTTCCTCTGAAGCCAAAATGGTGGAAGAGGTATGTCAACAATTCAAATTTATTTTGGAGACATGGAAGGGACACTCTAGAGGAATTTCATTCTCACCTCAATAATTTATTCCTTGGCATTAAATTCATGAAATAAATTGAGATTGCAGGGAAACTTCCTTTATTTGATGTTCTTGTGTCCAAAAAATTTGATGGATCTCTAGAAAGAAAGGCCTATGGAAAAGGCACTCACACCGACTTTCACCTTCATGCCTCTTATCATCATCACCCAACTCAAAAAGTGGGAGTTCTAAAAACTTTAGTAATTAGAGCCTTTAATATTTGTGATAATTATAATATTGGCATTTAAATTGAACACTTGAGAAATGTTTTAAATATGAATTGTTAAACAAATAAATATATTACAAGATATATTAATGATCTGAGCAACAATTCAGGTGACAATTCGGGTGACGGTTCCACCCCAATTGATGACAGAACTTCTGGGAGCCATACCTTTTGCATCGTAGCTCTAATTGACTCACCGTTTGAATCGTTGGAAAGATAAGAAAAAGGAGAACGTGGTGAAATGGCATGGATATTTGACCAATGAATTTTGACCCATTAAAATCCAATGGAAGTGCCCAAATTTCAATTTTAGTAGTGCAGTCTAAAATTAGTAAGTTTCTAAAACTAGTAATTCCTCAAATTTTGTATTGTTTTAAATCATGGAAGTTGAACAAATTCATCTCCCTAGAGATTTGTGACATTCCACATCCTCCCCCTACTTTAAAAATGTGTATAAATGAATATGTAACCTGAAATGGAAATCAAAAATCTCTTCCCAAAGATAAGCATATAGTTGTATTGCGATCTTGAGTAATAAAACATCTCTTCTTAGAGAATTCATTATTACTATGTTATTTTTGTGTTATTTAAATATTTGTTAACCAAAACTTTTGAGTTTTGGATCAATTAATCAAGTAAAACTAAAAAGATAAATACAAGTTCTTAAGGAACCTTTAGCTGATGGACCAATAGCATACCTTCCTTACATAGGAGGGAATTCAAACAAGATAGCCAAAATTCTCAAACATCAAAAATGTTAATTATACTTTTATCCCTTTTAATAAGTTAAGGATGGATCTTAGGATGGTTAAAGACCCTCAAGATTGATAACTTCATAGTGGTGTCTATATCATGAAATGTTCTTGTGGTATCCCATATATTGGTGAGACGAGGAGATTTTTTAAACCCAAAATGAAAGACCATGCGATAGATATCTGGCTTGAAAGAATAGATAAATCTACTCTTGCAGATCACTCCCACATGACTAAGCACACCATTAACATTGGAAAAGTTAGGTTAATAACTATGGAGAACCATTTTTTCAAACACAAACTTAGAGAGTCCATAGAAATTTGTAGACACCCTAATAATATTAATAAGGATGATGGCCTAGAACTCGAAAATACTTGGAAACCAATTTTAGATTTGGTATCATAAGGCTTTTTTCAGATTTATTTTATAATTTTAAGGAATGATTTCACAAAAAAGTATTCAAATAATAAATAAATATAATTAAATCTACCTTAAATATTAATCAAACCTAGTTTAAATGTTTCTAAACTAAATCTATTTTCTTTCTTTAATCAATCCAACGTATACTTATTTATTTCCATTTCTTAGGTAAATGGTCAAATAGAAAAATACAAATTTCTATTAAAATTTGAACAATTGCCTTTAATATCTAATTCTTCTATTGTTTTATTTTTTTCATTGTCTTCTATCTCCTAATGAAGGATCATGATAGTGATTTGAAACATTGAGAAGGAAAAATTCACACATTTATTCCAAAAAACTTGTTTTGATTTAGATGGACTATGAAAGCATTGGATCTTTGAATTAGGTAATTAATAATATCATAATACCAATGGGATGAGATAATGGTGAATTTCTCTATATATCAAATTAATTCATTGGGGAAATTAATATCAATGAGATCATTGACCTCAAAATGTGAGTATACCAACCAATCAGCAATGAATTTTCCCTTGATGGACTTCTAGTTGATATGTGTAAGATCAAATTCACTCAATAACATGATAAAATGTCCAAGCTTTCAGATAGGTCTGATTGGGTCAAGAAAGTTTGTAAGGATTGAGACCTTACTATGACCTTATTTTAATTAAGCATATAGTGTCTTAGGCATTTGGTCACAAAAACAATAGCCAATCACTCTTTCTCTTCCTATGTGTAGTGTGTTTCATAATACATAAAAGTGCAGCTACTAAAATAAATAGCATGCTCCTTACCATCATCATCCTTTTGGGCCAACATACAAGCAAGAGACACCTCCATTAGCATAATATAAAGCATGAGTGGCTTATCATATTTGGGTTCCATGAGAATTAAAGGAGACATAATGAAGTGTTTTATTACTCAAATGCATCCTAAACATTGTTCATCTAATTGAAGCCACTTGCTTTCTTAAGCACATTATTAATTAGATGAACTGCATATGTGAGGTCAGGTATGAATCATCAAATGGCCCCCAACTTCCATAAGAATTATCTAATCCCTAACTCATCAGTAGGGGAAGGATGTCCATAATTTCATGAATTTTTGTTGGATCAATATAAATCCTGTGGTGGGAGATAATGTAACTAAGGATTTTTCCACACGTGCCTCTAAACATACACTTCTTAGGACTTAGAGTAACACCATATTTGATTAATCACTCGAGGATGATGTGTAAAACTTATATATGGTCAATAATTTGCTTCACTTTCTATAGAATATTAGCTATAAATACCTCCACTATATTATGGATAAGATCATAGAAAATATGGGTCATGGTCCTCTGATATGTTGCCCTAGAATTTTTGAGGCACAAAGGCATGACTACATAACATAAATTCCCCCATGGTGTATTTAATTATTTTTTTATTTGATCTTCATTAGAGGTATGAATTTGGTTATACTTGGATAATCCATCCATGAGGGATAACAACTCATAACCCACTATAACATTGACCATAATGTCAATGGAGGAAAAGGATAATCATCTTTAGGACATTCTTTGTTAATATCAAAAAATTAAATACATATCCTAATTTTAGATTTATTTTTTAGAATAGGGATGATGTTAAACATCCATTTATAATAATTCATGTGTTTTATTAACCACACCTTGAGGAGCTTAATGACCTTCTCTTTGACCATTAATGCCACTTTTGGCTTAATTGGCATAAGCCTTTATTTTATAAGACTTATGTTAGGAATTATGACCAAATTATGGACAAATAATTTAGGATTTATACCTACCATGTCTATGTAAGATAAGTCAAAATCCTTAGAAAACTCAATGGGTAATCATTTGTGGTCTTCTACTTCGTATAATGAAAGCAAAAACCCGAGCTAGAAGATTTTAGGGATTTTCTCAGTCCCTATGTTTAAATTAATAATATCTTAAATGAGGGAGGCATTCCCATCTTACAATTCATTAGGATCCATCCATAGTATAAAATCTTCACCTTCTATGTTAAAAACATCAACCTCCTCATCGGAAGATAAATAATATTCAACCTTACAATAAGAATCTTAATAATTGCTCTCAAGGGTAGACTCAAGATAAAAATTTAGAGTAAAACCTATCCTATGTTGAAAATATAAGAGTTCATTGTATGAATGAATGAAATATAATATGTCTTCATCATTTTCAATTAGGTTAAGGACTAGTGAGCTGGTATCCTTCCCTATACAATTGAGGGTTTGGTCATTAGGCACCTTCTACACAAGGGGTTTTGTTCTAACAGACACTATGAAAGCCAACTTGGGTATTATTAGGTGGGGTCCAAAATGAGAAGATGAAGCAGCCATATAATAAATAATTTGGTTACTCTCCCTAAGTAACCTTATATAGATGCGAAGTCCAAATATTTGGTGACTTCTCATATAATGGTCTTATAAAGCTAAAGGTGTTTAACTTTAGTTTGATATATTTTTGAGACTTGATTGGTTACTAGTTATGGACTACCTTAGAAATTTAGGTTATAAATTTTTAACCACTTAGCGATGAGCATCCCAAGTAATAAATCCTCATACTCATCCCTATTATTGGTGCACTTATAGTCAAGTTTGAAATTGAAAGGCAAGACCCTACCTTTTGGGGAGATCAAGATAACTATTATTCCCATGCTAAAACAACATTTTACCCAATAATAATGAAGGGCCCACTAATCATGTGTGAAGGAATAATTATCATTGAAACTAAGGAGATTCATGATCCAATGATATCTCAACCATGTTAATGCTGAGTATATTAGATAACCCTTAATAGATCTTATGGTCTTGAGATTTAGAGAGATGGTTAGTTCCTACTCCCCATGGATCAAAAGGAAGCACAAGTGGCATGTCATTTTATAGGATATCAATAATCTCAGTCATAGACATGATCAATATGATTATTTTTGTTGTAATGTTATTTACACTTGTCTTTATTTGTTATCATGACCTCCTTTTCTTCAGTTTTATCTTTTAGCATGGCTTTAGGAATTTCAGTGCTTTTCTTCAAAATGACTATGTTGGGTTTCAAAGTATCCTTAACCTCAACTAGATGTGGAGGCTTACTTGTATTATTAGTCATAAAATGGTAGTTGATGTGTAACCTTGGTTGCTTATACATCGAAGGTTTTAGGATCCCCTTAGGTTACAAAAACCTTTCCTAGATGAAGGAACCTTATTTACTAGAAAAGGATTGAAGGGATGGCCTTATCCTATAAATCCAAGATATATCCAAGATCATGTCATAATTTGTATTTTTATGAATAACATATAATTATATCAACACTATCTTTGGACCTAGATTAACAAGAAGCATAATAGTTACTGTGAAGGTTGATTTGAGGCTATCATAGCCTTAGAGAGTGTTGTGAATTGTTAAACAATTAGTTTCTCTATAGCCAAGCTTCTAGAAAAATGAAAATGGGACTATGTTTACCACATCCCCATCATCAACCATGGTTATCTTAATACAATTATGACAGATCCATACTTTTAAAAATATATCTAGATCCCCTATCATGGCCATCTCAGAATTAGGAGGGAGACTTGTAAGATCTAAGAAATAGCCTGAATCCTTCTAATTATGCCTAGTGGAAACATGTCAAGATAAATGTAGTTGATATGGGCTTGAGGTGGGGGAGAAACATTATATAAATATACTAACCCTAGGGTATAAATCAATGTTAAATGGTGGGTGGGTTAGGTCTTGAACAAATCAATAAACAAGATGTAGGAGAATGTATTTGTAAGGTCTATAACTAAATCATTTTTCCACAAGTTTAGGATTAGCTTAGTCCTTTAAGAGGTTGGAAGGGTTGGGAGTTATGGGATGATATTTCCTTGTATGATTGATAAATTTCACTTCTTTTTTTGTGTCTTACTCTACCACTCTGATCATTATGGCCTTCATGTTTACCCCCAATTAGGGTGCAACATCAAGGTTGGTTTGGTAAGAAGTTGAAGCATCGACATCATAAGTGCATGTTGTTATGGGTTGGTTGTGTTTCAAAAGTTAGTTTTATGAGCTACCTTATAGTTGATTTTAGGTAACTTTACCTTAATAGTTTGGGAAGGTATTTTGGTAGATCTAGAGGTTTTGGTTTTGGGGGGTCATAGGGTTGTTAAAATGGGCATGAGGGTTTATATTTTCATTCTCTAGGAACATGTCAACAAAATTTTGTATTTATTCCTACAAGAGTCTTTGAATTAATTTTTTATACTCCAAACATGATCAATTTTCATTCCCAAGCACAAAATGGAAGAGGCATTAGAAGTTAGGGTCATAGTCCTTAGGCCTCTAGTTTTTTCCTTAATGACCAAACCCTTATTGGTTATTTCATTAATAAAAGGGTTGGTTTTGAAATTGTGGGAAGTGATCAACACCCTATAAATAGCTTTGGTTTTGGATTTGGTTTTGGTACTACATGTTTCAAGGTGGAGGGTGATTGAAATCAACTATATGAACTATTGGTGGAGGATTTTGGTTTCTCATATCATTATTATTATTTTTGTTGCCATTTTTGTTCATGAGTTGTTGGTTATTATTGGTAGGGTTTTGTTTCTTATTTTGGTTAGTCACACCATTTAATGTGGATTTTATATTTTGGTTAAGGATCTTGGACCTTGGTTGTTAATATTATTTTGGTTTGCATTTTGGAAGGCCCCATTGTTTTGCTTATTGGTAACAATACATCCATTGCTCTAATAAGTCTAGCATCCACTATCAATATCTACTTAGAAGATTCACAAATAACTCTATAGAGATCATTTATAATATCAATAATGGAATTTTATCACATCTTACCTTGTTTCCTTGTTGAGGAAGTGAAGGAAAAGATCGCATAGTTCCCTTTAGTCTATATATGGTGTACTAGCAGATGAATATAGAACCTACTACCATCTTGTGATGAAATGGGTAGCTGATTTTTTTTTCTTATTTGTTATGAATAAAATCTCAAATGCTAGTTTTTTAAATCTTTTTCATATTGAAATATTTTACAAATTTGGCCATAAGTTATTAGAAAGAGTGAATGGAGGCCTCCGGGAAATAATAATACCAGTTGAGAGCAATCCCCTCTAGGGTTTTAGGAAAAATATTCCCAATAGCCCCATCCCAAGGTAAAAGTTGTTTAATAATCATGGCATAAACCTTGAGGTGCATGTTGAGATCTCCATCCCCTTTAAACTTGGGAAGTTCTAGTAAGTGACTTGGTAGGATAACTCCTCGTATAATTTGATTGATGGGTTCCTTCAAGTATTTAGCATATGTCCCCATGGCATTGAAGTTTGTATAAGGTGAAATGGAATCAACCATAATGGGTTGGGTCAGATAAGGGTTAGCTACATAACCACTAGATGGAAAAAAGGACCATTTCAAATAAATTTGACTTAGGCCCCTAAAATTGGACTAGAGATAATGTTAGAAAAATAATAATTTATATACATTCTAAATAAACATGACTAAGAATATTGTAATAATTTGGATATATTCCCCATATATTTCATTAGATATAAGTGAGAAATAGAAAAAATTGAATAATTCAAACTTATTTATAATAGTTTTATTTAGAGTTGACTAGTAATAAGTCCAAATTATTCTAAATGGTCCCTAAATGGGTATTTGTTGAGAATATATACAATAGGCTAAAAAATAGTTATCTAGCTGAGTAGATTTGGAGAACATGTGGAAGTAAGGAGGTAATCAGTTATCTCAAATGGGATGTGTTGGTTGAACTGGAGTGGTGTACATAGGTGGTTATTTAATTGGTACATAAATAGAAGAGTTATACTACTGTGGTTGGTTGGTTACCACATATGTAGGAGGGATATAAGGTGGTAGTTGGTTTGTCACCATGTTAGTTGAGGGGATGTAAATGGCATCTAATTTTTTACCACTTTTTTAAGAGGGAGGTAGGAAGAAGAGATTCCTAATAGAGTTTGGAGAAGATCTTGGTATACTAGAGGAGGGGTGGGTGTGATATGGGTAGGCAACCCATGCGTAAGAATGTCTCTTAGATTATAGATTTGGGCATGGTTGATTAGGAGATGACAAACATGATATTGGGGTATTTGGTAAGTTAGTGAAAGTATGGTGCTAGGAGGAGGATAGACATAATTTGGAAAACCTGTGTGACTCTCCAAATCCTAAATGTAACTCACCAAAGTTGTGATGAGTTCATTTGAGGATAAATAATTATTTTTTATAAATGATCTCCTTGGTTGGAGGCTCAAGAAAGATTGGTTGGTATCCCATATATATTTAATTATGGTTTGGAAACTTAGGGGGGATGTCATGATTTACTTAGGAGCTATAAATATATTTTGGATGGGATCAAGAGGATTTTGAGGTGTTTTAATCCTATTCAACCCATCCTCCAAATAAAAGATTCTTTCAATGTAGTGATCAAATATTTTTACTACTTTATACATCATGGTTTTTTAGGATAATAGAAGGCCTAACTTCCACATGGGGACTCATCTTACACTAGTGAGGGTCACATTATTAGATTTAGGATGGTTACTAACAGTTTCTAATGGATCTCGCACTTCATGGATATCCACTCCTAATCTAGTATTGGAGTCTAAATGTTGGATTTGATAATTCATGTCCACATTATGTGTGTGGTTATTAGTATTCCATATGAAAATATAAGCTTCACCTTGGGGTTGAAATCTTATTTTATAAGTGTCAATATCCATACTTCTATCAAATATATCTTGACCAAACATATTTTGGGGATATATGAATACCCAAAAAATATGCAAAAGGTAAAAGGGTAGAGAAATAAGGGAATAAAAAGATTAAAACACAAAAGGACAATACCTTTCAAATTGGATTCACCAATTTATATGCACTTTTAAATCACACACCATCCTATGCACTTGACTTCTTAAGGTCTAACTAAGACAACTGATGTAATGGATGGATGATGGGTGGAATTAGGGATTGGGTTGATTATTTGGTGGAATGAGGTTTGGAAGTATGGGTGGTGAAGGATGCTTAAATAAGTACCAAATGAGTTTTATGATGTCATGATACTCATTGAGGGTATCTAAGTATTTGGAAATATAACTCTAAACTCCCTTAGTGTTAGTAATGACAAGGATATGAAGTTCTTGATCGATACTAAGAATGTCAAAGTGAGAATGGTTTGGCTAAATGACTCAGGGGATATGGTTGACTCTATTGGTATGACTATGACCTATCAATTTTATAGACAAATTTGAAAAATATATGACAAGGCTAGTCTTGAGGAAAGAATAAAAAGGGGATGAGGGTGACTAGGTGAGAATGACATTATATTGGCAGCGTTAGTTTTGGGGAAGGACAATGATAAGTGGATTATGGATCTAATCTTATTATTATAGATCATTTATAGAGTATACAATGACGTGTTAGATTAGTGTGAAATGGAAAACCTCTCTCTTGAGCTTGGTGTTAATGTCAAATTGAATGATAGTGCAAAACCCTGGGGCTCTAACTCTAGATAAAAGGCATGCTCTATGGATAAAGAATGCTCTAGGAGAGTCATATAAGAGGAAAGGTGATGTAATGTGTAAGTGTAAGAGATTATTTTGAATGTGGTATGTGATGGGACTTATTTTTATATAATAATCAAGGTTTTAGGATGTGCGTGCTCATTTGGACAAGGTTTTGATTATTTATTTTTATTGTTTAAGTTTTTGCAAGGTTTTAACAAAAATAAAGTAAGATAATCTAATTGATAGAAATAAATGACTAAAATAAAATGAGTAACCTTAAATAAATTGAAAGAGATAAAATTAAGCCTTTGTTTTTTTGGTGTTCTACTACTTTTCCAATGCATGCAATGCTAAGAAAATGAAATCAAGCTTAATTAATGCAAATGTTGATTTTTGAATTTCGTAGATGCAAGCTAATTGAACTTATTTTCTAATTATGAATGAATGATTTTTTTTGAAAAATAAGTTTCTTCTAACATGCAAGTAAATACCAAAATCATATTTGGATTCTAATCAATGAGACTACCAAGTATCTAGAGATTCCTTTGTATATGCAATCTAAAACCAGTTTCTAGTGTTTTCAATGAATGCACACTTCGTGTAAATGATTTTTTTTTAATGAAAGTTAATAATTAAGTTCTGATTTTCTGATTTTTTGAATTGAAAATAGAATTTTTATCTCATGCAAATAAATAACATCAATGCTAGAACAACACCCTTTATTTGTCTAGGTTTTTCTAGAGTTTTTTTATGTGCATGTGTGCTTGTTTATTTATGAAATAAAATCTCGTTTCAAAATGAAAATGGATTGTTTCAAATTTGAAAATTATTTTTTTCCTTAGAATTTACCTAATGCCTAAATACAAGAATTAGTGCTTTCAGTAAAATCTATGATTTGTATACAATAAAATAAAAAGTCTAACTATTGTTTTTGGTGCAAGAGAAGGAGAGAAAATGATATTTATTTTCTTATATATTACCTTTTTAAAATGAAATACAACCTAATGAATGTAAATAATTAAAATACTCTAATCTGGTGAGAAAACAAACAAAACTAAAACTAGAAACCTCCAACCTGATCAAGATGAGACCAACTTGAAGCAATAGATGTATTTAATGTGTATTTATCCTCAATGTGCTAGCTCCTCCACTCAAAAAATATTGCAGGAACTCTCTAACCAAGGATGGTATCAAAAGAACAATATTAAAGTGGAAATGAATAAGGACACAACTCTAAAAAAGAGAGCAACTGACTATGGTTGGCTAGTACCCTGATTGTAATAAATTGATTACTAATTCAATGACTTCCCTTCTATATAATTGTGTAGTTTAGAATGAAAACAATAAAGCATGGAGCTAAAATAATGTCAAGTAGGTTTTGGATATAAAAATATTCAAACACCAATATCCAATAATAAAAAATTAGATCCAATTTTTTTCTAAAACTAAGATACTTTTAGGAGAAGCATGGAACTTTCAAGGGTGAGTTTAATTGTTGGTTAACTAAAAGTTAAAAATAGGAAGGATGGGGAGTGATCAAAAAAAGAGTGGAATGAATTTGTTAATCAGGATATGGATTCAAGGTATAAAAATGAAATAAATTCAAAGAAAAGCATGCAAACACATGAAAAACTCAAGTTCTAGAGGCTAAAAATAACACATGGATAAGTGGTGACATAACCATGATTGTTTACATGGGTAGTTATGTAATTGCCACCATATCTAATAAATAACCTCCCTATATTAATATAAAACCTCACTATCAATAATAATTTCATCATGGTGGTTTACAAAACTATTGCAATAGTTTAGTCACTTTCATGGCGGTTATGTAATAGACTGAGGTGCTTTTGTTAATGGGAAAGGCAGTTTCATCCTCTATGGACTATTTTCAAAAAAAATCTAAAAGAAGCTAAAAATATATAATCAAAAGAGATTTTAATGGGTTAAATAAATAGATAGGGTGGGGAAGGGGATGATAATTTCAGAGAGAACCTGCTTGGGTGCATTTTAGAGATCATATCATTGTTGAACATCATATCGGAAATATCACACCATGCAATTTTTGGGTACACATATTACCCAATCTTTGTAGTAGGTTAATGGCTCTATAAGGGGTCTTGATTAGTGGGGAACATGTGTGGGAAGGTAAATCCCTTTTATTTTCATGCATATTATCCATCATGGTATTATCTATGTACTTCACATGTTATCCCAAGCTTTATGTTCACTATTTAAAGTGTCTTAGGTCCTTGATGTTGATAGTTCTTAGCCTTGAACACTTTTTTAGTGTGTTTCATTCTCATTAAGTATTTATACATAACCCATGTGGTGCCTCACATTCCTTATATACATCATATTATTCATGGTATCCCCTTGATGGGTATTACTTTTAGTTGATCACATCTACCTACTTATGCCACTTGGCTTAGTTTGTGAGTTGAATTTTAAGACCTCATATAACACCAAGCCTTATTCATAAACACTCTTTCACCATTTATTTACACACCATCTCATAGTCCTAACTCTCATATCTTTAGGTGGTTGTAGTTTCATATGATGCATTTTATATCAAGCACTAACGTTTGATTTGTCATTCTTCAGACCCTTTTCAATTTTCAATCATGATCTTGTTTGATTTTCACTTATCTTACATTAGACATTTATTTTTAATTTTAGCATACTTACATTTTTCATTTATGTTTGACTTGACATGCTTCCTCTTATATTTTAAATTATATTTGAATTTCTAGTTCCTTATGTTTTCTTCATGTTTATTTGACATGAGATGACATTTAATTTACTTACATTTTTTTTTTGAGTTTTATTACATTGATATTTCATTACATAAAATGTTTTACATATCTCATATTTTATGGTGTGTTTTACATTCATTTTTATTATTTACTTCATTATTGTTCACATCTTTTATTTGTCGATTTTATATCTACTTAAAATTTTTCATTTGCATTATCATTTATTTTTGTTTCTATTCTTTTTTACATGGCATTTTCTCACATTTTTTAGAAAATAATAAAACATATATCATACATTATAACACTTCCCCATAGCATGATCAACAATGCTTTAGTGCTAAAAATAAAATCAGCCAAATCCATAGATAACACCAAAGAGTCATAGAAAAACATATATATATATATATATGAATGGATCAAAGTTTTATACATCATGATACATCCAAATAATACATAGTGATACAACATATGCTCTTAGATTTTGGTCCACCCTATCCATTAGGAGGGGGATGTGTGATGGACCCCATAAATGGTTGTCCAAATTGTACCCTATTTAGACTTCATTATAGAGTATGTGTGTGTGATTTCAAATGCTAGACCTATCCCTATGTTGTCCAACTATGCCTAAAATCTTGATACATGTCCCATCATGGCCATGTGTGCATCCTTATCCTAGGATAACACATATCATGGCATAACCTCTCTTGCCCCAATCCTGAGAGGAAAATCAGCCTAAGCATTAGCCTTCTCTTGCATGTAAAACTCTCTTATGACATATTTAACCAACCTAAACTAACTATCATATTCTCTACCCATTGGTGCAACAAGATCCTACATCCTAATGTTGTCATGTTGATGAAGCACATGATCCAAAATCTCATGGTGGACAGTATCCACTAGAGTCCTCCATTGTGTCTCCTTATTTTCTATTGTTCCTAAAAAACACAAACCAAAATAATATTATATCTCATATATATGATAATCATCAGTCTATTTATTAATAGTACTTAACATGTATATCTTTACCTCTATGAAATTAAAGTGATAAAATTGATACATCTACTTACCCATAATAGTGTCATCTCCTAGGCCACCTAGAACTTGAGCATTGTCATGGATTTGAGATGTTGAAAATCCCATGTATCTCCTTGGTTGAATGACTATAGCCTGATTCAACACTCTGCATGTTTGTTTCTCTATATTACAATTATCAATTGGTTATGAAATTAGATCTCTTTATTATTTCTTAGGTGCCACTGCTAGTTGTTTGCCTCCTCCCTCTACATGTGTTACCCATTATCATCTTTATCATCATATTTCTACCCTAGGGAAGTGAGGTTATACCATGGGTACCTCGGATATTGATCCTCTCCCTCCAATACCTCATCATTATTTATCATGGTGAGCCCAAAATTCTATGACCACCAAAGGATCTATCAGGTGTGCAAGTATAAACTACCCATGAATTCAATCACATGGATGAAGCTCCACACACTAGGTGTATTTCCCCATTATCTACCTCCACCCATATGATTTTATTGTAGTTTTCCATGAAGGCCATGTATCCATAGTACATCAATATGACATTCATATGATATAGTCCCTCTGCACAGTCTACAATATTAGCATGTGTGAAACTGCTCATATGACATGATCATGTGCCCATATCCTCACTTATGGGAGGTGATCACTTATTACATGAGGTAACCTTGAAGGCATGTACATGGGTAAACTCTCATATATCCAACTTAAAAAAATGATGATTGGTCCCATAGTCTACTAACCCCTACTCATAATACCATAGAAGTCATGCACTAGTTGTACCTAGATGATGGACCCTAGAGCATATTATTAAACAGGGTCATTGATGTTAGGTTGTCATTGATGTCAAATATAGCATGATTCATAGTGTATTAATGACAAATTTATTAGATTAATATCTTGAAGAATATATGGCATATATGCAGATTAATAAGGACAAATAAGAGGTTGTATGGCATCCATAGATGTCTTGGTGAAGTTCTGGTGTGTCATTTGATCTTTTAGAATGAGAAACAAGCATCTTCTAGATTAAGAGAATCCAGACCATCATTACACATCATGCAGATATGAATGAACCAGCAAGTTTGTGCATTTAATATAAGTACTCAAAAATTCAATCGAGGTCAAAATACTTTATGGAGATGTTATCTATAGTTCCTAGAAGGTACCCTAAATATTTGGACTCTTGAAGTGTTTTCTTGCTCAAGTTATAAACCTTAAAATTTTCTCTTACAGACTATGATGGGCCAAAGACCGTCAATTTTAACTACATTGAAGTTTGAGGTCAACTAGTTAGTAAATCTAATGGTGCATGTTAAATCATAGATTGTGATCCAATAGTGCAAGTAAAGTTGATATGTCAAAGAATGAACATGTTTGTGATAAGTGTCTCAATCTCATTGAGTTGACAAAAGATGAATAGTTCATGGGTGTTCATATTGATAAAGATCGATGGTGTAGATCAATTCAAAGAGTCAAATGTGTAAAAGGTACATAGAGCTAACAAGTGGCACAATCATGAGAACTTTGATCTAAGATCAACAGTGAGCATCACATGGTAAATACTAGGCTAATTCAAGGAAATCGATGGTGTGTATTTGGTCAAAATTTCTAGGGATCACGAGATGAGGTCAAAGTGTCTGATGTTTAACATTTGCTTAGTGATCATTGGAATTTGATTATTTAAATTAATGAGGGAAAAAATAGTGCTTAGTTTTTTAGTTATATATTTTGATCTAAGACAAATTTCTTGATGTAGTAAAAAGAAAAGTTGTAGAGGAATTCAAAGTGCATCTAGATAATCTAGTTAGAAGTTCTGAACTTTTGTACATTAAAAGTTATGAATATTAAAAGTTGATGGTTTGTCCATTCATGGTGCTACTATGTACAGAATGTTGTTTAAGCAAATTGTGTTTTATCATAAGAGTGCTTTAGTGGGAATAATCATCTAAAGATGTCATAAGGATCATATAAAGTGGACCCATGTATTTGAAAGTGATCTTGTGTTATTTTTTTGCTTGATGAAGTGATAAATGGGTGAATGGGTCTCCATGAGACCTATAGGGGCTACTAAGGCCTAATTGAAAGGCGTAGCTACTTAAGTGTGACCCATGGATGCTATAGCCAACCTATGAGGATAGTACTCAGATATGTTTTAGCTTATTAGATGTATTAAGGGTTAAGATAAGTATTATATCCTACTTATAAGTTGATATTCATGAAGACTCTATAAATAGTGGAGACCAAGGAAATGGTTTCTAGACTTGCATGTGTATGTGTTGAGAAGAGAAGAAGATAGATGAAGGAAAGAGATCAAAGAGTGTGTGATCAGTGGATGGACTAAAGTACAAAGCAAATTGAGGATGAGAGAATAATCTTAGAGTGATCCAAAAGGGTGTTTGGATTCATTTATTATATGAGTAAGTTTGAGTATGTGTGAAGAGTGAAAGAGAGGTGTTATACATTATTTCTCCAATCAGATTGAATGCAATCAGAGTTATGGAGTTATTGATTTCATAAGGTGTTGTATGGGTGATCAACATCTAAAACAAGTGGGTGCTTGTTCATACTCAGGTGTGGGTTCTCCTTATGAAGTGGGTTCTTCATTAAAAGGTCTCATGCTTGTAATCATATTATAGGATAATTATTCCATGTGTTTTTAGGCTTGAGAGTGGGTTTTATTCCCCAAGAGGGTTTTCCACATAGATCTTGTGTTATGTGTGTGATCTTGCATCATCTTGCTTATTAGTTGTTATGAACATCTTGTATGCTTTATGAATGCTTGTGGCCATTGATTAAGATTTTGAAAGGATTAAAATTAAAGTTTAAAATATCTTGCATCACTGATTCACCCCCCCCCCCCACCCTCTTAGTGATTGTACCTCTAACACATATAGTGTTCCATATCCAACATCAAGCAACATAAATTTATAACATGTAATGGAACCGCCCCATCCAACTTATGATAGATAACATGTGTTGTCATAATCCCGATCAAGGCCTTCCAAATATTTGAAACACCTAATATATACACGTTGATTAATTACATAATAAACACATAGTTTTTGAGTTAGTATCTCATTAATCCAAGGCTCTCCTCTCATTTATAGTATTTTTAGTATTTCACACCATCAGTGTGACCATGATTAGTAACCCTAAAATCACATGTACATCCTTTAGCATAATGACCATCTCTATGGTGTCCTCATCCATCACCCATATAAATGTATCAGTCAACCTCTCTAGAATGCACAATACATGTAATCACTCAATGAGACTTTATGCATTTGGCACATCTTGGATATTAGTTTTGTTAGTGGTTTCTTTTTTATTGTGTGTACTTCTTATTTTTCCATTTACAAAGGCATCACCAATTTTGGATTTGAGGAAAGGATATTTTCTAGAAAAAAAATAGGCAAAAATATTTTTCATAAATGATAAAATATAGCTTTATATGGATATATCAGTTATATGATAAATTTTGGGTTGTTTTATGATAGTTTTGAGATATGAGAACAAAATGGTTTTTAAGTATGCAAATTTGATAGATGTTAAAACTAGAGGTGCATGCATGCATAATTTTATCTTAGGATACTTTATGTGTGTTATTTATACAAATGCTTGAATGGATTTCATTATAGTTTTTTATGTTTACATGAGTCTTACAAACAATGGACATTTTTTATAACTTGCATGTTATTTTAGGTGGTTATATTCTAAAGTTTTGCACTATTGATAGTTATAATTATGTAGCAAGAGTCATTTTTCATTAGTGTTAGTTTTGGATATTATTTTATTTTTTATTAAAATAATGCAAAGGGGTTTGTGATAGTTTTTTTGAATAATATTTTTTTTAGATGATAGAATGCATAAATTGACCTATGGAAAATAATGTTTGTTTCAAGACTTCGAAGCCTTTCTTTCTACCATTTTTATTTCAAATTTGAAGTTAACCTAGTAGTTTTTATTTAGTTGTTTGTGTATGAGATAAAATTGATATGGTCATATAAAAAAATGGTTTCAAATTTTTTTGCCAGTTTATTTATGCAAGTACATGTGTGTTTTCATTTAAATGCATTACTATTTTGAAAATAAGTTTCAAAAACAAATTGTAAACTCAATTTTTAAAGCATTATTATAGTATTTTCATACAACTTCAAAGAGTAGTTTATTAAGATTTGATAATAAAATGATTTGATATACCTTGATTTGAGTTATTTGTACTATTTTAAAAATATATCTAATTTGTAAGAAGCTTAAATGATTATTTGAAATTTTAGCAGATAATATTTGTTTCTTTGATATCAAGGTTCTGAAATATTTAGGTTTTATTGGGTTTTCATATAGTTTTCATAGAAGACAGAGATTTGAAAACCATTTTATACAATCATTTTTTTTTCAAACATATATGTTTTTTTCTCAAAAGTGTTGTTTTCTTTGAGTTAATTGTTTCAAAAAGTTTATGTCAATGTTTTTCAAGAATGGACTTGTTGCCTTTTTATTATGTATCAGGATTTTTTGGTGTGTATGGATATTTTTATGTTATGAAACTTAAATTCAACTCTGTTATTTATATGTCATTCCTCCACTACATTATGAAAATATAAGTTTGATTCTAGTTAAAATGTTTTCAATTTTTCAAAAGCTTCAACTTGTCACTTTTTGGATTTGTCAAGGCATGCGTTGAGAACAAAATTATTCTTTCAGGTTTTATATTGAAGAGTACATAAAAATTATATGAGGATGAACTAGTTAATAGCTACCTTGTATGTTTAATTCCCAAATCAGCACTTTTAAATTGCAAAGAAAGTTTTATGAACACTATTTTTAGATTTTAAAACCCTGAAATTGCATTTCTCTTGTTAAGATAGAGGAATATTTTGAAAAAAATGTTGAGTTATTTTTCTTCATTGGCTATAAAAGAAGATGTAATCTCAACTACATTAAAATATTATTCTTTTTTATTCTATATTTTAAAAATGATTCATTTTATAGTTCTATGATCTAGATTGCATTTTGAAATGGTACTTCAAAGACATTTTTTGCATGAAGTATGAAAGTATCTTGCAGTAATAAGGAGTTTGTTTAGATATTTGGATACAGAGTGTTGGTGTGTAGATTTTTCCTACACTTATATTTATCTTGCTTAGCTATGTGATTTTTGTGTACATTAGGGAAGCTTATCCAACATGTATGATGATGTTGGTTTGATGCCTTTCTTCCACCTATCCTAGGGAAGTTAGTCCCACATGTATAGAATGGTTGGGACTCATTTATCTTCCACCTATATATGTACCTCTTCACCAAGCCATTTCTAATGTAATGAAAATATATTTATGAATACATAGTTCTTATTTTATCCTCTCATCTTGATTTTAGTCTTTAACAAAATTCATGTGTTTGATCAACTAGTCTTCAGTCTTGGATGTCCTCATCAATGGACAAATCTTACATGGTATTAGAGCTCTGGGTGCTAGTAATGAACATCAATTTTTTTTAAATTGTTAATACTTGAAATCTTGAGTTGATTATTGTTTTGTATTCATGTAAATTATGAGAAATTTTGACAAATATGTGTGTTCATTTGTAGTTTTTTCTCCTCTAACTGTCATTCAGCATTATCATTTGCATGTGCAAATCTTGGGGCAATCAAGTTTAGTTTTTAGGTTTAAATTTTGGTTTTCAAACCTTTATCTTGGGCCAAACAAATTTCTTGATAGTTGTTCCATCCATTACTTAGCTAGTTTTCTCTTAAACCTCTAATCAAGGTCTCTTGTCACTTTTTTGCAAATCTATTTTTTTAATTAAAATGCCTATTATTTTTCAAAATTATCTCAAACTGTAAACAAACACTCAAAACCATTTCTATTTTTTATGCACCTCATTTTCATCTTTCCAGGTCATTTTAAAATTTTTAATTTTATTAAGAATTGAAAAATTTATCACATTTTTATTGACTATGATACTATTCACAAAAAAATGGGTTTAAAAAACCTCCTTTGGTAAATCACAGTTTTCCCATACAATTTGTGGTTTTTAGATAATACATGTGATTTTGTCAAATTATTGGATTTGAGTTTATTAAATGGGAGAGATAATCAAGGTGGGGACAATATATGTGATATATTAAAAAGAGAAATTTTTTACTTGTTTTTTTATTAAAAACAATATCATTGTACTGGTGGACAAATATGTTTTGATTATTTTTTGTATATAAATAATATTTTATTGAGATATATTATTGTATGTAAACATATTAATGTAAAGTATATTTTTAATGTTTTGGCATACCTCATATTTTTGTCTAACAAAGATGGAGGATGAGGCCTAGTTTGGTAGGAGGCCAAACCCCCTCACAAGCAAGACAAAAAAAATTATTATCCTTCTTGTCCCATTTTCCACACTTATTCTCTCCTTACAGATGCATTATCAACATATCCTGACAACTTCCTTGGATTTTTTCACTTTTATCATGAGCATTACTCAGTTTTAGCATTAAAACATTGATTGCTCTTGGATGCATTCTCAATGGAGTCTGAAATCCAACATTGAGCATGTTATGTACTTGTAAAATTTAAGCGGTCATTGTTTAATATCTTTGGGGGATTATGATGGGCCCTAAATTCTCTCTTGTGTGCACATAATTTATTTGACTTATGTGTGCTTATTGGGTGACCATTGCATTGATTTCTCTTGTATTCTTGGATGCATTATTAGTTAAATGTCCATTCATTGAATGTGCATTGTTGCCTATGTAGTATTTTGTCATTACACTTTTTGGTGTCTTCTCTTAGTCATGTCAAATCCACTTGAGAGATGCCATCAGATGATGAGAGTTAATTCTACACTAGTGGTTTTTATTGAAAATAATAATTATGCTTTATAGTGGATGTACATGGAATGTTTGCTCATGAAATAGGACCTTATTCTATTTTTATATAGACAAATTATTTTTCCCACTAACCCTTATCAATACAATGATGGGGCCAACTCTTGTGACTATGTCTATGGTTACTAATTGATGTGCATTTCATGGGATCTACACCACCATGTGGAGCACATAGAGTGTCCCTCTACCATTTGGAACACTCTTCAATCTCTTTTTGGAGATCTTACTACAATTTATATCACTCCTCTTCCTCATCTTTCTATTATCTCTTTGGAGACAATTATACTCTCTCCTCCTACTTCTATTTCTTATTATGACACTTTCTTGAAGGATAATTCTCTTCTTTATGTCGATCAATCACTATAGGATGAGATTCTTACAGACCTTAACTATCTTTTTATAGATTTTATATTCATTCTAGTCAGGATATTTCTCTTATAGAGCCATCACATAATTTTACTTCAAAGGACTTTACTATTTTTAGTGAGAGCACACTTATTGGGAGCATTGATGACTCATCTCTTACTATGGATATTTATTTTTTAGATCTATGTACTTCATCTATATTATCCTCTTTAATTTTGAGAATTGTTAATTCATGATCTACAGTTTACATGGACATTATTTTAATGAATGTTTCATGTCATTCTTATGACAAGTCTATTTTAGTGGCATTACCTTTTGTTCTTGTGCATGATCTTTCTAAACCTATGCCACACATTAGATTTGGACCATATTCAAAGTTATTTGTACTATTGCTTTCATATTTAATTATGGAATGGGTAGACTTTTAATACACACACCAAGTTTTTCTTTTGTCAAAATCTTGTTATAGACATTGGCCATCTTACAAGTTTTACTTGGAGTGAAAACTACTTCAACATCTTCTTTGGGGGGCTTCTAGTCATCTTCTTATTTCTCTTTTGTGGTAGAGTTTTTCCTATGGTTTTTCTCCTTTTATCCACTTTATGAGAGTTTATTTATACTTGGGTACCTCATTAGGCCTTATTATTGGGACCCATTACTACTACCCACATGAGTTATGCTTAATGGGATGTATTGGTGTGTATATTTTATCTACACTTCTATTTAGCTTACTTAGCTATGTGATTTTTGTGTACATTGGGGAATTTTATCCCTCATATATGAGGATGTTGGCTTGATATCTTTCTTCCACCTATTTTGGTGAAGTTATTCACACATGCATAGTATGGTTGGGATTCATCTATCTTTGACCTATATATGTACCTCTTCACCAAGCCATTTGTAATGTAATGCAAGGCTATTTATGAATACATAGTACTCAGCTTCTTCTCTCATCTTTATTTTAGTCTTCAGTAGAATTTGTGTGTCTGATCAATTAGTCTTTAGTCTTGGGCATCCTCATCAATGGATGAATCTTACACAGAGGCAGTATGGATTGTTTAATTTTATTTTTAGTCTCTTATAGAATGTGATAAATGATGAATTTTAATTTTAGTTGTGAAAAAATTTGAGATGACATCACCATTTGATTTTGATTGTAAGTTAAATATGTCAGGGTGGAGTTTAATATCATACAGTTCAAAGATAAATGATGCATGGAATGATAATATTCATCTAGTAATAAATGTTCCATGTACATGAGGTACTTTCTAAGGTAGACCCTTTAGGGTCTGAAGGGCCACTAACACATTTACTTGTGGTTTCAATCATGGCACTCAAGTTTATTTACATTTTGATGTCAATGATTATGCATTCTAAAATATTTCAAATATTGTGCCATGTAATAGATTTGTGCCTCATGTAATTAATACCTATTGAGCTCCTCATAAAAACAATTAGAGGCCTCATCCTTCTAGATGTAGTTCATCAATTGTTTCTATTCACAAATTAAAGCCTATCATTAATCCAATTGTTACACTTGTTAATCCCATGCCTAAAATAAATTACCCTATCTTGAAGCTTTTAAACCTAAAATTAACTCATCCAATGTTTCTTCCTCTATTTGTAGACATGCTAATAGCCCTCACTCCCACTTGTGGTAGCACATTTCATGAATAAGATTAATCTTGAAGTAGATGATGAATTAGGTGGCATGGCATGAATTGAGATGCCTTCAACACAATTTGTATATATATAATACTATACTAATCAAGGAATTCATTTAATTAATCTAGTATCATCAAATGAATAAAATTAGACTGATATTAATTTATGTTTCAATTGTTTATATTTTTAGTTTTTCATTTAACTTTAAACTTTTTTAGTTTGAAATAGAATTCTTAATAGTTGCAATAATTATTTTCTTGAAAAGGATTTGATAATATGTAGTATATTTTTTATGATATTTGTATCAATTTTCTCAAATTAATTGTGCTCAAATGCTACAGATTATGTTTTCTACCTATTTTTTGAGATTTGGGTCAGATCGTGATACAAGATTTTTGTAATTTATTGGTTAAAATATTATTTTTGTTCAATTATTGTCATTATTTTTATCATTCTTATATAATAATAAATAATAATATTAGTTATTGTGGATAAAAATTGAATAAAATAGAGTTATCTATATAATGACTTATTACTTAGATTTTAATCATATACATTAATCAATTTGCGTGATGACTTGTGATAATGATTAATTGAGTGCTTAGTAAGTAAGTGGACCCCCGCCCTTAAGATATATTATGTTATTGGACTATTTAAAATTTTCTCAAGTCTTTTATAAGTTTTCTTTATGAACTTATCATTAAAACTCTAAAGTTATAAAGTAGTTAACTTTTAATAAAGTATAATTAACTTTATTTTTAATTAACTAATATTTAGTTATAACTTTAAAGTATAACTAATCTTTAAAAAGTGAATGCTCTAAAAGAACTTGAAGAGCATAATCTGAAAGGGAAGTCATATAGTTAAAATATCTCTCATAAATATTTCTTATTGTGTTTCTCTTATGTCTAATAGTTTCTAAGGTCGGGTATTGATTGTAGAAAGACCAAATAACACATTCTCTAATGGTAAAGTGTCTCACATGGTACAATCAAGTATATCTAATTTTGATTGAATAAAGTAATTATGATATCTATTTTACATATAAGGTTTTTTATCTTGAACCAAAGTTTGATATTGATTGAGTTTTCTTTAATATGTTTTATTTTTTAAATCTAAAATCAGTTTTACTTGAAAGAATATTTCGACTCCCAAAATTGACTAATTTTTTAATATACTCATTGCTTTAATATTTGACCATTGAAATACCCATCTTTACACTTTAGAACTAAATTATTAGTCAAAAGGTTCACACAATTAGATAGGTATGATTTTGATTTGACCTTTATGATAGGTGAATGGGTAGATTAGTTGATGTAACCAATTTCATCATCAATAAATTTGGTGAATCTATTAGGGATTTTCGTAATTAATTTTATTTTAAGTAATCATTAATTTTTTATTCATTTGTTTATTTCAATCTATTGCCATTTCTATAAATCCACCAGTCATCTAACCTAGTATTGGCATTACTAATAAATTTTTTTATATTACTTCAAATATAGTTTATTACAAATAGTGTAATCATCCAAAAAACCTATAGCATATATTTAGTTTTATCAATTTTGAGGAAGACTTGGCCTTTGAAATAGATAGGGTTTCTAGTTTAAATCATCCAATGCAACTTGATATATCTCAATGCTTCTTATGTTTTAGACAATAAAGAGAACAAATCCTTTTAAATCCTCAACCATTTGTTAGATTTCTCTCTAATAAACCTCTAAAATATTGTTAATTAAATCATTTTAGATGGTAGATAGAAATTATATTAGAGATGTCATTTTTATTTTTCAATAATATAGAGAATAACATGAATTGATTGATAATGAAATAGATTCTGGCATTGAAAATGTGAAATAGGTCAATTTTTGGATGTGTGGTAACATAATTGATATTGGGAATCACCCTGTCAAACTTTTTTCTTTAAAAAACATCTTAATTTTCTTAAGCTTTAAGGTGATTTAGGTGAATCATAGGAGGATAATATTTATTATTTAAAATTAATTTTTGTCACTCTTTGGATAATCAATGAAAATATTTCTCGAGTTATTTTCTCAAACTTTAGAAGGTAAAGCCTATCAAGTCTTTTTTAGTCTACATGTTAAAGTCATTAGTAAATAGAAATATATTGAATATTAGATTGATTTGTGTTTTGGAAAACCTAAATAATATTAAGAGTTAGTCAATAAAATCATTAAAAAATAATATATCCTAGTGAATTGATTTATGATTTCATGGTCAGATTTACCAAGCTCAGACAAAAAAATCAACTAATGTAAGACCTCCTAAGAAGTTAGCAAGGTTGCATTATTTTAGTGCATTACCCCTTACATAAAAAATGGCCATAGAAGATAAATATATTATGTAATATGATGTGACTTTAATGTTTTGTATTGAATACAAAAATAAGCTTAAACGAATTGGTTTCAAATATACAGTTTATATAGGTCTAATTTTTGATAGTACAGAAATTTTAAAAGCCATTCACAATCTTGGTAATGCCTAGGTTGTCATTAAACATCAACTAAATGATTAGCCTTCCTCATCATGTAAAATTTTAAATACATCAGAAGGTAATTCTAAAGGTAAAATCATTTTTTTTATATTTGTGAAATTTATCATGATCCAAATACGTGCATTATTGTTTAGAAGTATAATAAATTAATCAAAGGTAAATACAACACTTATATTGACTTAGATAATAGCATAAACATGGTAGTTCTAATGAACATTCAGGTGAATTCAAGGTTGTTAATGTTTATGTTATCCAAATGAGGAATAAATATTATAAGTCTTTTTCTAATGATAACTTTAATACAACAAAACATGTCAATAAACACTCTTTTTCTTTAAAACCTTCAATCTAAGATAAAGGTACTTGTCTACAACCCAAAATGATATTGTTATAGATAATCCATGTTGAGCATGATTTCAATATGGGAACTTGATAGTTAATATTATATCTAGTTTATTAGGTGTTTTATTGAATGTTATTTAATTTAGTTATGTCCTAGATTAATTATTTGGTCAAATTTGGACACTTCCTAAGAATTTTCAAAAAGAAAGCTATAAGTGTCAATTAGAGTCCAATTCATTGAATTTATAGTTAATTTGACTCTAAAGTTATTTTATTCAAACTTCTATTTTTAGATTTATATTTTTAGATTTCTATTTTTAGAGTTCTAATTTTAGACTTTCACTTGTCTAGTATGCATATTGATTTAACTAATTAAGAGGCTTCTTATATGATGTCCATATCTTATCAGTGAGTTAATTTTTTTATCTTAAAGTCTATTTTTAGGAGTCTATTTTTAGTTTAATTAATGGTTAATTAAATGTCTTAATTTAGTTTTCACTTTACAGACATAACTTATCATACAAGTTACATTGTAATAGACTTGTTTTAGCCTTTATTATTAATAAAAGATGGTGCAAAAGTGTGGCACCGTTATTTATTTTGTAAATTCATGTTGCATATTATGATATCTAGTTTTTTATTAAAAGGTATTCACAAATTAAAACCATCAATCTTTAGAAGATTAATTTGAAGTTATTATTTACATATTTTTTGTCAACAATCTCACTTACAATACTAGTTTAAAAACTAATAATTCTAGAACTAATTAGTTGATACATATCTTTAATTTCAAATTAAAATAAATATTATTTTCACTCCCTACATACATTTAAAACCTTAAAATCTAACTGATTTTTCTTAGCAAAGGAATTAATTTCATCATAGATTCAATAACACACAATACTAAACAACTTATAGACTTGAGCATATCCTCAAAGTGATGCCAATACCGGACCTCATAACATAGTTAATAACTTAGACAATATAAATTCTAGTTTCTATTTATTATAATTTATTGTTTTGCCTAGCTAATTAGATAATATTAATGCAGTATCAAATAATGTGTTGGTCTATATAGTCTAAATGGTTAATTTGTTGGTTTACAAGAAGAAATAATTGATGAAGAATCTGAATATGTTCTTTCTCAAT
Organism: Torreya grandis; assembly: GCA_037957365.1. Classification (NCBI taxonomy): domain Eukaryota; kingdom Viridiplantae; phylum Streptophyta; class Pinopsida; order Cupressales; family Taxaceae; genus Torreya; species Torreya grandis. The sequence continues at coordinate 115,878 of JARHVA010001204.1, forward strand.
ATAATGATCCGCCTATTTATTATATTCCACATTTATATATTCTTAAAAAAAAAAAAGATAAAATAATACATAAATGCATTCTTGATACAATAAATTCAAATAAAATAATTCCTAAATATATTATTGGTAGAATAGGTGTTCCTTATAAAAAAAGATAATAGAAAACTCATTGGTATTCACTCTCATCAAATCAAAATTTGTGGTAAGTTTTAGGATATAATCATAAATATTTCCCAATATGAAAGGTTTAGATGTATCATTAATGTTCAGGTTCTTGACATTATTACCAAATAGTTATGTTACTGAGAAGAGGTTGGTCTAAAGCCGCTAGTGCTTATGTTGAAAAATATATAACTTGGATTCTCAAAGGAAATGAAATTATATTTATGAAAAAATAAATTAGAATGTCACATTCATTAAACTTATGCAAACTAACATTTACTTCATGGAAACGAGAATTGAAATCTATTATATTCTTATTATGGTGAACTAGACCAACAACACACTAGATTAATCACTAAATAAATTGTGTTTTCATTATAATTTGATGGGACATGTTTCAACATGGTAGTGGAGATGGAATTATTCTTATTTCACCCATTAGAAAAATTTTAAGCTATGTCTATCAGTTGCCTTTTAAAAAAATTAACATTACAACTGAATTTGAATCTTTGTGTCTTTGTTTAGAGAAACCTATTGAATTCAATATCAAATAATTAAAAGTCTATGGCTCTTCTTAACTTTTCATTAGGTAGGTTATAAAAAAATTAAAAAGAATAATTCACATCTACATAAGTATATGCAAAAGGTTTAGTATTTAATTGAAACTTATTAAGCTTTTAATTTGAATCACATACTTAGAGAATTTAATACATGTATGGATAAACTTGTTGTTTATGATTCTAAACCAACTTTCAATTATGTAGATCCCATTATTGATTATACTTTCACTAAAATTTTATTGTGATGATCACATTGATATTTTTATTCAAGGTAATTATTTTGATCAAGATGATTAGATTCTTAATTGTAGTGATTATTTACAATTAAGTGGAAACAAATTTCTTTGTGGTCTGGTTAATCTTCAATCTATCTTCACTCCTCACAATCAACTTAAAATTTCTAGAACTGAGGAATCTTCAAGAAGATTTGTTGTAAAAACCATTCTAACTAACTAAGGAATAAAATAAAATATTAATTTTGTTTATTTAGGAATCCAAAGTATACCTAAGGAAAAAATTGTTCATCAAACTTTTTTTTTAAATATTAATAAATTTGCTTGGTCCTACAAAGATCTTAAAAGTTATAATACTACCATAATTCAACATGATATTATTATAAATCATGGTACAAAACCTATTAGGTAAAAAAAATTGTAGAATCAGTCTATTGTTAGAAGACACCATCAACAAGGAGTTAGATTAAAAAAAATTGATGGTGGTGCCAATTATCCAAATAGATATTTTGAATGGGTAGCTAATCTTGTCCATGTACATAAAATAATGGAGATATCCCCTTATATGTAGACTTTAGATATATGAATCATGCAAGTACTAAAGATAATTTTCCTTTACCAAGCATAGATCAAATTTTTGATAAGTGTTTTCATTGATGTCATTAGTGTCAAGGTTGATGTCATTGATGTCAAGCTACATCTAGTGAAGATGTATGGTGAGTGGTCTTTGATGTGATAAGGAATCCATGTGACAAGAGATAATTTGAAGGAAAGAGATAATTTGAAGTCAAGATACAATTTTAAGGCAACCTAATGTCTCTTATGTTGGTTGATATCAAGGTTGATGTCAGTTTGAAGTTGTCAGTGTCATCACAAAGAGGTATGATGGTCAAGAGAGCATTGAAGCATGGTTTGAGGCTTTAGGTTTCCATGAGGAGATGAAAGAATGTTGATCAAAAAGAGAGTGTTTTAGTCATGTGAAATTATTGTTTGAATAGTTTTATTTTTTGATATCATTGACATAATCATGTTTTGAGTACTAGTTCTTGAGTACAAGGTATCTTGAAAAGCCTAGTCTAGACCCTGTGAGAAGGTGTGCATAGTGAAGTTTGGTAAATTAAGTAAGAAAAATATTGTGAGAGGTTTTTTGGAATTATTTTATCATATAATTAAATTATAGATACTTTTATAAGTGTTTCAATTTTATTTATCAAGTTTCAAGTGCTTAAGAAGCCTTGACATGGCACTAATCATGGCATGAAAAGTCCATGTGAGAAGGTATGAGCATGATGACTTGGTAAGATGGATGTATAGAGGAATGATAGGTTTTATGAGGTTTATTGAACATATATTTAAGGTATTTTAACACTCACGATAGTCTCAGGGTGAGCCTATAGGGGTAGGACCTTCAAACCAAGTCTGCATCTAGACCACTTCTAAACCCTTCTTTGCCTAATGAGGTATCATGATCTATTTTCAAGGCATATGAAGGATGTATTATAGTTTTTAAGAATGTATTATGGTTTTTTATTATTTGAGATTAGTGGATATCACATGTAAAGAGGTATGAATGTCAATTTTAAGACCTTATGTGGTTTGCAGGTCAAGGTCTAGAAGAGCAAAAAGAGAGAGTGTGGTCTAATGAGGGTTCATGATCATATTTTAAGGTTTTTGAGCTAATTTAATAATTATGAGATGTTATTCATATTTTTTAATATTATTTATGTAGTTTTAGGTCAAGGTTTGCAAGAAAAGGCATGAAAAGTGATTTTTAGGTCTCTCAAGTGCACAGAATGAAGGGTTCTCAACCCGAAAAGGATTTTTTGTGATCATAAAATAATTAAAAATTTACATGGGAACCTAATATATTCATGTTATATGGGTAAGGTTCCTATCTCAAAATTTTAGGCATTTACTTTTGGATTGAGGGGTTGTGCTTATGAATAAGTGCTAAGAATATAAATAGGTTTAAAACCTCTTAAAACCCTAATAAGGACCCAATGTTGAAGATGTTGATTAAAAATGCCTATAATGTAATGGTATTCTCAAATAATATACTGTATTTTGTATTCATATCTCTTAGGCACCTCCAGGTGTGATTGAGTTGTTAGGGGTATGAGTAAACCCTACAAGAAAATGCTAATTTCTTAGAGATTTATTGTAGCAATCAGAGTTGACCAAGTCAAAGCATGAAAATGAATATAATATGAATCTTGAGACTGATTTTTATTTTTCATTAAGTTTTTTGGATAGGTTATAATCCTCAAGTGTTATAAACTAGTCATCCAAGTTAGCTAGTCACTAACAGGCCTAATGGTGTAAATAGTGAGAAACTTAGGTAGTAGTGAAAAAATGAATAAGAATGTGTTATCATGATAAATTGATGAAAATAAGTAAATATATATTTTTTTAATTAATTTTAATAATTTTTCATGTTTTTTATAATCTTTGGAGGTCAGTGAATATCGTGAAAAAGTTGTTAACAAGTTGACCTATGTGGTTCAGATGAGATAATAAGATATAAGGTCATGAGATAGGTCTGCAAGAGCAATATTTTACATTTCACCATATGGTATTTCTATCTAATAATGGTATAATTATCTCGTATGATCATATACTTACATAATAAGTCTTTTAAAGTGGTCATACATGTCTTGAAGGTCAATGTCACCATGATTGTGCTTTAAAGTAAATTGCTAGTTCTGTGTAAGCAAGTTGTAGTTGTGAGTTTGAGGATCTATGCCCTAAGTTGAAGTATATAATTCACATGGATTTTTTTTTTTGTATTTTTTTTTCCTATCCATTCTTTTTATAAGGTTTTATATTTAGTGAAATTGGTTGAAATGTTGAAGCCAAAATGGCTTGTCTAGTTCTAGTTTGATTATGTGTAGTGAGGTCAAAAGATTGGTCTGCACGACTAATATTTGACATTAGACCTTATGATTTTTGTATTTTAGAGTGTTATATATATGTAAAATGATATATTTAAAGTATAATTGGTCATTACAAGTGTTCCTTCATGTGTTTAATATTGAGTTGTTCATGACTAGATTTTGGAGTGTTCTGGCAGTTTTGAGTGGGCTATTTACAGAGAAGTGTTTGAGTCATTTTGCCCTAATTTTTGAAGTATAAATAATGTGGTGATATTTTTAAGGTAATTTATTTTATGTTAATATTATTTATTTTCATGTTTATTTGACTAAATTATGTACATGCTTTAGTTTTGTTTGGCACACTTTCTGTAAGTTCACAAGCCTAATTGTGAATAGTGCTACAAGGAGTGTGTTTGAAGGCGTTGGTGATAAAAACTGTTATGGACTTTATAATATGTTTATTGGTTTCTATTTTATCACTTTATGAAAATATATTATTTTTAAATAAATTTAAATTATTGAAATAATAATATAAGGTAATGTGTACTAATAAAGGCCTAATTGAATTAGGTTTTCTTAAGGCCTAAAAGAGGTTTTGGTCTTTTAAGTTGTGGATAGCCTATTTTAATGATTGATGCATGTATAAAATTTGTTATAATACCTATTTAAATGGTAATCCAAGTGTGAAAGTGTGTATATCTGACCAAGAGGAATATGAGCAAGAGGCTTATATAAATACAAAGTAATTTTAGGCTTATTTAGGTATGATAAGAGTATGCGAATGAGATAGCATATTTTTTAGTATAATGAGGTCTTTCATACCATCATAGGATTCTATATTATCTATAATGAAGATATGAAAGTGTGTATACATATGAATATCAAGGTCATATGACCTAATCAGTCTTGAAGAGACCTAATTTAGCAAAGAGGTCTAAAAAATAGTTTGAGAGGGGTAAGAGTTGAAGAAGGTGATCATCATCTATTGTACGAGAAAAAAGGTGTTATAAAGATGATAAAAATTTTAAGCTGGTTGATTTGGTGCTGAGTCACCTAGGGTGTTGGTACCTCCTTGTAATTTGGTGTTTGATAAAGCCTAGTTAGGTTGGTGCTTAGCTAGTTGGGGTTGGTGTTTTATGTGGAGTTAGTGCTTCACTAAATTATGATATTTTGAATTATAAGACTATATTCCATTTATAGGGATCAATTGGTTTTATTATCCCTTAGTTTTTCCCACATATATTATGTGTTGTCTTGTGTATTATTATTTCATATGTGTATGGTTGATTGCTTATACATTGCTTGATCTATATGTTGATGTGATGGTTCATGTATACTAAGGAAGAATTGAAAAAAAGGTTGAAGACATTGATTATGATTATAAAATTTGGTATCAGATCAATTACTTTGAATTAGGCCTAATATTTATTGTGATTCCAACATTTGGTATCAAAGTAAATCATTTGAAGTAGACCTAATAACCTAAAGGAGATCCTAGAAGTGAGGATGGCTAGTCAGCAAGCTCAAGGTGGTTGCTCTACCAGTAAGGATATTTTTTTCAATGGGACTAATTATGATTTTTAGAGCATAAAAATTAGGACATATCTAATTTAAATGGTCCATGACATATGGCAATCAGTTTTGGATGGATACACTCCACCTCTTACACAACCAACTAATGCAACAAGTAAGAAGGAAAGTGAGATCAATTCCAAGGCAATAAATGTCATTGTATGTGGCCTATTAGAGGTAGAGTTTGTGAAATTAATGTACTATTATTCAGCCAAGGTGATATGGGACAAGTTTAAGACCATCTATGAAGGAGACACCAAGGTGAATCTAGCTAAATTATAGACTCGTAGAAGGCAGTTTGAAAGTCTACATATAAAATAAGATGAGAGCATTGCATCCTACATGTTAAAGGTTGATGAAGTTATCAATGTCATTAGAGGATTATGATAATAAGTGAAATAGTATACTATTTTTCAAAAGGTATTGAGATCACTAACTCCTAAGTTTGATTATAAGGTGTTTATAGTAGAAGAGATAAAAGATTTGGACAAGCTAGAGATGGATGGGTTTTATGGCATCTTGACTGTCTATGAAATGATAACAAATGAAAGAAGACATCCCAAGAAGTAAGAAGCTTTGAAATATAATAATAAGCTAAAAGATAAGAAGGCCAAAGATGAGGTATGTTCAGATATTGATGATAATGAACTGATAGCCATGTTTTCTAGGAAATTAAGGTTTGGATTTGGTAATTACAAGGGTAAGTTACCTTTCAAATATTTCAACTATGATAATATTGGTCACTTTGCCTATAAGTTTCCTAAAAAGTATAAGACTAAGCATGATGAACATCATGGTGATGATAATAAGGTCTATAAGCCTGGAAAAAAAACAATAATTATTTCAAGAATTATGAAGGTAGGAAAGGGTCATTCAAGAACAAGAGAAGTTTCTATATCAAAGAAGATAATAACTCATTTGATGTAAGTGAAACAAGTATGTATCATAGTGATGATGTCAATAATGAACATGAACATGAAAATAATTAAACCTTATTCATGGCTATAGATATAGACAATGAGGGTTGATCGAAAGGAAAAGGCCTTATAGATGATGAAGAAATAGATGAAGAAGACTCTAAAGTGAAACTTAAGGTAGAATTGGTGAGTGATTTAGAGGAGTTGAAGTTTCAAATAAGGAAGCATCATAAATTTAAGTCATTACTTTATGAAGATCAAATTGGTTTGTTTTGAGAGAGACTGAGTAACATATCCAAGGAGTATGATGAGATTATCAATCAGATTGAATCACAAATGAAGATAGTCACTAATAGTTTAAAAGCTAAAGAGGAAGAATGCACTAGCTATGGAACTAAAATTAACTCCTTAAAAATTTATTTAGATTAATAATATATCAAGTTGAAGACCTTTATGAAGTTTGAAAAGATTATTAATGCTCTAGATAACATTTTGAGTAGTTAGAAGTCTGCAAATGATAAGACAGGTCTTGGTTTCAAAGAAGATCAAAAGGAGCAAACTCAAGTCAAGGAAAAATCTAAATAAGACAAGAAATTCAACATGAAAATACCAATCAGATATCTTAATTATATGAGGTATGTTAATTTATTCAATGGTTATTATTTTACATGTAATCAATTGGGTCATAGAGGAAGAGAGTGTAGAAGACCCTCTAAAAATGAATATACATAGAATTATGAAAGGAATCATTTTAGTCAAGAGGTATGAATGAGGTTGTTTACTACAATTTTTATAATGTGGGACACATTAAAATATTATATTCTAATAAATTTAGAAGTCCATCAAGTCAAAATAAGAGGTTTGAAGCCCTTAGAGTGCAAGAGAGAAGGCAAATGAGTGTGTGAAAACCAAAGATAGTAAAAGTGAGTCATGATCAGTCTACAATCCCAAGTGGACTATTTTCTATGGTAAATCACATTTTAGATGTGAAAAAATTATGATATCATCTCATATTATTGATCAAATGGTTGATGAAAAGGTCAAGCCTAAGGTGCCAATCAAACCTAACAAGATCCTGAAAGATATTCAGTATTGTGAGAGCATAGAGATCTGGTAATCTCTTGAGTTTGTGTTGTTTTATATCCCTATGAAAGGGATGACTCCATTAAGATTCATGAAGACACTATTAAATTATTATAAGCATGGTGGATTCTTGGTTTGAGGAGGAGATATTTAGTTTGTTCATAAGCTCCAAGTGTAATTATTCACAAACATAGAAGAATTTCTAAGAGTAGTTGTTAAAGAGGGAGAATGAGTGGTTCCAAAATTTGTAGTGTGTATGACCCATTGTCATTAATGTCAAATGAGGATAAGTTTAAATAAGGGATAAATACCATAATTGGGGAGATGAGAGTGATCATATTGAAGAATGTTTTGACATCAATGACAAAGGGGGAGTTTTTTGAAAATTGTTGTCGTTAATGTCATTAATGTCAAGGTTGATGTCATTGATGTCAAGGTGCATCTGGTGAAGATGCATGGTTATTGGTATTTTTTGTGACAAGGAATCCATGTGACAAAAGATAATTTTAAGGAAAGAGATAATTTTAAGGCAACTTAATGTCTCTTTTATTGGTTGATGTCAAGGTTGATATCAAGGTTCCGGTCAACTTGAAGTTATCAGTGTTGTCACAAATAATTATGATGGTCAAGAGAAAATTGAATCATGGTTATGAATCTCTAGGTATTCATGAATACATGAGAGAATTTTTATCAAAAATAGAGTGTTGTAGTGGTGTGAGGTAGTCTTCCAAGTTAACTAATAGCTAACAAGCCTAATGGTGCAAACAGTGAGAAACTCAAACGGTAGTGAGAAGATGAATAAGAATGTGTTATCATGATAACATGATGAAACCAAGTACATATATATGTTTTTAACTACTTTTAAGACTTTTTCATGTTTGGTATAAGCTTTAGAGGTCAGTGAATATAGTGATAAAGTTGCTCACAAGTTGCCATGTTTGGTTCCAATGAGATAGTAAGATATAAGGTCATGAGATTGGTCTACAAGACCAATATTTTCTATTTGAAAATATGATATTTCTAACTAATAATGGTATAGTTATCTCATAAGATCATTTAATTTCATAATAAGTCTATGAAAATGGTCATACAAGTGTTGAATGTCAATGTCATCATGGCTATGCTTTAAGGTAAACTCGCAGTTCTAGGTAAGCAAGTTACAGTGATGAGTTTGAGGATTTATGCCCTAAGTTTAACTATGTAATTCACATGATGTTTTTTTTTGGTAATTTTTTTTCCTATCCATGATTTTTATAAGTTTTGATATTCAGTGAAATTGTTTGAAATGTTGAAGCCAAAATGGCTTGTTTGGTTTTGGTTTGACTATGTGTAGTGAGGGTAAAAGATTGGTCTGCAAGACCAATATTTGACATTAGACATTGAAATTTTTGTATTTGAGATTTGTATATATATATATATATATATATATATATATATATATATATATATATATATATATATTTTTAAAGTATCAATGGTCATGATAAGTGTTCTTTCAAGTGTTAAAGATCAAGTTGTTTATGACTAGGTTTTGGAGTGTTCTGGTAGTTCTAAGTGGGTTATTTACAAAGAAGTATTTGAGTCCTTTTGCACTGAGTTGTGAAGTATAAATCACATGGTTATGTTTTTAAGTTTATTTATTTTAATTTTATGTTATTAATTGTCATGGTTATGTGACTAAATTGTGTAAATTCTTCAGTTTTGTTTGGCAAACTTTCTGTAGGTTCATAGGCCTGATTATGAGTAGTGCTACAAGGAATGTTTATGAAGGGTTTGGTGCTAAAAAGTGTTATAGACCTTATAATATGTTTATTGGGGTTTATTTTATCAATTTATGAAAGGATATTATTCATAAATGAAGGTAAATTATTTCAAGAAGAACATAAGGTAATGTGTACCAATGAAGGCCTAATTGAATTAGGTCTCCTTAAGGCCTAAAAGAGGTTTTGGTTTTTTAAGTTATGGACAACCTATTGTAATTATTGATACATTTATGAAACATGTTATAATATATATTGAAATGGTAATACAATTGTGAAAGTGTGTATGTCCAACCAAGATGGATATGAGCAAGAGGCTTGTATAAATACAAGGTAGTTTTAGGCCTATTTAGGTATGCTAAGAGTATGCAAATGAGATAGCACATTATTGATCAGAAGGAGGTATTATATACCATAATAGGAGTGTATAGGATCTATAATTAAGATATAAAAGTGTGTTTGCATATTAAGATTAAGATCATATAACCTAATTAGTTTTGAAGAGACCTAATTGAGTGAAGAGGCCTAAAAGGTAGTTTGATAGGGGTAAGAGCTAAATAAGGTGATCATCATCTATTTTATGATAAATAAGGTGTTATAAAGGTGATCAAAGGTTTCAAATGGTTGAATTATTGCTGAGTCATCTAGGAGGTTGGTATCTCCTTGCAAGTTGGTGCTTGTTAAAGCCAAGATGGGTTGGTGCTTAGCTAGTTGGGGTTAGTGCTCCATGTGGAGTTAGTGCTTCACTAAATTATAATATTTTGACTTATAAGACTATATTCCATTTTTAGGGATTAGTGTATTTTATTTCCCTTGAGGTTTTCCCACATATATGATGTGTTGTCTTGTATAATCTTATTCCGTGCTTCTATGGTTGATTGCTTATGCATTGCTTGATCTATATGTTGATGTGAGTTCATGTATGATATGGAGGAACTGAAAGAAAGTTTGAATAAATTGATTCACCCCTCTTCTCAATGATTGTTCTTCCAACACAAATTATGTAGAAAGTCACCAATTCTGAAATGATGTCTTTACTAGATGGATTTTCTAGGTATACTCATATTTTCATAAATCATGAATATTAACATAATAATACTTTCACAACACATATGTCTACTTTTTCTTTCAATAGAATGCCCTTTGGTTTAATTGATATAGGTGATAAATTTCAAATGGCAATGAATGTTTCCTTTGATGATTTCATTATCATTATTATTTATGTATATCTATATCATATAATTGTTCATTCTAAAAACCATTAAATTATTTATATCACTTGCATAAAATATTTGTTAAATGTAGAAATATGGCATATCTTTGAATCCTTGAAAATTAGTATTTACAGTAACTAAAGGAAAATTACTTGGTCACATTATCGTAAAAGATGGAATCTCCATTGATCCAAATCATATCAAAGCCATCAAAGAGTTGACTCCTAAATACCAATTTATTATAAGATATTTCTTTGGTAAAATAAACTTTGTACAATATTTCATTTCTAATTTTGCATATAAATCTAACCCTCTACATATTTTACTTGAGAAAAATAAGAATTATTTATGGGATGTAGGATTAGACATAGAATTTGATGAAATCAAATATCGTATTATAAGTGTGCATGTACTTTCAAAACCAAACATGAAAAAATCTTTCATTTTCTATATAAATGTGACCGATAAGGCCATATGTGTACTATTACATACTACAATCATAGTCATGAAGAGACTTCCATAGGATATGTAAGCTAAGTGCTCAAAAACATTGAAACAATGCATTATTTGATTGATCCTTTTTTTAGCTTTAGCATTAGGAAAGTACAACTACTCCTAATGGGTGATAAGGTGATTATGTGATCAAATGTACCTATTTTATCTTATTTATTAAAATATCCCATGATTGATGGCAGGTTAGTTAAGTTGATTTGCATAATCTAACAAAATGACCTCAAATTTGAAACTTCTAAAATAATTAAAGATAATGACCTAACTAAAAACCTCATTAAAATTTTAATTTCTAATATCAATGTCTCAATTTTTGTAGTTGATGATAAATTACATTTTAAACGAATCAAAGCATAATAGTGTGTCCCAATTTTAGTACAAAGAGGCCACATACACTTCCAATCTCTCCTCAAAATATCTTGAGTTTAAGTCATTGATATTAATCAAACAAATGTGTTTTAGATTATATATAAAAATATATAGTGCATACACATCTTTCTAATTTTTTAAAAATCATTAGGTAATTTTTATGATTTATTTTTGAATTTTTTTGTCTACCTAGTGGGACATAGTATTATTCTTTGGCCTAAACCTCATTTTCAAACCATGAAATTTGTTGATATCTTTCATAATTTTAATTTTTACATTGAAAACCAAGAGTGGTATTGTTTATATTCACAAGATGATTGGTATCGTGATCTCATTTAATAATTTTAGAATCAAACCTACCTTAATTCGTTTGATAAATATCAATAGAGAAACCTTAAATTTCAAGCCTTAAATTTTATTTTATTAAAAAAATATTGTTTTATAGAAATGAAGATGGAATATTATTAATATGTTCAATTCATTATCAAATAGTAAAGGTCCTTAGAAGTTTTCATGAAGATAATTATGGTCTACATTTCACTACAAAAACTATAATAAATAAAATTTTACATGTTATATATTGATGGCCAACATTATTTAGGTATTCTTTTTTGTTGTATACAATCATTTATTTCTTGTCAATTATATACAGTCCTTGAAAACCCATTCACTAAATGGGGTATAGATTTCATAACTGACATCCATTATTTATTTTTTGGTCACAGATACATTTTAATTGAAATAGACTAATTCACTAAGTGGCCTAAAATTATAGCTCTTAGAAGTTTAGTTTCTTCAAAAAATAGATTTTCTCAAGTTTTGGAGTTCATTTCAAAATAATTTCAGATAATGATTTATAATTTATCACTAATGAATACTTTGAATTTTTAGGTCATAATTTGATTATTTCAAGTAATTCATCTAAGTATTATCCTCAAAGTAATGAACAAACTAATTAACTAATAAAATTTTGATTTCAATCATAAAGGAAATAATATGCAATAATAAACAAATTTGGCATATGAAATTATTTGAAGCACTTTTGGTTGATCATACCATGGTCAAAGTCATAAATGGTTTTTCACCATTTATGCTCGATTAAAATTTTGAATCTACTGTGTCAATTGAATTATAGATTAACTCCAAAAGGATTACCTCATAATACACTTTTGAAATTACTTGATGCCATATAACAAAAATTGAATGGTATTTTAGCATTAGGTGAGCAAAATCCATAGTTTTATGGAGACTTAAAAAAACAAAAGGAAAAATCAATTTTTTTTAAATTAAAATGTCTCTAAGAAAACCTTTAAAGTTTGTGATTTAATTTTATATTGGTATAAATCACATGAAGTTCTAGAAAAACATAACAAGTTTGATTCATTATGGCGAGGTCCCTATAAAATAGTTATATTCAAAAGAAATGCATTTAATTTGTAGGACTTAGATGGTAATTGGTTGCTTAAAATAGTCAATGGTCATTATTTAAAGTTGTTTCATGATTAATCTCTTTCAACTCCAATTTTTTACTTTCTTGTGTTTTTGTATTTTTTGTTTCAATTTCTTGTTTTTATTTTAGTTTTTTGTCTTCATTTTCCATGTTGGATATATCTTGTTTAGGTTTCACATTATCTTAATAATTTTCATTGTAAATGCAAAGTATTCTTTGTGCAGTATGAGTTGAATAATATTTCATATATTTATAAATATTCTTATTATATCAATATTTTAGAGTCTTTGACTTTCTTCATTAATTGATTAGTAAATATTTAATGCTCAGGGTATTGGTTGTTATAGTGATACTTGTTATCAAAATTAATGTTTTAGGTTGTTATAATTATGTCATCTATCCTTAACTTCCCTGTTAAATGTTTCTTATTTTTCATGCCATGCTAGCCAAATAATTCATCCCTATTTGTAAAAATAATTAAAGGGGTTCATGCTTAGTTGCTTAGGAAATAATTCACTTGGATTGCACTCCTAAGTTTTGAAATTTTCACAATATTTTTGTAGTTTATCTTTATATGTAATACTAACGTAAGCGCACTAATGTTAACATGAAATTTTTTACCCTATGAAAATTTTGAACTTTTATGAACTATCTTAAAATGCTCACTTTACCATATTAAATTCATTGTATGTGGTGGGGGCCAACTTCATTTACTTACACATGTTATCATTTTACTTATTTAATTTTTTGTCAATTATTATATTTGATTGAATTAAAATGTGATTATTAAATGATAATATTGATAAATTTGATGCCAATAATGCATACTATTTGTGAATACCAAAAAGATAGATGATAATTTTTAGTTAGAAATAATCTGCATTTGAAGTACAAGTTAGATTTGTGCAATTTTTAGATCACTTTATTGTCATATGTCAGGCTCTTTAGTAGAATGATAAAAATGACTTTGTGATTGATACAAATTCCAATTAAATAATTAGTACAAATGTTGCATTTAGTTGATCAATGTATTTTTTCTTGTGTTGCTAAGGTTTGGCTTTAGTTTGAAGGCTTGCATTAGTTTCATTTTAAAAAATAAATAACATGTTTCACTGCACTCTCACAATTTTTAATTTTAAGAATTATTTATATACATTTGGGCTATGTACATTTGTTAAGAAACATCATCAACATGATCACTTTATAGCTTATAATTTATCCTTAGTCTTTGCATAGTTTATTAGGGTTTAAACATTAAAACCATAATAAATTTAATTCACTTTTAAAGCATTATTATAATGTTTTGTAGGTATAGGCTTAAGTTGCTAAAAAAATATATACTAGTGTGTTAAAGCATTGCATAGTCTCAGAAATTAATGTCAATGTTCAATATAAAATGTTAGGAGTTTTAACATAAAATTGTTAAGGATATTCATAAATTTTAAAATGAGATATGTTTTTCATTTGAGTTAACGACATGTACTTAGTATTTGGTAAGAATTTAGCCAAAATTAAATGCGAATAAGAAATAGAAACCTACTAAAAGGTTTGAAAATGGATTTGATGAAGATCTTTTTAAAACCCCACAAACATTAGCACCCATTGCCATTCTCAAAATGCAAAATATGTGCAAGCATTCAATGAACCTTTACTATACATTTGGAGATTGGGTTTCTTGTTTATTATGTGCACTTGTTGTTTCTCCATTTTTAATATTACTACGTACGAAGCACTGATTGTTCCATTTTCTAAGGCATACATAGTTTTAGATTTGAGGCAAGGATATTCTCTAGAAATAAATTGAGGTAAAAATATTTTTTATAAATGATAATATTTTGGTTTTCATGGATATATAAATTGTATGAGAAAATTTGGGTTGGTTTATGATGGTTGTGAGATATGAGCAGAAAATGGTTTTGAAGTATGCAAAGTTCGATAGTTGAAGTATGCATAATTTTATCTTAGATTACTCTCTATGTTTTGTTTCTAAGGTTTTTTATTACATATTTTTGGGTTTACATGAATCTTAAAAATAATGGATACTTTCCATATCTTACATGTTATTTTAAGTGGTTATATTCTGAAGTTTTGCATTACTTGATATTTAGTAATTATGTCAAAAAAATCATTATTTTTTTGTATTATTTTTTGAAGTTATTTTTTTAATATTTAAATAACACAAAAAAGTTGTGATTCATATGAAAGTTTTATATTTGTTTCTCTAGTTTATTTATATTCAAGTGTATGTAGGTTTTGAAATATTTAGGTTTTATTTGGTTTTCATACATTTTCATAGAAAAATAGAGGTTTGAAAACCATTCCATATATCTATATTTATTTTTCAAATATATATGCCTTTTCCTAAAAAGTGTTTTTTCTTTTAGTTAATTGTCTTGAAAAGTTTCTATCAAAGTCTTCAAGAATGGATTTTTTGTATTTTGATTATGTATTAGGATTTTTAAAGTATGCATAGATATATTTACAATTTTTGAATATAAATTTAATTCATTTGTTTAGATGTCATTCTTCAGTTATGTTGTGAAAATATAAGTTTTATTCTGGTGAAAATGGATTATGTTTTCAATTTTTTAAAAGCTTCAATTTGTCATTTTTTTGGGTTTGTTGAGGTATATGTTGAAAACATAATTCTTTTTTAGATTATATAGTTATGATTTCATAAAAAAAATATGAAGAAGAAATGGTTAACAATTACCTAATATTTTTAATTTAAAAATTAGGGTTTTCAATTGCAAATAAAGTTTTATGAATATGTGTTTGTTTTTTAAAACCCTAAAGTTACATTTCTTATTAACAGTAATATTTTTAAATTAATGTTGAGTTATTTGTCTTCATTGGTTGAAAAATAATACTTGATCTCAATTGTAATATAAGAGTATCTTATTGCATTCCAGATTTGAAAAATGATTCATTTCATAGTTATGTAACTTTGATTGCATTTTGAAATAGTAATTCAAAAAAAAATTGTTACATAAAGTATGCAAGCATCATAAAATTATATATTGGGATTTTTTTTTAGATATTTGGGTGCAAAGGCAATTTTTATTGTTTAGTTTTATTTTCTATCTCTTGTTGAATGTGATAAATGATGGATTTTAATTTTAGTTGTGATAAATTTTGAGATGACATCATCATAAGATTTTTATTGTAAGGTAAATATGTCAAGGTGGAGTCAAAGACCATATATTTCATATAGAAATGATGCATTAAATTAGAGTGATTAGTTGGAAAGAAATGTGTCACCTATATGAGGCACTTTTTAGGGTATACCCTTTAGGGCTTGAAGGGTCACTAGCATGTTTATGCGTTGTTTCATCGATGGCACTCAAGTTTATTTAAATTTTGATACAAATGATGCCTCATTTTGAAATATTTTTAATATCATTCCCTATAACTATTTTATGCCTCATGAAATTCATACCTGGCAATTTCATCATTGGAGGCCTCATTCTTCTCTACATAGTTCTCCAATTTTCTTGCTCACCGAAACAACATGTCACTAATCAAATTGTTGCACTTATTACCTAAAAAAATCCCTTCCCAATTATTGAACCTCTCAAACTTTCCATTGACTTAGCTAATGTTTCCTCCTCTACTCATAAACGTGTTAGTAACCCTTCATTCCCACTTGTGGTAACACATTTCATAAAAAAAATTAAGCTTAAAGTAGATTATGAATCAGGTGGTGTGACACAAATTGAGATGCCTTCAAAACCTTTTAGATAAACTTAATATTATACTTATTAAGGAATTCCTTTAATTGATCTAGTATCATCAGCTAAAAGAAATAAGGTTAATATTACTTTTTGTTTCAATTTTTTATACTTTCTGATACTTTTAGTTTTGTAAGTTGACTTTTCAAAAAATCAGCTTGAAAGAGACTACTTAAATAGTTGAAATGTTATTTTTGTTGTAGAGGATTTGATAATATGTAGTGTATATTTGATGATATTTTTATTAGTTTTAATAATTTAATTATGTTTAGATGGTGTAGATTATGCTTGCATTCTTATTTTATAGATTTGGATCAAAATATGTGATATGTGATATTTTCAATTTGTTGGTTGAAGTGTTTTTTGATCCATTATTATGTCACTATTTTTATCATTCTTTTAAAATAATAAATGATAATTTTGATTATTATGAATGAAAATTGAATAGATTAATAGTGATTTACTACTTAGATTCTAATCATATACATTGATTGATTAGCATGATAACTTATGTTAATGATTAATTAAGTGTTTAATAAGTAAATGGGGCCTCACCCTTAAGATATATTGTGTTATTAATCTATTTTAAAATTTTCTCAAGTTTTTTATAAATACATTTTATTAACTTATCATTAAAAGCTTAAGTTTATAAAGTAGTTAACTTTTAATAAATTTAGTTGAAATTTTTTGGTAGTATTGGTAAAAATGGGTTTTGAGAGGGACCCAATCCTTATACAAGAGAGATAAAAAATATATGAATGTTTAAACACTAGAGTAGAGCCAAACCATAACAAACAAAGGTACAACAAAATCCAAACAAACTAAAACTTTAAAACTATATAAAAAGATCTAATTTACATTAAAATAACAATAAATAAATAACAAATGTGTAGCTAAGTATCAGTAATATTTATTAAGCTTTTGATAGCTCCCACTCTTTTTCCATGAAACTTAGCCTTCTAACTATCAATTTCTTTGTCAACTACCTTCTTGTTTTTTTCCTACATCTTGGGTTTCTAACTAACTTTATTACCTATTTAGTTTTCCCTTCCTTCTTTCCCTATTTTTATTTCTATAATTCTTGGAACTTCTTCTTATTATATCGCATAGTTGATTGAGATTTAGTGTCTTACTAGCTAAGGGGTATAACAGATCTCTTCACTCAACTTCTCTTTCTTAAATAATCCCTCCTTATGGTTTATAACAATGTTTAATATTACATCCTTGGAGAACGTGGTAGAGGATAGTAGCTACAAGGATTCCTTTTATGTCTTCCCTAAGTGCTTCTCTTCAATTTCTTCATGAGAAAGATCAAGACCAAGTTTTAACTCTAGTCCTTTTTCTCTCTAATTCTTGTATTGCCTTCCTTACATTGACCATGTTGGTTTAGGATTATTTATTTCAATCTCAAATCTTAGATGATAGTATTTTTGGGGGGATTTTTACCTTAAATCCTTTGTTTTGTACATATATCAACTCTAGAAATTTTATTTGGCTCTTTTCTTTTTTCTCCACCTGAGGTAGGTTGAGCTTCATTATGTTTACTATTGAGAGAGATTCAACTTATTGTCCTTGAGGTTAAAATGGGGTATCCTCCTTAGATGAAATTTAGGATTCATTTTTGATACTTTTCCATAGCTTGTATCTAAAGGAAATGATCATATAAAAGAAAAAGGGTTCAAAGAAAGTTTATATTTTAAACTTAATTCACCTTACTCTAACTTTATTATGGTTTCATCTTCTAGGTGTGTATCACTGATCCACTAATCCTAAATTTATCAAGGAGAATATTATTCTTCACTTATTTCCTTGATATGTAACCCTTTCTCTTTATTATTGATATAAGATTCAAAGATATCTTTCTTGGATTCACTAAAGAATGTAGATCATCTCCTACTAATAATATTTGATCTCTTTCATTGTTACCATTTTTTATTTGGTATATGGCTTATATATTAATCATACTCATTTTAAATTATTCATTGGTTTTATTTGGGACCACTATACAACTTGGAGAAGAGGCATGCAAAAAACCTTTACTAGGAATAGAGGTTGAGACTGGCAAAAAAATAGAGTTGATAGTGTTCTTAATTTCCTTCTCCACTTTATTTATAACCTTCTCAAAATAAAATTACTACAAGCAAGGATTTTCACTCCCATCATGGGATTCAATTGAAATAGGTTTCTCTATTACCTCCAAATCTGTTGAGTGTCTTTCTCAGGTGGGCAGATCAGCTCTAAGTGTCCTAGTGTATGACAAGTGGAAAAAACTAAAGAATTATTTTCCACTTCTATAATATGATACCAGTTGCCAAAATTGGAGGTCAAAAATATGGAAGAGGGATTCAACCTCTCTGTGTTGACAACTAAATATAATATAGCAAATAATGGGTTTTTTTTAATTTGTTAAGAACATAAAAAGGTTAATATTTATCCACAGGTTTTAGAAATGCCCTCAAAAACCTCATCCTCTCATAATTTGAGAGGTAACCTTGGGGATCTAACCCAAAGTTGGATTTCTTTGAGCTCATCCTTATCTAGATCAAACCTAGGTTGCCAATTCATTAAAAAAAGTCATGTTTTCCCTAAGAACCAAGGTCCATTCAAAAGGACATTCATATCATCATTATGGGTCAAGAAGGAAAATAGAAAAAATAATTTGGAGAGTACAGATATCTCCACACTTTAATTTGGTTTCCATTTTGTTGAGCCCAATTTCTGAAAACATCAATATTAGGTCTATTACTAGGAAATTTGCCTATTAGAGAGTTGAAAAATACATGGGAGGGTCTATTAACCACTAAGTATAAGATTATGAGAAGAAACCCCTCATTATCTTTGATAATATATAATTCAATAAAAGAATCATCTTGTATAGGAGTCTTACCTTTTACAAGATCCACCCAAGATTTTTATTCTTGCATCCCTTCTTTGTAAAAAAAAACCTTATCCCTAGTCTTGAAACAATCATCAATATCAATGATTTTTCCTTCCCTTTTAATCCACTCAAAATGACTTGAATAATCACTAGGATCTAGGGGATCCCAACATGGGCTAGTGTCATCTTTTTCATAGTGTTCCTCATTGGTATTTCATTCCTCCATTTGTGCAGATCTACACTCAAAGAGTTCCCACCCAACCATGTAATTCAAATTTTCCATTCCCACTTAAAAACTCCATGTTTTATCCTGCATTGAGTGAAAAATAAAATTTTGTGTATCTTAAAAGTACAACTAGTTTTTGAAATTAAATTCTTAAAAAATAATTTGGAGGTGAGTGCTCCTAAGTGGAAACGGCTATACAAATTGAATGTTTCTCAATTGGATAATATAGACTGAAAAGGAGGTTTCCATTCTACATGGAGTATTGGTAAGCTCACAGTAGATTCCTTCTCTATTATGGATATGTGGAATTGTTCTATAAGTTTGTGTAAAACTTTTGCATGTACCTTTAGAAGGACCAAGCCATATTAAGGAGGAAAAAATCTCATACTACATAGGAGAAGCTAACTCATTTATAATCTAGATTGCATCTCAATCCAAGTAATGATTTCTTGCTTGATGAGATGACAAGCCTAAAGCATGAAATCAAGTGCCATCAGATGTTTATTTCTATGGGAGCTCAAGTTCATTCTAAACTAAACTAGCTCAAGCTGGGGAATAAAGGCTCTAGGTTTTTTTTCAATTTATTAAGAACAAAGTAGGTAAAAGAAAGATTTAAATGATTGATTGTGGTGGGTTTGTGTCTAGTGATCTAACTTAGATTAAAAAATCCTTCTTCTCCTTTTACTCTAAACTTTTATTGTTAGATGATTCAAGCTTGCAAATTGATCTTAGCAGAGATATTTATACAAAATGTTACTCAAAAAAAGAATCTCGTAATTAAGTAATGTGGATCTATAGTGAGATATCCCTAGATGAGAGAAAAGAAACCATTAACTCTTTAAAGGTTGATAAAGCACTAGGTTTTGATGGTTTTCCTATAGAGTTTTACAAGTCTAATAAAAATTAGATTGCATTTGAATGCTTTTAGGTATTTAATGAATCTATTGAAGTGGGCAACTTGGGACCTAAAATAAATAGAGGTGTGGTTAAGTTGATCCTTAAATATGGAGAATCTACCATGGTTAATAATTGGAAACCTATCACTCTTCTCAATGTTTCCTATAAAATTATGGATAATCTTCTAGCCAAAAGGCTTTCCTCCCTTTTGCCATCATTGATCTTAGTTACTCAAACTATGTTTGTTAAAGGAAAATATATCCTTAACAATCTTATTTCTATCTGGGATGGTATGAATTGGTCAGTGATTTTGGTCAAGACATAGGCATGATCTTACTTGATTTTTAAAAAGCCTATGATAGGATTGAGTGGTCATTCATTGACCTAATTTTGAAATCTTTTAGGTTTCAAGATAATTTTTTTGGAATGGTAAATGTCTTATTTAAATATGCCTTAGATGTTGTTGATGTAAATGGAGAGATAACTAGGTCAATTGAGCTTCAGAGATCAATCAAACAAGGCTACCCTCTTGCCCCCTTCCTTTTTGTTGTGATGTTTAAAGCACTTCACTACCTTTTGAGAAGCTCTTTGTGGAGCCACTGGTCATAGTAATTTTTTAACCTAATGATTCATAAATTATTGATGTTCTTTTTGCAAATGATTATACATTATTTTCCAATCTTGAAAAGGACAATCTTCAGTAGGTGACTAAGATACTTGACATTTATTGTTTGACCTTTGGTTCTTAAGTGGCACCTCATAAATCATGTATGATAGGTTGGAATGAGTATGTATCAAATTGGTTGGTGGAGTTTTGGTGGGTATGGAGGGGCCATTATCAGATGGTTAGATACCTGGGTGTCCCTTTTGCCTTGACACCTTCCTTAAAATAGATATAGGGTTGGTTGTATTTACAAATCAATAATAAAATTAGTAAGTGGCATGGTCAATTATCTCTCTCCTAAATATAATTCAAGTATATCAAAAAGTTTTTTCCTCTTATAGCATATATTATGCCTCCTTTTGGATGTTCAATAAATCCCAGATTAATCTTGTGCATAGAATCGTTAGAGACTTTCTTTGTTAAAATGGCAAGGGTAATAAAAAAAGATATGTGGCATGGAAGATTTGTTGTGTACCCAAAAAAATTTGGGGGGCTTACATTGAAATACCTTCGGATCCAAGGTATTACCATGGATATAAAGTGGATCATTAGATATTTGGAGGGGGATGATCTATGTAAGGTCCTAGTTAGATATAACATTATGAGGGGATTCCCAAAAGGTAAACCAAGTTGGAAAGGGTTGCACATTTATGATCTACTAGTTGGTTCATTTTCAGATCAAGTTATGGGATTTGTAATTTTTTAGTACATTTAAAAGGCTTGGGAACTTCTAAAACACTTTGTCATTATACAACCTATTTTTAATGGGTTGGGGTCAAGGTGCCAAGGGTATAAGTCTATATGATGGATCTTATCAGTGAATAAAAGGTCCTTGCCCAAACTAGAGGGTGCTCAGGATTTATTTGGTTCTTCAAGGGTTTAATATGCTTGAAGGATATTTACTCCTTTCATGGCTAGGCTTCATAGACTGAGATCATAGAAAGGTTTCATATTCCTTCATCTTACAAAAGAACCTACACCCTATTAACTAAGGCTCTCCAGTCTGCTAAAGGTGTTTCTATCTTTGATGATGTTGGGGCTTTTTAGAAGGATATTAAATGGATAAATGGCCCTCCACTTTTGGAATACACCACTAAAATGATTTATGATAAACTCACCTTATCTAAAAGTCTCTTCTTTAGCCTTAACTAGGTGTGGCATGTTTGTCGCCCATTCTTCAACTGGTTATTTAGATTCTATGTTGTTTGGGCATCTTGTCTTGAACCAAAGAAGTCTTGTATTAGATGGTTGATTTTGTATGATAAATTGGCTATTGGGTTAGTTATTTCTAAATTTGGTTTTGGTACTCCTCATTTTTTGTTGTGTGGTGAGTTGGAAACTACTAAACACTTCTTTTTCTTATGTCCTTTTGTGGCATATATTTAGAAAAGTTGTCTTAATAGTTGGAACTCTCTGTTTTGTGAGATTTCATGTTATAATGTTCCTTTTGGATATGTTAGTCCCCAGAAAAAGGTTCATTATTTTTTCCATAAATTCTAGCTTGTATTTTCCACTAAAATCCTCAGGTTCATTTGGAAACAAAGGAATTTGGAACTCTTTCAGTTTAAGTCCAAATTGCTTACTAACTTCAATATTAAAGTTACCATGAGATGTATTTCTTGGTGGATCTTTTTATAGATGAAGGTGATGCAAAGTGAGCTGGAAATTTTCTTAAAAACTAAGATGATGAAAGATTATTCTAACTACTTGTTAGATAATGGGAGATACCCACAATTTTCTTAGCCTCCTAATTGGAGGATTTGCCATAATGATGCTACTTAGGTACATATTTTTTAGTATGAATGGGGTTTGATTAAGGAAGCTTATTTTGAGAAAGCTAATGATCTAGTTGTAGGTTGGGTTGGCTCATCAGATTATGATAAGAATGGTATTATTGCTTGGTTGGAATCAAATAGAGATGTCCTACATGCCCTTTAGGATTTTAGGAATGAGGAAGAATCAACTTCTAGTGAGGTGGAGGAGATGGATGGTGATAATAAGGTTGTTGTGTGATGTGAGGTTTCTCCTTCTGTTGAGACTAGTTGTGATAGGGATGCTTCAGGGGATGGAAAGGATCTAAGTCAGAGTGCTCTTAATAGTATTGAGGCATTTTTTAATGTAACTTATTTGAAATTAGAAAAGGTTTTCCAAGATGGGAATGTAGATTAGACCATTTCCCCTCTTCAATGTAGTATTCTAAGTTGGGACATGTTTTTATTGATTGTGACTTGGGACTTGTGGTAGTTAATGTTGATGTTGTCGAGGGTGGGAGTGTGTAGTTTGATGACGGGGCTAACTTAAACCTGTAATTATTGGTGATCCTTATTGGGAGTTCTCTTTTGGTAATTATTGGTGTTTTTTTTTTTTAGGATGCCACTTGTGTAGTTTTTATATTGTAATAATGTTTTTAAGACTAGATTTTGGGTTGTATCCCACAGCTTGATAGGCAATTTTATGTGTTTTGCATCCATTATATGTATCTAATTTGTTCACATTATTCTAATATATAAAAAATTGAACATTTTAAAATTATTTTAAGGACATAATTTGAAAGGCAAGTCATACATGTACAAAATCTCTCATAAATATTTCATACTTTGTTTCTCTTTTAGCTAAAAGTCTCATATATCAAGTATCTATTATAGAAGGACCAAATAACACATTCTCTAATGGTAAAGTGCCTCACTTGGTATAGTTTGATATATCTAATTTTGATTAGTTATTTACATATTAATTATCTGAAAATGGTCAAGATTTTAATTGATTTGATGGTTTAGAATGATACAATTGTATTCATGTATTTTTATTAAAAAAATTATTGAAGAGTATATCATTATATTAATCAAAAAATATATGGTACAATACTAATCATACAAAAAAATCAAGTGGAAAAGTCACACCCAACGAGTATAATCACACCGAGGGAGAAAAGACCTCAGGAATAGTCTAAAAATTGGTCAAAAAATGACCACACCCACAAAAAGAAACATCAGATAACATTTTTATATCAAAGCGAGAGAGCAAAGAACAAACAACAATAAAGATAACAATTAAGTAGTCATAACAAACATGGATGTTAAAGGACGTTGTGGAGGATCCTCGTTCACAAGTAAGGGATCCCAAACATTATTTTTTTGAGCTTCTAATATCTCATCTTGATTTCTTTTAGGAGAGATTACTAGAGCCAGTAATATAAATTTGCTTTGGGGGGAGGACCCTATCCCTTAATGTCACCATCATGAAATGGGGGAGGAGATCCCCAACCCCTACCATCACCTCTAAATCTACAAGAGCCACTCAGACCACTATGGCAAGGAGAAGACCAACAAGGTGGTGATCGATAAGGAGAATGAATACTATATCTAGTTCTGGAATGTTGATAGTGAGGTCCAAACCCTCATCCTTGGGGAGGCATAAGATGTCATGGAGGCTCAAGGGCTTCGCAACTAACCATGTATGGGACATTTTCCAAGTGGTTATCAAATTCTATAAGTGGTTAAGTTCTAGGCATATTTTTTTAGTTTGGCTTTGAATTTGAAGAGTAACATTAGATAGAACAATAATTTTTTTGGTAATAGAAAAAGTACATTCTATCTCTTCATGATTAAAGCAAACATTATTTCTAACTTTCTAGACTTGAAATAAAATATTAAATTGAAAGATATACCAAAATCTATTTTATTTTGAAGGCAACATATATGATTCCCCCAAGAGATCCATCTTCCACATAAAGAATTTAGGTTGAAAGGGATAAAAAAAGGGAATGAATCCAATGCCATGCAAATTATGCATGAAAGCAAAACTAAAAAAGATGATTGAAATTCTTTGGTTGCTGACAAGCTAGGAATATGGGGTTTGAGACTCCCAAATGCTTGATTCAATCACCCATAGGCAAGATTTGATAAAGGAGACACCATAATAAATGAGCATTTTTGGTCTCAATGATAGAAAACCACATAGTGGTAAAGAATTTGTCCCAAACCCCATGTCTATAGTGGATATTCCATCTAAGGTTGAGCATTTCATCTTGAATATGTTGAGGATATATTAAATTAAAACCTAGTAGAGGATAATACTGGGTGAAGGGGGTGTCCATAATCCAATGTCAATCCTTCCACCAATGAATAAGGGAGTTGACCCTTATTTTGTGTAAATATTCATTAGTTATGGAACTTTGAATTTTCAATATAGCCTCTGCATCTAAGTTATTTAATTGAAATTTATTTTGAATTTATTGTTAAGTGAGCCAGGCCTAATTCTCCTTTCAAAAGAGATCACTAAAAAATTTCACACCTTTTTTGAAGAATTGTAACCCTTTAGCCCAAGGGGCTAAGGCAAAGGGAACATTGTGAAAATTTAAGCATGACAACCACTAAAGAGACTGCCAATTAATGGAGAGGCCATTCCTAAAACCCTCACCTACCAAATTAAGATGAGGCTTAAGCTTCTCCCATGCTTTCCATAGGATTTGAACCACAAAGGTACCCTTGATTTTAAATGGCATAAGGGTTATAAGAAGGGAATGAATTCCTAGGCCTTGCCAAACCTTTATACCACATAGAATCCCCTAAGAAATGCAGTGGTGAAGGAGAATCTTCCAGGATTCATCTCCAACAAGACCTCTAATAATCCATTTGACACCAAAGGTAAGGACATGAATTTTAATAACTAAGAGACCCAATCCACCATCTTCCTTGGGTCGGCAACATATGTTCTAAGAAACTTTGTGGAAGCTCTTGTGACCATTAGAATTAGCTCATATAAAATCCCTTAGAATTTTTTCTAACTTTTTTTAATTGGAATTATAAGGGGCCCAATAGGAATAATAATACATGAGTAGCTACCAAAACTTTATAACAAATCTAAAATTTGCCCATAAGAAATAAAGGCTTTGTGATCCAAAAATATTTTTTTTTTCAACTCTTTGCACCACATAAGACCATAGTTTAGAGGGAGAGGCCTTAAAATCAAAATGAATTCTAAGAAACTTAAATTTCACCCCTAGAAAAATCCATTGTCATTGATATCCCTCTAGCCAAGGAGGTTTGGGGCCTAGAGACTAGTAGTAACATTGAGTCTTCCTCCATTAGATAGATGATCTTGAAGCCAAAAAAAACATGGAGACATTACATGCATTCCTAATGGGCTCTTCTTCTTCTTGAAGAGTGATAAAACATTAATCTACAAAGTGGCCTTTTAAAAGCTATATGTCAGTCTGAGGGAGGCAAATGCCTTTCACCAAACCACTGATAGTGTAGTTAGCTAGGAGGTAGCTAAATCCTTATGTTGCTAGCACATATAAATAAGGGAATAAAATTCATTATTATTAGATATAATGATAAATTTTAAACCAAGTAAATTAGGTGTCATGGATTTTAATATAATCCCCAGCATCTTGAAAGAACATGTTAATAGTCTAAACAAATTTGGGGCCAAAACTAAGGGCCTAAAACATGGAAAGAATGAAGGGTCACTCAATATGATCATAATATTTATCAAAATCAATATTTAAAAATAGATCATTTTTATTAGAGAGTTGATCCCATTCTATACCTTCCCAAATGGCAATGTCATTATCTAGAATGAATCGGTTCTAAATAAAGCCAATTTATTCAATCTTGACAATTAAAGGGAGAATGTGTTTCACCCTGAGGGATAAATCCTTAGAAATAATATTTTAGGATATGTTTATAAAATTAATTCCTCCAATTGGTGATAGTTTCAATATCATCAGCCTTGAGAATAAACTTGATGTTACCCTAGTTTATGAGGGATCCCAAAGAATTTTTTTAAATAGATTTAGAATAGACTCGGTAAAGATCAGGACCAACAATATCCCAAAGGGTTGGTATAATTCACACAAGAAATAGTTAATTCCTAGATCTTTGTCAACTACCATCTACTTAATAGCTTCATAGAGGTTGCTAAAAGATAAGGGACTATCACAAGAAATTATTTGAGAACTAAAAACTTTGCAAGGCACCACTTAGAGGCATTGATGGAGATATACCTCCCCTTCTAGAAAGGAAAATTATGTTGAAAAAACACCATGCTAATGGTGACAAAATATTTCAAAATGTCAGGAAGTTTGGTAGGCCAAGCATTACCTTCTTTGATAGCTTTAAGTCTATCAACAACTTGCCTAGAACAAAGAAGGGAAAAAAGTCCATAGAGAGTTTGTCTCTTATTTTAAACCAATTCATACGAGCTCTTATTTGAGATCTTCTAGCCTTGTGATCCTCCTCAATTTGGATCTTATGTATCCAATGTGCTACTTGAGTTTGTAGGTGAATATTAAAAGGTGACTACTCCAATTCTTGTGAAACCTAGATGTATTCAAGGTTTGTATCATTATGTAGACTTTATCTAAAAGAGGTCACTTATTTTCTATAGATCTAAAGAAAGGTGGAAGTGTGATCAAGAGCATCTAACCACCACTGAATCTAGCTAATATCCCCTTCTGGTTGGGGAACTAGGTTCCAAATTTTGACAATGTGCCCCATTATTCTTTTATGCTTGAGGTGAGCATTATTGAGATAAAATTGAGTGGAGACAAGCTTAATTTGAGGCATGGTCCATTCAATATTAAAGTACATAGCATGATTATTTGATAAAAAAGTATTGGGGATGACCGATATTGGTCTATCATGTACTAGGGAAAAAAATAAAAGATCTTATTCAGCTAGCAAGGCTCGGTCAAGCCATTGAAACACCCTATCTTCTCCTTGTTGAAAATTGGTCTAGGTGAACTAGGGGCTAACTAAATTTTTCCTCTAGTGATGATTGGGATCGAACACCCTAAGTTTGTTGTGCATATAAAACTAGTATTCACATTCACCAACACACCACCACATTATAATGCATCCTTATTTATCCTTAGTTGATTCCACCATGTTGAAATCACCACAGAGGATCCAATGTGCATCAAGAAGTGAGTTGACCAGCCACCTCCATAAAGTGGCCTATTCTATAGCATTATTAGAGGTGTACAAGTTTACCAACCCAATGATGTGATTATTAAAGTCAAAAAAGGTCCACACCACCTGGTGGGTGGGGTCCAATCCTTAGGAAATTATATTCTAAGATATCTCTAGATCCAAAAAAGTGACAGCCTCACCATGCCTAGCTTCATGCCCAATAGCCTGACATATGGCCCCAGGCCAAAATATTCATGTTGCATTATATAGTAAGAAGCTAGAAATATTGACCTCTTGTAATCAAAAAAAATTCATGATGCTAAATATTAACAACTATTCCTAACTATAGACTTATGTGACAGATCAATAAGGCCTTGAACATTCCAAGAGTCAATAATCATTGGTAATTATTGAGGTGCATATCATTCTCCTTTGTAAGAACTTTAAGCATAGCAAACTGATTAAACATAAGTTTGTTGGGCATGTAATCATCCATTTTAAATGGTTGTCTCTTATGAGCCATATATTATTCCACCTCAAGATATGGAGAAGGGTTGTGGGAGTGTTAAGATACTAATTTGTAGTCTAGGTGACCAAACTCCATTCTTCCTCTAGAATACTCACCCTAGGAGAGGGTTGTGATGGTGGAGCTGAGGGTGGCATCTCAACCAAAGAAGGAATTGATTTTAGAGTATGTACAAGTGAATGATAAACTTTATTAGGAAAAATATATTTTCTAGTAGAATTTGAGGCATGGTTATTCCCAATAGGGTTATAAAAAGAAACTTGTGGCTTGCTACCACCTTTTGAAGAGTTATTGTATTTTTATTGGTGATGATAGTCCAACCATCATTATTGTTATTCTACAATTTGGCCATAGATCCACCCTTTTCCTAAGAATTAGGGGGTGCATGCACCATCAAAGGACATTCTCAGATCATATGGTCTAATGACTAGCACTAAAATCAAGTATTTGGGATATTGATATACAAAACATGTTAGGAAAAATAATTAGTGCCAATTTGTATATCAATAAAATCTTTCAAATCTCAGGATAAATCCACTTAAACACAAACCCTTTTTTGAGGACAAGCCATAAATAACTTGGTATACTCATGGAATTTTAAATTCCCTATGTGTTCAATGAGTTGATCAATAAAACCCCATAAAGGGAGATGCAAGCCAAGAAATTCAACCCAAATGGGTAATTTCAGCTTTGCTTACTTCGAGGCTTGAAAGTCCCGAGTCCAGTGAGAAAAGATAACCAGAGTGTCGTAGATAAACCAATGCCCATGGTTAAAAATGGATTTTTAGTGTTATGGGTTTGAAAAGCTAAACAAAAGAAAGCCCTTGGTATAATTTTGGACTCTTTCTAGTTTCACACCATGGCCTTGCCAATGGTTGTGGACCCATTACTTTAGAAGGCTCTCATGGGGCGACTCAACCAAAAAAGTAAGCAATCAAAGTAAAAATTTCAAAAAATGGTAGGATTTGTCAAATTCAAGCATATGCAAAACAACATCAGGTAATGAAGAGTTAGAATCATCAACATTACCTCGTAAAAGATGTTATCTTTTAGTTTTGCTTTTAGTTTATATTTTAATGTTATGTTTAGTTTATTTATATTTTAGGTTTCATATATGTGTATCTTATAGCTTTAAAAAAAATTATGTTCTTTTTTTTTCTAATTTGTTTCATCTTTTTTTTTTTTTAATTAATTTATTTTCTGATTTTATTTTGCTTTTAGTTTTAGATAGCCTTTTATCTTGTTTTTTCTTTCTCTACATATTGTTCTTTATTCTAGTATTTATTTCTTTATTTGATTTTTTTTGTTTGTTTCAGTTGTTTACTTAGAATTAATTAAATATAAAAGGACTAATTACTTATAATTAGAGATATATATTAGAAAATAATAGAGCATTTAATCTTCTGAGAGTTAACATCTCCCATAGGTTTTACTTTGTTAGATAGGATTGATCACATTTTTTGAAAAACTCTGATATTTTATCATAATGAAGTGAAAGAGAAGTATTTGTTTATATAAATGAATAAATTCATGATATTTAATTAAACATCATTCTTATGATATTTATTTTGCATACAAAATCTATATATTAAACCAGAGTTTGATATTGATTGAGTCTTATTTGATATGTTGTATTTCCAGAACGTAAAATTAGTTTTACTTGAAATAATATTTTGATTCATAGAATTGGCTAAGTTCTTAATATACTTATTTATTTAATACTTGACCATTAAAATACCCATCTTCACACATTAGAACTAAATTTTTAGTCAAAAGTTCCACATGATTACATTAGTACGATTATAATTTGACCTTCATGATAGGCAAATAAGTCGATTTGTATATGTAAAAAAATTCATTTTCAACATCCTCCCCCTCCTAAACAACCTTCCACCATTGTCAATTATGTGCCTAAGGCCACTGTTAAACCTCCTAAGGCCCCACCTAATGAAAATTCTAATAGAAAATTTGTAACAACAATTGTTATCACTACTACTACTAATTCTAAAATTATTAATTTATTTGAAAAGGACCAACCTCTTATATTTCCCTTTATCCCTCACATTTATGGGCCTTGTACTTCCAATGTTATTTCCATTATCCCCATCAAGAGCATTGCATATATTTGTGTGGTTGAAATATGTGTAATAATGAAGTCCCCCTCATCTAGTGAACTCATTTTTTGGGAGGATTTGTGGACACTTTGTATTGATGGTTTTCAAGTGTCACCTAGGTAGAGATGTATGCATGATTTTAACCTCCCTATAGGGAATAATTATGTCATTTTATTTCAGGCTTGACGTTTTTTTCACCAACATTATTTATGAGTGTGAATTCCTAATTTTAGTACTTATTATTTGTAAAAGGATAGGGATCTAAACTTGTAGAGCCTTTAAAGACTCACAATTAATTATCAATCAGGTCTCTAAAGTTTATCAAATGAAATCATGATTCATTCAACCTTATAAACCTAAAGTACATACCCTTTCTAAGGACAATTATTTCTTATCCATTGAAGCTATACCTACTAATAAAAATCAGTTATAATATTTCAATGCCTCTTCGTCATCCATATTTTATCCTCCTACTTACATTCAATATTTTTAGTTTATAGTTTCAATGAATATGGAATCACTAGTTAGGATTGATTATGTTTCTATGGTCCTTTTTTACATAGATAAAGAGAATGAGCCCTAATGATGAAGTCATTTTCGAGTATCTCCATGCTTTTTATTGATTCCATAAAAGTGCATCATAAGATCTTTTTTCTCTCATATCCCATTATATAGACTATTTTGGTGAATATTATGAGGTTTTTGAGGTGGGAAATGATACTCTAGACCTTCCTCTTGCCCCACCTTTTATTCATAGAGTGGTATGGTTATTTGATGGAATAAACCATCAATATCAATATTGGTACTAAAGATAGGAATAAACTCATTAAGCTTGATGCTAACCTAACCTTGAAAGAGGTTCAGATCTATGTTGAGCTTCTAACTAAGTTGGTTGATTATGTTTTAGGGAGTATTTAAATATGCCTAGGCTCATCATATTTATGATCCTGCATAATTTGGTTTTGGGCCTTGTGTAAAACCCATTAATCAAAATTTACGTCCTATCAAACATTAAGTATCTTTGATGATTAAAGAATAATAATTAATATTATTAAGGTTGGATTCATAAATACTATGGATTATTCCATATATATTTCTTATATTATCCACATTCTCAAGAAGAACAAAAAAATAGGATTTTCATAGATTTTGTTGATACCAACAAAGCTTGGCATATGGATGATTTCCTTGTCCCTTCTATAAACATCATTTTAGATTATGAGACATGTTTTGAGATGTTATCATTGGTGGATGGTTTATAAACCTATAAATATATGTTTATCTCTAAATAGGATCAAAGTAAACTACTTTCACCATCCCATGGGAAACCTTTTATTATGTTTTCATGCCCTTCAATTTTTAAAATGTTGATACCACTTATCAAATGGATATGACTCATATCATTCATGATCTCATTCATATCAATATAAATTCTTATGTGGATGATCTCTTGGGGAATTCCAAAAAGTGAGTTGACCACCCCAAGGACTTGAATACCATCTTCATCCATTTTAGAAAGTATCATGTTAGGTTTAACCCATAGAAGTACTTCTTTGGAGTTATTATTGGGAAATTCCTATGACACATTATTTCCAAGTGTAGGATTGACATCTATCTTACCAAGATCCATGTTATTTTTAAAATAATCCCTACCAAAGATGAACATAATATTCAATCTTTCCACAAAAAAATTAGGTTCATTTGGTAATACATCTGGACATTACCTATGTTGCTCACCATATTATCAAGTTACTTAAAGGGGAGAAAATTTTTGTATGGGCTCATAATTTATAAGACACCTTTGATATTATTATGAGGGTTTTGTTATTCCCTCCTACACTTAGGCCATATAATCCTGATCAACATTTTACCCTTTTATCTTAGAGTAATAGAATTTTCCATTGGTTGTATGTTGCCCTAGGAAGATGATGATGGAAAATAGTGAGCCATATCATTTATCAAACTCACTCTTCTTGACTATGAAAATATTTACTACCTTTATATATCACCTTGTACTCTCCAAAATAACTAGATGTTTTATCACACTCATTAATGAGTTTGAGATTGCTCATGTCAACTAGAATTATATTAAAATTTAAGTCATTAATGACTAGCTAACTGAGTGTCTCATCCATACTTCATCTCCTATTGATGCTAGCTACCCCATGAGCATATTTTTATTATCTATTTACCTACCATTGTTCATTCTCTTTGATATGTTGGCATTTCCAAGGTCCTTGTATATTATTCCCACCCTATAGGGGAACCTATTAATAGAGGAAACACCTTTATGTTATGTAAACCAAGTATGTCATACTTGGTGATGTACTTTATCAATGATATTTCAAACATTTATTAGATGTATAAATGTGGCCATTTTAAGAATCATGTGATTGATAGAAAGATCCACTACCTAAGATATTTATAGCCCAATCTCAAATATGATGCACTAGATTTTTTTTTGATGCGATCTAAGTGTCAAGGGTTTTTCCATGGTATTCATATTCTATCTCAATCCTTGCATTCCATTGTCACTCCATGTCCCTTTTTCACTTGGGATCTCTACCTTATCATGAATCTCATGCCAACTTCCTCTGATGGCCACTGCCATGTTATCATCACCATTGAGTATTTCACTAAATGGGTGAAGGATATTCCTTTGAATAGATTCACAAGTTTTATCATCACTAATTTTATATTGAATGAGATAATTTATAGATTTGGTGACTCTCATGTCATTATTCCAAATAATGGGTCTCCTTTTAACAACCTAGATGTGCATGAACTTTATCAAAAATTACATATATTGCATCAAACCACCTATTCACCCCCAATATTTTCTAAGGATAGGTCTACATGAGAATTATTATAAGAATAATGAGTAATGGAATAATCTTATTTTATTTAAGAAGTCATGCACATACAATCATATCAAGTGGATTCACCCATAGAGGATATTATCCAAGCTCTACCTAACATAGACCCAATAGTCTAGATCAATATGATAAATGATATGCGGTACAGGAAAAATTGAGTTAAACAAAATACCATTGAGGAAGTGGGACATTATCTCCTCTATGGATGGGTTGGTCATACATATATCTATATGGTAGAGTTTCACATAAGTATATACATGTGCAAGGTTGATTTTGAAAGAACTTGATATTTTTTATAAATCATGGCACGCGTCAAAAAATATAATTACATAGAAGCAAATCACTATATGATACTTCACATGCAAAGATTATAATAAAAACAACCATTATCCAAAAAAAATATAAATAAATGGATCTCAGAGAGCCAACTAATGTAAATCACGTACCCACCAAACAAGGAGGCATAAATCAAGGATAATTTATTACCATGAATCAAGGAACCACAAAAAAAGGATCATGAGAGGAAACTCATTTATAATTTTAGGATATGAGTTGTCATTAAGAGCGAGGTGAGATTTGTCTATAAAATCTCACCTTGACATTTGTTAAAATGTTTGGTATTTCAATTATTATTTTTAAAATATTATGAGTATTGGATAGATTATGATTAATGTATGAGCTACCATTGTTAGATCTTAAGTGAAAATTATGACAAATTACATGAAGATGATGATATTGTAATGAATATTTTATATTATTGAATAGTGACACATGCATGTTATTTTTCTTCATATTTTATAGTATATATGGGTTTATTAAATTAATGGTAAGTTTTATACATGTTCATTAATAACCTCCATATGTGTATGTTTTTCATCACCCAATCTAACAAGACTCAGAAATCTCTCGATGTGCCTTAGGTGAGCACTTAAGTGAAATATTGAGTGATAGGTCAATGTAAGATGTAGGTATTATTTTTTGGGATCTTCTAAGTGGTGCATGATGTTTATTTTAGAATAGTAAAAAACTCCAACACCACCTCCTTATATTATCTACATGTCAATGGAAAATAAAAAGCGACTAACAAAACTATTAAGTCCATTGTGGTCCAAAAAATGAGTGATAGTAAGAAATATTGAAACCTCTAAATGGACCCTCTTATTTATGCCTACATAACTAGTGTTTTCACACCAAATAGATAAACCCCTTACTCCTCATTATTTTTTTAAGATTTTGTTCTTCCTTTGGAGGTCAAACTTCCCAACCTCAATTTTTGCTCCAAGGTCTCCTAGACCATGATGATTATAGAGATACTCACTTATTATAGTTAGACATGTTAAATGAAAAGAGGATCATATCAATCCAAATTCATGAGACTTAAATCACATTTTATCACAATAAAATATAAATTCCATGCTCACTCTATCAAAGTGGGTGGTGATGTACTTTGGATTGATAGTATTGTTGAGAAGAAGGCCAATAAAATTTGCTTTCAAAACCCACCTCGAGATGGAGATCAATTTTTATCCCCATGACTAGTGTAAACTTGCTTCCCATAAAATCCATTTTATCTCAATCATTATATCCCACATCCTAGTCCAAAATCTAACATACAATAAGCTTCCCTTTTTGTAGTTATTATCAATCAAAGTCCTATAAAATTTAATCTTAAAAGAGGCTCTTTTTAAAACCAATAATTCAAAGCACTTTATTCTCAACCTTTGTCTTTTGATGTTGAGCCCTCACATATTACTTGTTTTGTGGAGCCAAGGTATGGGGGAAGTTCTCAAAATATGTTCAAAACTAAATTAAAAATAATTTTAATGCTTACCCACCCTAAATCTCAATGTTTAGCCCTTGTATCTTAATAGTTGTATAGGTTTACATTCTGGGAGTAGACATTTATCTATATTTACTTACAACTCACTATTCCATCTTAGTATTTGATCCATTGAATTTTTACTCTTTACATGGGGTAAAGATCAAAATTATGGGATACCCTAACTTGCATAGTCTCCAACATTTTGAGCCCTTACATCATTAATTACACTAGGCTAGGCTTGGGGGTTTATTGTTAAAATAAATTTAAAAAGTGGATATGGTATAAGTTGAAAATATATTTATCATTTAGAATCTCTAAAAAGGACTTATTTATAAAATAATATAACTTTCCATTTAATTTTGTTTGACCTAGTTGGCCATCCTTATATCTAAGTTTAGACAAACCTTGTAAAGTGCTTATGTATTGAGACCCATTTTTAAAATGTTGAAGTTGTATCATCTTAAGTTACATTTGGACTAAGATCGATATATTCCCTATTGTGATTTTATATCTTTACCATTGTGATTTTTCTTCTTGAAAATCTTTCCTTCATCTTTTATGCTCCTTGTATCATAGTTTCATTCTAGTTATCGCAATTCAAATTTTTACCTTTTGAACCATTTTCCTAGCTATTTTCTACAAAATAAGTGTTAATTATATATACACATCTCCATGTAATTTGTATCCATATATCTCATATAAATTATATATGGATACCATGTGCATAAGCAAAAGGAAAAACTATTAAAGTCAACAAAATTTTAAGCCAAGTTAAAATAATCATATATATATATATATATATATATATATATATCATGTCCAATACAGGTTTTTATACAAGGTTATCACACCTAGTAGAAACTGAGGCATGTTCATCTCTTGCTAGATTCTAAAAAATTTAAAGGAGTCTAAAGATATATTTATGAGTCTTATGTGATATAGAGAATCACAGGCTCCAACTCCTAATCCTATGTCTTATGTTTGTGATAGCATGAGATCCACCATGTAACTTTGCCAACAGTGTTGATATATATATATATATATATATATATCAACACTGTTGGCAAAGCTACACGGTGGATCTCATGCTAGCAAAAACATAAGACATAGGATTAGGAGTGTGTGTGTGTGTGTGTGTGTGTGTGTGTGTGTGTGTGTGTGTGTGTGTGTGTGTGTGTGTGTGTGTGTGTGTGTGTGTGTATCAACACTGTTAGCAAAGTTATATGGTAGATCTCATGCAAGCACAAACATAAGACATAGGATTAGGAGTGTGTGTGTGTGTGTGTGTGTGTGTGTGTGTGTGTGTGTGTGTGTGTGTGTGTGTGTGTGTGTGTGTGTGTGTGTGTGTGTGTGTATCATGTCTAATACAAGTTTTTATACAAGGTCATCACACTTGGCAAAAACTGAGGCATGTTCATCTCTTGCTAGATTATAAAAAATTTAAAGGAGTCTAAAGATATATTTATGAGTCTTATGTGATATAGAGAATCATAGGCTCCAACTCCTAATCCTATGTCTTATGTTTGTGCCATCATGAAATCCACCATGTAACTTTGCTAAAAGTGTTGATATATATTTGTTAGAGGATGATCATGCCCTGCCATCTCATATCATATCTCTATAGTCCTCTACCTATCTCTAAGAGTTAGCTAATTCAAATGTAATTTGAATCATCTGGGCACCCCTATATTCTAACTCCTATGAGGCATGCCAAGTAGGAGAAAACAAATCTATGTGTCTTCAAAAAAGGGCTAGTACTTGAGCACCTCCTGGGTCTTCTAATATAGCCTCTCACATATTTCTAGTAGGTATTAGGAACATGTCCAAGCATGTCTTTGTAAATAAGCTCCCTCACTCACTGATAATATATACAACCATACATAACATGTACATTATTTTTTAGTCTTTCACATAAAGTAATTTTATGGTTTAAAGGTATGTCAAAAGAGAGAATAGATTTCATGATTAACTCATTAGAGTCTCCCTCATGCCAGTTTAGGTTTACTTCAAGCTACTCCTTAGCATCATCATCAAAATGTCACCTTCCTCCTCACCTCACCTCACCTCTCCCTTCGGTGACTCTTCCTTAATAGCTCCCCCTTAGCCTCTTGCTCATCATCTCCTCTACTAAAAACTAGATACTTTTATTGGGGTTGTCCTCCAACTTCTCATACCTATGGTGGATTGATGGGTACCCTTAGTAGCACCCATCTCCATCTTAGGTGGCCTAGAGACATGTATCTCTCTCTCCCTTCTTTATAGACTACTACCATGAAGGTGGGCCTACTTTATAGTATTCCTCAAACTATTAAGAATTTTTTTACATGAGATGTACCATTTTTGTTCCTCATCTATCTATCACATGCTCTCTACTTCAACATTTGCCTAAGGAAACATAGTCATATCCCCATATGATCAATTATGTAGTGGTTAGGGAGCCCATATGCATTGGGACTCTTGAAAAGGGATGGAAATGACCATCATCTTGCCATCTATCTTCCCTAAAATAATTATTTTTGTCATAATTACCATTATCAAAAATCATAATACATAGATAATGCACATACAATATAATATATATCTATATGTAATTTGATTGTGAATTAATATGTTATTTTTGAATTTGCTAGTATAATCTGATGGATTTTCAATGACTTAATATTTATAATGATTAAATAAAATTCAAACAAGTTATGTTTCCATTCCTTGTACATATAACTACTATGGTAAGTCTAGGCAATACTTACTATAGAGGATACAAGCCACCCATAAAAACTAGTTATCACCACATATAACAACAGTTGTAAGTGAACTTCTTCATTTTCAATGGTTAAACCCAATTGTCATTTTTAACCACCTCTAACTAGTCCAAAAAACTCAAGGAATCATCTAACATGTTAGATAATTATTATAACTACATTATACTCTATTGGACCACATCATTGTCTTCACATTGTATATGACAAATGTTTTTTAACTGTTTGAACATTTATTTTTCTTTTTTTGTCTTTTTAGTATAAGCATGATCTAGCAATTGTAACTTTTTAGATTTATAGATTGTTTAATAAACACCTAACTCCCCTATATAGAGAGTAGAGTTACATTTGATAACTAGTAGATGGTTATAATGGAAAAGACAAGATTGTTGAAAGTAATCTTTGTAAGCAACTTAGAACATAACTAGAGAAATGATTTCATTTATATAGATAGAATATCAATAATAGTCTTCACTTTGAGTTTAAACTATTTTAAAAAGAAAGGAATTTCAACTCCATTTTGACCAAGGTAGGGTCCATTCACAAGAGATTGGTGGTCTGATTTACTATCCATTAGTTTTTTTTTGTTGTGTAAACATTTTCATT
This sequence comes from Torreya grandis, assembly GCA_037957365.1. Lineage (NCBI taxonomy): Eukaryota > Viridiplantae > Streptophyta > Pinopsida > Cupressales > Taxaceae > Torreya > Torreya grandis. Next base: position 154,594 of record JARHVA010001204.1, read on the forward strand.
TCCTTTAAATTATGTAATCATGTATATTTTTCATTTAATAATTAATATTAATACTTTCTCGTGTGTGTATTTCATTTTCATTATGTGGGAAGCTTCCAAACTTAAATTAGCATTTACTTTATTACAATTTACTTTCCACCATTTACTTTCTTATATTTTGATTTCCAACATTTACTTTCCTATAATTTAATTTTTAGCATTTAATTTTCTATGATTTACTTTCTTGTCATTTATTTTCCATGAGTGTCGATGCAGGAACATCTAATGTTTTGTACAATATTACATCAACCAAAAACAAAGTGATCATGTGTTTATGTGATTTTATTTATTTATTTATTTTATTTGTATGGTTACTCATTCACGAGCATTCTTGACATTTACATGAGTTTGCACACATTTATTTTTTGTATGTGTTGGTGTAAGGATACAAATATTATCAAACTTATGTTTACATATTTTTATGACTATCCATATGACATGTATGTTATGACAAAAATAAAATCCTTATGAATGTCCAATTGGAAATAATTTTATGTCCCAAGTAATTTTAGTATGGAGAGAATGATTTCTCAAGTGGGTGAGGAGATAATTAGAAGAGATATTCAGTCAAGAAAGCATTTGAAGAAGATGTTCACTTTAGAGTTAAAAAATGAACCTATATATTTGGCTAATAGAAGAGCTTATTTTACTCAAAAAAACCCCAAAGAGATCATCCAATATTCATCCTAGGCCAAAGGAATTGATACATAATTTTAAAAGTGGATTAAAAAATCCATTGGCATAGTTGTAATTTGGAACATTATAGAAGATCTTCAAGGTAAAAAATGTGTCAATGAACCTTACAATTTTGAATTCTCATTACCACCACAGCATGAGCTACACCTATGAATAATATCCCTCCATATACTTTTCCTAACTTTATAAGTACGGAACATGAGGATCTTGACACATTCATTTTCCAGTTTGACATCTTATGTCATAGTTATGACTACAATAAAGACACCCATAGGATGAAATTATTTCTAGCCACTCTTAAAGATGAATCCCTCCAATGGTTCATGGGATTGGATAAATATGTGGTTTCTACATGAAAAATCATGAAATAAAAATTCCTTTCCAGATACTAAGAGTACTACAGAGGAAAAGACCCAATATGGATGACATTTTAAAATTATCACAAAAGGAAGAATAGCCACTGGAAGACTATCTGAAAAGATTTGAGTTTAGCTTATAAATATATAAACAAAATAAGTTGAACCACGAATACCTTAAATTATTATTTTTATGAGTCATAACTAATGAATGCTCAAAATATTTTTATCTTATGGGAGGAGGAGATGTGTCTGAAATTACATTAAATGATATTGTCCAACTGTGTAGAAACTAATCTAAATCCATGATGAAGAAGGCTCACTGCAATATAACTCTACCATCATCATACAAAACTAATAATATAGTTTCACTTATGGAATTTAGTAACCTACTATATGACATGAATAAAAATATCATTAATCACATGGATACAAAATTAGATATGTTACATGCACAAAGAAAATAAGAAGCAGAAAAACTTTATCAATATATTGCTCTAATTTTTAGAGGAAGAAATAAGAATGTAGGTTTCAAATTTTTTGGGTGAAATTGGAAAATATAATGGAAGAGTATATATAAATAATTGAACTTAATATCAATTGGAGTGGATATCAAGTCATCTATGTGTCACAATGAAAATCATGGTCACAAAGACCATAAAACTTATGTACGCCACAAGACCCTTCTTTTTTTAATTCTTAATTCACATATTTATAATAACTAAAATCTGACCACAAATAGTTGATCATGTCTTATTATTCAATTTTATCCTTAATTTAGTTGTGTATTTAATCAGTACCCATTTTTATACCACACTGTATCATAAGTACAAGCAAAGACCTATTTTACCTAATAACTATCAACTGTCACATATAGAAATATCAAAACTACTAAAAAACCTCTATGCATATGCATGCCTTAGTCTAAACCAAAATTTTAGCACTCATTCTTAAGGGACACCAGCATCCAATACACATCATGTGGTCTTACCTTTGGAATTTCTATAAATACGTATTTAATTCACTTATTATAGAACTTGGAAAAATTCCATTCAAAGGCTTATACACAAGTGCACATTGATAAAAAGTTCCCTATTTTCTCCAAATCATGTTTCAAGACCCTTAAGCATTCCTCATCCAAGTCTCAATTCAGTTGTATGCATCCCTAAGTCATCATGATCAAGTATTCAAGCCTATTCTTTATACATTTACATAGTCAAAGGAGCACACTTACAAAAAACACTTAAGTGGGAGAACTACATGGAGGATTGATCCCTCATTAGAGTATTTGTATGTAGGATATGCTTAATACAATGGGGTATTGAGGTGTAGCACAACTCCACCTACTAACCCCTCTTAACTCCTTCATATTACTTATTTATATTGTGGTACACAAACTAGGGTTTTTATATTCAAATATTTATTTGTTGGTGTATCATGTGCAAAATAATACAAAAATATTACAAACAAGTCTAATCAATACATTCGCACAAGTTTTTACCCTAATTTGTATAAGTTTCTAGAAAGGAACCAATACCGAATAGGGACAATAGTGTCTAGCACTCAAGTCCTACTTAGGCACTCATGTTTGTGAAGAATATTAGGATCATATTATGGGAGCATTTTGGTTTTCTATCTCAATCATTATTTGTGTGTTTTTGGTAATCAATATAGCTAGCCAAAATGCATAAAAATCTAACTATATTTCTTTTTGCATAGTTTAATCTTGTTCACATTTTTTCATTTCATTAGTTCAAGTTGTTTGATTTAGTTTCATGTGTGTATGTGTAATTATAATACCCTAAAATATTTTAACTAATTATTATAATTAGGATTAATCCATCATAATTAATTATTTTCTTTGATAAAACACTTATGTTACTCATAATAATTAGTGTAGACCAAATATTTGGAACTCAATGACACCCCAAAATTCAAAATTGGTCGCAACAAACCCCTAATCTCAAGATAATTGGAAACAATTCCAATATCAAAATTAGCCACAATAACACTCCCAATCTCAGGCCAACTGGTAGCACTTCCAAATCTAGGTTTAGTAGCCACAATAATAGAATAAGCAGTGGCAATAATCTCCCAACCCATTACAATAATAAGGGAGGGGAAATCCACCTTATCATAATCAAAACATTAGATTAATGTATCAACTAAAATAATACTAACAAGATTTAGTGCCTAAAAACTAAAACCAATAACCTCCTCACCCACAACAACTACTTGCCCAATTTGTACCCAATACAAATAATAAATCAGCTTAGCCAATATGTAATAATGACATGATGACATATCCCATGTATGCATTGGATTTGAATGATGTTAAACTTCGCTCAAGTAAAATTACCATAATCTAACCACTCCCATAATAAAATAATACCACGATGATATAATAGAACACTTAACTAACCCTCCTCCATCATACAATAATGAGTCCAATTTTGAACCAAGCACATCAAACACACTAGTTGTACCAACAACTATCCTTTTTCCTAAATTTCTCAATCAAATAAGGAAGGATCCCTAGTCATAATTTGATTTTGTGGGGGAACTTTAAAATGTTTGTGATCTCATACCTTTAACTTAAGTCATTAAAGAATTTCCCATCTAAACCAAGGTTATTTGAAGCTATGTTTAATAAAACATGTTCAAAATAAGAATTATCCTCAAAATATTCAAGTAATTGGGTATTTGGATGATCTTATGTTTGGAAACATTGTTCTTCCTAATATTTAACCTAATAAGCCTAGTAGTAAATTTGTGTATCTCAGGTATCCTCATTAAAAATAATTTAATCAATCTAGGAGCCATTATTATTGTTATGGCTAAGGATACCATGGAAAAACTTAAGTTATAAGGTTTCTACCAAACCCTAATTATTCTCCAAATGGTAGATAGATCTATTATTTGCCCTAAAGGGGTGGTCAAAGACCTTTTCATATTTATTGATTCATAGGAATACTCAATTTAATTTATGGTCATGTATACAAAGGCCAGTTTGGAAGGATATCTCATCATCATAGGAAGACCTTGGCTAGAAACAACATAGACCTACATCAATTATAGGTCTAGAAACATGGTCATCTCTAATGGGAGTAGTAATGATAAACTTATACTATACCCTCCTACTTAGCCATCAATAGAAACATTTGACAACCTCTTTAACTAGAAATAAAAAAACCTAACCATGCCCTTGTCAACATATCCTTACCATTGAACAGATCTTGTTATTAAATAAACCAAATTAGGACATAATAATTTTTAAATTTTTACAAAATGTGTGTGACCTAACCAAATTGTATATAGTATTATTTCATAAATTGGCTACCTCCTAAAACATATCTTTTCATATGTATCATAAGGTCCCACTAGTGATATTCTTACTATTCACCAACTCTTACCACACAAGTGTATCCTACCTAATATTTTTGGTGCCATTTATTATGTGGCCTCACTCTCTAAGGTAATTAAAATATCACTAGGCCAACCACTCAATATAAGTAATTAGCTAACATCTCAACTATATTAAGAACCATTTTATATGTTGCAAAGGCACAAACCTAATTTTGCATGGGACTATAATGATATGAGAGTTATACACTCAAATTTGTGCACCCACCATATCTATATTAAATATGAATTCAAGCCTATCCATCAATCTCAAATTTGGATGAATCTTATTATTATATAAATTATTAAAATAGAGCTATAAAAACTCTTCAATGTATGATTCATCTTCCCCATTCTTGAAAACCCATGGGTTTATCCACTCATCATCATACTTAATAAAGATGGAAAATAGAGTATCTATTTGTATTACAATAATATTAACATCGGTACTAGGAAATATCACTTTCCTCTACCCTTTATTGATAAACTCGTAGATACCATTTCTGGAAAGTACTTTTTTCTTCCTTGATGAATTTAGTGGATAAAATCATATCAAAATTTCACCAGAAGACCAATATAAAACTACCTTCATATGTCCCTAAGGAACATATGCATACCATGTCCTTCCTTTTAGACTATGTAATTATCCATCCACCTTTCAAAGGGATATTTTAGGCATCTTTTTTGATCTTGCTCATGACTAGGTGTAAATTTACATAAATAAATTTATATTCTATGGGGATTCCTATGAAGAAGCCATCAATAATCTATAAAAAATTCTTTAATGTTTCCAAGACAATAGCCTCTTGTTAAGTCATGATAATTTTTATATGTTGATGACAGAAGGTATTGTACTATAACATCATATTTCACATAGAGGAACAAAAGTGGGTTTAGATAAGATAGAATTTATTAAAAACTTTCCCATGTCAAAAAAACAAATAGATGTTAGAAGACTTCTTAGACATGCTAGATATTATAAACATTTTATTAAATATTTTAGTAAAATTGTAGTTGTTTTTATTATTATTTTAACTAAATATATTAAATCTAACTAGAGTAATGATTCCAAGAATATGTTAGACTCTTTAAGATATCCCAGTATCAACACCTTTGCTAAGAGAACCAAATTGGAATCTACCTTTTTGTAAATACTATTTTTGAATTATATATCACCTTAGTCTTGTACACTTGGAAAACACAGACCTTGGTTTTTTCTCTCAGTTATATACCTTTCCCACTACCAAAAGGCTCACATACACTAGCTCTTTATGCAAAATTGATTATATCTTAGTCCAACCAATGTTATTTTGATGAAAAAAACCTTCTATCATGATCAAAATCTTATAAACCTACTTATATCCTATTTATACAAGTTTTGGATATGTGCCTATTTTCCAACTACTTCGACACTCGTGTCTCAGTCAAATGCTTACATTAATACAAGTGTCTTATCCTGACACAAGTGTCTAGTGCCCTAAAAGTAATCCAATTTTAAAATTTAATATATCCCTATGGTCATCCTAAGTAATTTAATGCAATATATTCTCCAAAAGGATTAGTATATATGCATGATAAATCCTCATTCATTATTCACCTAGCACATACCAAACAACACACAAGACAACTTACCAAAATAATTAAATCAAGAATTCAAGTGAGCAAAGCTTTCCTATTTTCTCTTATTTCCATATCAGTCATAGGAGTACATCTACATGTCTGAAGTATTGAAGGAGTAGCCCATGAGCCATACTTTCCAAGTTACAAGCTAGGTCACTTTTTTACTTACCACATATTGCATCCCTATGCATACATAATCCCAGACATAAGGGAGAACTACATGAGTCTAAGTCCATATTCAAAGTAGTGTCTATGTAGGTAGTACCCACTAACATAGGGTTATTTGGTGTTAGATCAACATCATGAGCCCACTAACTCATTTTTTCCATTGTCACTATGAAGATGATTAAATAGGGTTTTGTTATTTGACAAGGAGTGATAGTCCATGAGCCAAATCTAAGCACACTAGAGTGAAGGTGACACAAAGCCCAAAACATTCTAGGTGGTCTCATCTAGATCTAATAGGTATTCCATAATGGACATCTGCATCTAAGATAGATATAAGCATTAATTCAATTGTCTAAAGTCGACACAAGTGTCTGAGACTATAGAGGTCAAATTTTTAGAATCTGATAAGTGATCCAGAGTGGCCAGTTGAAATATGTTATCTACTTTATTAATAATAACCTCTCAATTTTAGAGCTTAACTACACGATAATACAAAAATAATTTTGTCATCTGTTCAAAATTAGGAAATTTCAATAATATTTTTTTGTTTTAATCTATGTTATAAGTAAATTTTATCATTATATCCCTGGCTATCTTGTTTTCATACATATCAATCATTTTGTAATTAAATATTTGATGAATAACTATTAACAAATGCTTAAATTATTAGATGATTTCTACTACTTAAATAATTTGATATTACCATTGTAGATAAAAACAATGGTATATGTTAATCTTGGACAACAATATGGCCAGTTGAACTATGTTATCTACTTTAGAATAAATAATCTCTCAAGCCTACAGTTTAACAACACAATAACAAAAAAATAATTTTGTCATCTGCTAAAAATTGTGAAATTTCAATAATATTTTTTGTTATAATCTATGTTATCAGTAAGTTTTGTTATTATATCACTGGCTATCTTGTTTTCATTCATACCAATCATTATATAATTAAATATTTGATGAATAATCTATTAAAAAATGCTTGAATTATAAGATGGTTACTACTACTTCAATAATTTATCATCTACTTAACTACACAACAACATTATTAGTAATATTTTTTCATTGTAATCTATGTTATCAATGAATTTTGTCATTGTACCACTAGTTATATTATTTTCATAAATATCAATCATTATGTTATTAAACATTTATTAAATAAACTATTAATAAATTATCAAATTAGTAGATGGTTATTACTACTTCATTAATTTGATATTACCATTGTAGATAAACATATAAAGTATAATGTAGTTACATATTTCCTTTCCCACCTAACATCTAAATTAAAAAAATTGTATGTTGATGATGTTTTTATAGATAAACACTTATTTTTTATTTCATTAACAATACCTTGGTTCGATATATTAGTATCTAGTTGTAGGTATATTTTTGCAGTAATTTTCATCAAGGTAAAGTAACAACCTGGTCCCCCACAGTAGTTACTTTTCCTAGATATCAGGGTATCTCTTTTACACAAGGCTTGACTTAGTCATGCACTAGTGTGTGAGGGAAGATGATTTCTTTGACATCCTACACACTTTTCATTATTAACCCTACAAGGGGAATTTTGTAGCAAAAAGGATTGCTACCAATATTATTATAATAAGATATTATTGGCCTACTCTGCACATAGATATCAAGGAATACATTAGACAATGTGATAAATGTCACCATATGGAGAAATGCACATGAATAGATGAGATTCCTCTACAAACAAAAAATCCTTTTTAAACCTTTAAAAAATGGGGGTTAGACTTTTTTGGGCATATAGACTCTCCTTCTACTCAGAAGGAATGCATATTGGTTTGCACAGATTATCTTACCAAATGGGTTGAGATAAGGCCACTCACACATACAAGGGATGAAAATTTGGCTGAGAATTTTGTATAAGGATATTTTAACATGGTATGGAGTTAGATGAAAAAAAATTAGTTATCAATGGCCATAGTTCACATTAGATATGGTTTGGGCACTTGTGTATGAGTATGAAATACATCATAAGAATTTAACTCCATATCACCCACAGTCAAATGGCCAAGTAGAGGTCATAAATAAGGAGTTGGAGAATATATATACCAAAGTAATAGCCTTACACTACCAATATTAGGAAACTTGACTTATAGATTTTGTTTGGGCATACATATCCACATGTAATACCACCATATGGTTCACATCCTATGCATTGGTCTTTTGTAAATAGGTTGTTCTCTCTATAAAATTTGAAATTAAAATTCTATGGACTACATTGGAACTTGGCATGCATCTCTTTAAATCTCAGAGGTAACACATCACTCAATTTAATGCATTAGATTATATTCATCAAGAATACCTTCATCATACATAAATTATATACTCGTGTGGCATGACAAGTTCATCAAGATATGCATGTTTCAAGCTAGAGATTGGGCATTACTTTTTTATTAAAAATAAAATGATCATAAAGTTAAGTTATATACAAGGCACGGTAGGTCCATATGAGGTCGATTAAGTATTTTATAATGGATTAAATTCAATTCTTATAATATTGACCAATTAATATTTAGGTTATTATTCAGTTATCACTACTTAGAATTATACAAGAAACCTTGAGAAAAGTAGGCATTCATTTATACTCTTTAATTAATAATGGCTTAAATGTTATTGAGGCTATGATATAACCTCTACAAAAATACTTATGATTTCATCATCAAAAAAATTAAAAACCCAACAATGAAAACCCTTGGGCATTATTAGTAGTGTTTGGTTCAAAACTAGGATACTGGATAACCAAATACTAAAAAAAGATCATCCAAAATTTAAGAATCAAAAAAATAAATAAATAGATCAAGAAATAAATCAATATGAGTCACCTACCAATATTCTAATTTTTGTATCCATGTACCTAGGACCTCAAAGTCTTACTACCCTTATGGTCCATATGCTATAGGTTCACCTGAGGTTTTGTGGGTATCTTTACACTACTAGAGTTTCAAAATTGTAGCATCGATAATAATACATTCATCACTATAGGTTCATCTTCAGTAGGTTGTATCCACTATGTTATTATTTAGGACTAAAATCTTAGCCTACCTTGCTTTATATTTCCCCAATTAGTCATTAAGATTACATATTGTATTGTTACGTTGATAAGTGGTTATGCAATTGCACAACATAATAGTTGCAAGTTCCATATTTGGATTTACAACCACTTCTACCCATATTTAATTTTTTTTTAAATCCACCACCTTAGTAGCAACCTAAAACCATTACCACCAATTAATTTCTTCCTTAAAATATGCACTTATTACTTGTTCCTAATCATACCAGTGGAAATTCAACAATTTCATGATTGCCTAAGGTTACTAAGCATTAGTGGTATTACAATAGTTAAATTCACTTCATTTGAACATTCCTAAAAAAAAATATTCTATTAGAATATTTTGGTGAAACATAATACAAATAATGATCATACTAAAGATGATTTCACCATGACTATTTATTTTTAGCCTTTCAACTATCCAACATCATTGTAACAAAATTTCACAAGTTGATGGCCACTATCACAGACTTAAAGGTGCCATTTCCACATGCCTAGAGCATCAAACACAATTGGTACACTGATGCTAGAAATCAATTAATTATTTTATTTATTTAATATTATCAAACTTTACCATTTTAAATTAAGGTTTGTATATTATTTATTTTATGTGTCATGGCTACTCATGAGTCACCTCTATGACAAGTGGTATATATTCCACTACACTTCCACATCATCTCTTGCCAACATATCATTTTTATTCTATCTTTGTCATGATGTTAACCTTAGTCATTTCAATCATCTTTTGTACTTTCCTTCATGATACCAAATTCGATTTGTGTGACTAAATCCCTCTAAAGGCCAAATTCACTCTAGTTTGGGGTAAGTGGGATAATAAGTTGGGGGTTTAATTATTATTCATTACCATGCATGAATTACTAAACTAAGGATAATTTGAATTAAAATTTGCACATCGTAAGGATATGTGTACTCAATCTAGAAGATGGTGTTTGTATGTACATAAATAGCACACTCTAAATTATGCACTCAACTTCTTGAAGTCTAGCTAAGACCGCCAACATAGTGAAGGGATGATGGGTGAAACTACTAATTGGGTTTATTGTTTGGGGAAATGGGATTCAGAATCATGAGAGGCAAGGGAAGATTTTGATGTAACCAAAAGAGTTATACTACATCATGTTGCTCATTAAGAATGTCCATATAAGTATAAAAAGAACTCCAAGGTCCATCAATATCGTTGATGATGAGACAAAGCTCCAAATCAATACTAGAAATGTCAAAGTGGGAATTGTTTGGCTGAATCACTCAATAAATTTGGTTTAATATATTAGTAATTATATGCACTATAAATTTCATACATAACTATGAATGATATATGATGAGGCTAGACCTAATAAGAAGAAAGGGGATGGAGATGAGAATCTAAGTTGGGAATATATTGTACTAAAGACCTCAATTTCTGGGTAAGGATGATGATGGGTTCATTAGGGGTCTTCTCTTGTTCCTTTAGTGCATTGAGAGTGTTGAAAATGAGCTAAGGGATGGGTTTGGAATGGAAAATCTCAATTTTAAGCTCATCACTAATATCTAATTGGGTGTTGATAGTATGGCCTGATACTCTAACTCTAGGAAAAATGCTTGCTCTATGGAGGTATGGACATTCAAAGAATTTCATCCAAGAAGATAGGTGAATAAATTTATAATAGTAAGATCTTGTTATGAAGGTGTTATGTATTTGGACTTCTTTTTTTGTTAGAAGCAAGGTTTAGGGATTGCTCATGCTCATTGGTACCAAGGCTTTGGCTGTTGAATTGTTTTTGGTTTTTTATAATGTTTTGACTGAAGAGAAAGATAACTACTTATTGAAAGTAAATGACAAAAAATAAACAAAAATCTATATCTAGAAATAAATTAAATAATGTTTCTTTTTGGTATTTTTTAATTCACTTTTTAATGTATGCAATACTAGAAATCAAAATCTTGGCTAACAATGCAAGAGCTTATTTCTAGATTTTCTAAGTGCAAACTAAATGAAATTATTTTTGTGTTTTCAAATTATAAATTAATTATTATATTATGAAAACTAAGATTTTATAATATAAAATTAGAACTACATCCTAAGCAACAATACTACCAAGTATCTAATAATGCTTTTGCATATACGAGATAACACTAGTTTTTGGTGTTTCTAGATGAATCCACACTAAGTTTGAATGATTTATATCAAATGAAAGTAACTATCTAAGTCATGATTTTTTAATTTAATAAATTAAAACAAAATTTTTAATTTACTCAAATAATTAAAATCAATATGAAGATACTACCTTTTACCCTCCTAAGTTTGGATAGAATTTCTCTACTTGCTAGTGTGCTTATTTGTGCATGAACAAGAGCTTGTTTTAAAAAAAATACTGATTATTATTGAAGTTGAAAATGTTTTTTATTTTATAATGTCTACTTGTTATTTGAATTCAAATCTATTTTCTTTGAAATAATATATTATATGGTTGTAAACAGTAAGGAAACTAATTAATTTTTTGGTGCAAGACGGGGAAAGAGAAGAATTCTTTTTCCTACTATTTGCATTTTAATAATAGAGATATAAAATATGTAAAGAAAGGAAACTAATCTAATCTTATCTATTGAATAAATAAATGAAACTACAATTAGAAATCACCAACCTGATCAAGATGTAGACTAGCTAGAATCAAGAGATGTATTTGTGATATGGTCCTCAGCGTACTAGCCCCTCCACTCAAAACAATGATTGAAAGAACTCTTTGACAAAGTATAATGATAAAACAATAACATATAAGGAATAATATGAGATTAAAATAACTCCAAAAAAATAACAACTGACTATGGTTGGCTAGTGCACTAACTACAAAGATCTAGCTACAAATTTACATTCCTTTTTTAAAATTATGTAGTCTAACATGAAAATGATCAAAGGAAAAGCTCAAAAATAGTGGTAATCCAATTATGGATATATAAAGCTTAAAAATTTCAACTTCTAATGCAAATTTATGGATCTAAAATCCATCTTAAAATGGAATACTTGTAGGAGAGGAATGGAAGTTACAAGGGGGAGTTTAACTGAGTTAAATTATGAGTTGAACTTAAGAAATAGTCAAAATAATAAAACATATAAGAGGGAGTGAGTTGGGCTAGCATGGAGGTGAAATCAAGGTGACAAGAATAATAAATGCAGCAGTAATCATGAAAAATGTGTGAAATATTGAGTTTTGGAAGCTTAAATTAGAACACAAACCAAAGGTGACTGAACTACCCCTATTTATAGGGGAGGTTACACAACCATCTATCCTATTGATAGAACCACTACATGGGATATTGGAACCACCATAAAGTAATATGTAACTACCTTATTAGTGATGGTTATATCAGGGTAGTTTATACATCTGCCATAATGAATCCTTCATGTATAGGGTGGTTCTATAGCACTATAGGGTGGTTCCATCACCTAATAGGGTGGTTTTATAACCAATTGAAGCTTTTTAAAAATAAGTAAATGGGATATTTGAAGGCCAACAAAAGGGTATTTTGAGGGTTCTAGGAGAAAGATAGAGAAGTAAGAGGGATATCATGTTAGAGAGAACCTAAGATGAGAGTAAATTAGGAGATCACTACATCATCATTGGTCATCATATCACTAATCTCACAGCATGAAAATTTTGGGTACATACATATTACCTCCATAAGATGACACCTTGTCATAAATTAATGAGGGTGTGGTCTTAGGTAGTGGCATGTGGAAGGGAAATAGAGGGTTATAAATAGTTACCTTACCTTGATGGTGCAATGAAGCCAACTAAAACTCCATGCAAACTATAAATAAAATATGGGAGTCAAGTAAAATTTAACAAAAAGGTGAAAAACACACTACATAATCAAACCATAGACAAGAGTACATACCATTCATGTGAGGAAGATAATACTACTTAAACCATCCCATTGAGAGACTAAACCCATCATTGTGATCATGAACATATAAAATTGTATAACATACTATAAAAGATAGAAATCCTTTAAATCATTTGTTTTTAAGCATGAGTCATAAAATATAGCAATAATATGACTTATAATCATGAAAATAAGTGTTTATTATAGAATATTCCAAATAATAAACTTTTCAAACTAAAATGGCTAGTTTAGGGGCTTATCATATTCAAAAACATGCCAAAAATATCCTCATTTGTGTCAATTAACTTGTCAAATTTTGAGCTCTAGATTGCCTGTGATAGTTTTCAACAAGAAAGTGGTCAAAAGAACAAGAAAAGAGTAGGGATAGTGAATATACCAAGGGTATTTAGAGTCAGTCAGGGATATGTAGGTTTTATTTTTAATTCCTATTTTGCCCCAATTTTATAAATTTAAATCAAATCACTAAAAAATTGGCCAAGTATGAAAAAAATGGTTTTAAAATACTCTAGGAGGGCATACCATAGGAATGTGTTAAAATTTTAGTGTTTTGGGTATGTGCTTGGTTTATTTAGGAGGAAAATACCATATACATGGTTGATAGATTAAACCATCAATATACACAGACTAGTAGTTATGGAACCATTGCAATAGTGTCAAAATTGTTGGTTTCTATGGGCAGGGTAGTGACATAACTACCACCTACAAAAATTAGTGGTTTCATCAGATGAAAAGGTAAAATCCCATTAGATTGTTTATATCTCATGAAAAATGAAAAGGGGATAATTTAGGGTCTATTATAGCTATAAGAAACTTATATTCATTGTAATAGATCTCAAAATTAGGAGTAGCTCCCTCACATCATGGCATTGCTGACAGTAAATGAGCTAGTGATTCTAGATCAAGAAGGGATTTTTTTATTTACACATGTGTGGATCATTCCCACTTAGATCAGACAACTATCTAACTTTCTCACCTTCTAAGATCCTAATAAAAATGATTTCATGTTCATACTATCACCCTAGTCAGCATATATAGGATTACAGGTCTATTGATGATAGGCCACCATCTAAGAAAGTAAGAGCAAGGCTGAGGTAGTGGGATAGGAAAGACATTTTGGTAATGTCGATGCACTTGATGTGGATGTGAAGTGTAGAGTGAGTCTTTCTAGGATTGACGGATTAACAATCTCCAATCTATGGAAAGTGATCATTGGTATCATTTCCTCCCAACTGGTGGGGGACAAGGGTACTAATAAGCTAATTTATATCTAGTCCCTAATCATCAACTAAAATGAGGAAAGGGGAGCCCAATTTTCATGGGGTGATGAGATCTTGGCCCATACTTAAAAATACTTATATCATGTGGCTATATTGGGAGTGATTCTTGTCAATCACCCCACCCTTCTCATGAGTTAGGTATAAAAATGGATGATCCTCTAATAGAGGGTAATAACTATCAAGGATGCAAGGGCCATTAGGTCTTCAATATGGACAAATGTGCCACCATTTTGAGTTTTACCTTGGGAAATCAAGACCTTGATAGTGGTAGACTTGATCTCCCTATCCCACTAAGGCATGGTTGGGTAGTGGTATGGGTAGTTTTCCTACCTTAAAATATTCATGGGGGTAACCCAAGATGATATGGATTAATATAGGTTGAGTTACACCTAGTGGTTAAGGTGACTCAATAGTTTAGTATGTCTTACATAGGAAACCTTCCCAAACCTGTAGCGATATACAAAGGTGTGAAAGAGGAATGGGTAAGGATAGAGAGACTAACATGGAACCCACTTATATGAGGTTTTTCCATCACTCATGCATCTCAACTCAAAGTTTCACATGGGGTATAATAGTAGGCAACCCCATTGCAACCACCATTGTAGTAGGATCTTGCTCAATAAGATCCCGTGCAGTAGTAGTAACAATTAAGTGGAGACAATGAGGGTCCTTAGTATTTTGATTTGGATGAGGACCTCGATATGGATGAGGATGAGGCTAATTACTATGACTCTAGTCTATATTGGCATGAGGGTGACCTTAGTAAATTGTAATTTGTGTATTTTAGCTTAATACCTATCATTGACTATTAGGCTTGATTGCTTAGCTGATTTACTACTTTGATTTTTATATAACTAGATTTGATGTCAATTATTTTATTTATTTATTTTATATATCTTGACTAGATGGAGGACCATGATCAAGGATACCCTAATCAACCATTTTTAGCTAGGCACCAATATGACTAGAGATGAGCTGCTAGTAGATCCCAGATTAC
This sequence comes from Torreya grandis, assembly GCA_037957365.1. Classification (NCBI taxonomy): domain Eukaryota; kingdom Viridiplantae; phylum Streptophyta; class Pinopsida; order Cupressales; family Taxaceae; genus Torreya; species Torreya grandis. The sequence goes on from JARHVA010001204.1 coordinate 170,137, forward strand.
CTATCAGGATAGGTTGATGCAATGATGGATTTACTTTAGCATACCATGTGTCTATGATGAATACTAAATTGAGAGTGATAATATACTCTATAGGTGAGATCTAATAGATTAGGTGCCTTGGTGAACATGATGTTAGTGGTAGGAGGTCAAGCTTCTTTTAGCCAATGAACAGGAGGCACAGCCTTGTAGGAGGCCCTAGTAGGAGGAGAGACAAGAGACCTTAGGTTGGAGAGATAGTTTCTCAAGGTGTTTATATTAAGAGATGCTATAGGATCCATATCCCTTGTCATTCTACTACATTATGTCCCTCTTAGAGGAAGAGGATGGGTTCTTGAGCTATTGTACATATTCATACAAATTTACACTTTTCTTTTTTATTTTTGAAATATTGAGACACATTGGCCCTCTACAGAGGTGATTATATTGGAGACTTATGTTGTAAAAACTTAACATTTATTATGATATATACAAAGATATTTTGGTTTGATTTTTAGTGACTTGTCATTATGTGTTATGGGCTTTAATTTCCACATTTACTTCTTAATTTATGCACTTTAGATGACTAGGCATTGATGATATACCATATATATCTCTATTCTTGATAAAATAATATGAATAATACTTATATATGTGAAAAAAAAATGTCTAAATATTATGTAATATGATGGATATATATGAAATTATGCATGCACTAATAATTATTTTATCTCTAATGACCTAGTTATTTTGTTATACAAAACACACAACTTTATAATTTGTAATAGGGGAATGAAAAAGGGAGATAACATAAATGTGAGATGATAAAATATGAAACCCATGATTTAAAATTTTCAAAGAAAAAATAAGATGACCTAATCCTTATAAGCAAAGGGGAAAATGTACTTCTTACTAGACTTACAAAATACTAACTTTGATGGCTTCATCTAGAGACAACTAACCTTAACATAATCCATGAGTCAGATAAAGCTATTTTTTTTAGCATAGACATGTAGATATAATTTATAAAGAAATTTTTATTTGGACACTTTTTTATTTAATTTTACTTATTCATTTACCTTTTACATTTCTTTGTGACCACCTACACCTAGTCTCATGTGATTAGGAAGACACATGAGCTCATCACCAAAGGTTAGATGTAGGCGAGTAATGGGGTATCTCTCCCTAATGCTAATCCCATGCAAATAGTAAGATGTGGGGACTCAAAAATGAAGGTTAACAATGGAGAGAGATGTTTAATTTTATTTTGATGTTACTTATGCATTTACCTTTTACATTTCTTTGTGACCACCTACACCTAGTCTCATGTGATTAGGAAGACACATGAGCTCATCACCAAAGGTTAGATGTAGGCAAGTAAGGGGGTATCTCTCCCTAATGCTAATCCCATGCAAATAGTAAGATGTGGGGACTCAAAAATGAAGGTTAAAAATGGAGAGAGATGTTTAATTTTATTTTGATGTTGCATAAGTTTTTGATAAGAGTGTTTTTTCTATTTTCAAGGCCCTTACCCTTAAATGTTGGCCCCATGTAACAAGTGAGATGCAAGGGCTCATCATTCAAGATTAAGAAAGAAAATAAAGTTACCTATTTTTAAGAATGTTAATTTTTTGATTTAGAATTCATTGTAAGAGGATATTATGTCATGGTCAAGCCTATAGACTAGGTTTTAGGCTAGCATTTTCTATTTGTACGAAGATATATGGAAAAGATATGTACTTTTCTCATAATAACTAAAATAAGAACTAATGTAATGCTAAGTTTGAAAAAAAATTCTATGGGATAATAGGTTAATTTGAAAATTGAATGATATGATATGTTGCATTCTAAAAGTTTCATGTTATGCAAACTAACAACCAAATAATCACCAAACACAACATCTGATATGCAACTCAACACATAAAATATGAAAAATGTAATGCAATGAGGGCAATGTGATATGAAATATATATATATATAAATTATTAAGATGCAAAGAGTTCATATATTCGCTAAACTCCTTGCCTTCTAAAGTGTATAACAAATAAGCTCCATTATTAAAATCCCCAGTTACTAGGTAAGGGCCTAACCAGTAAGGTTTGAACTTCCTACCTTCTCCTTTATTCTTTTCCATGTAGATTTTGAGATTGAAAACAAGGTCTCCTACATGTACCAGGCATCATGGACATTTTTATTTTATTTTATACCCATGTGATCTACATATGTAACATGGGTTTATGTAATAAAGAGTCATCGTTCATCTATAGTCTCAAGTTTAGCTAGTCGTGCATTCTTATATTCCTCATGGTCAATGAGACCATGGAGAGAGACATGAATGATAGAGATTTGAACCTCAAGAGGTAAAATATATTTAGATACAAACATAAATTAATATGGGGTTACCCCTATATGTATTTTAATGTTGGTTATATATGCCTAAAGTGATAGATAATGTTGCAAGTGTCAATCACATTCAGAGTCTTTGACTATTTTGACCAAGATCAACTTTAGGGTTTTATTGGTGGGTCTAGCCTAGCTATTAGCCTTTGAATAATACAAGGAGGCTATGTGATGTGATGTGGTGAATTTTTTACATACTTCACACACCTTAGGGTTTTTAAAGGGAGATCTATTATTTGTTATGATGATTTGTGGAACTCTAAATCGATAAATGATCTAGTTAAAAATAAATTTTGCAATGATTGAATTAGTAATAATTGTAAGAGGCCTTATTTCCACCCACTTATTGAAATATTCAATGGTCATGATAATGAATTGGTGACCATCCAAAGAAGTAGGGTAAAGTTTACCTATCAGATCTGGACACCAAGTGGAAAAGGTCCAAGGCATAACAATGGGCTACATATCTCAAGGAGGAATATGGATATTGTGAGAGAAGTCTTGGCAATTCGTGCATTTCCTAACATATTTGATGGCATAATGTTTAATAGTGGGCTATAAGTAACCCATTTTATGTATTTTATGAGTGGTCACATGGCTACCAAAGTGACCATCGTAAACTTTGATGTGACAATGGAAGAGGACCCTTTTTTACTCATCTTGGTATACGCATCTTAGCAACATGTCATTAAAGGCTTTATAGTATATAAACTCATCTAAAATTATGTACTTGAAGGTGATAAAGTGAATATGTCACCTCTATTGAGATTTTTCCCCTTTAGGATAGATACGATCAATTAAGTAATAAATGATATCAACATACCAAGGAGAAGAAATGATAGCAGGTTTCTCTATATAACAAACTAATTCATAGGTAAAATCAATATAAAAGATATTGTTGACTTCTAGAGGAGAGTTTTGTAACCAATCGATAATGACTTATCCCTTGATTAACTTTTGGTTGATGTAAATAATCTCAAACTCACTCAAAAACATTATGAAATATCTAGCCTTTGATGAGAGGGTTGATTGGGTCAAGAATATTCATAAGGATTGAGACCTTATTATGACCCACGTTTCCTAATTAATCATATATTATCACAATTTATTAGTTGAAAACATAATTTATAAGCACTCTTTCTCTACCTATGTGTGATGTGTTTCATAATTCATGACAGTGCAGAGAATGAAGTAGATGGCATGTTCCTTGCCATCATCATCCTCCTATGCTAACATGAAGGCAAGATATGCCTCTATTTCTATAATATAAATTATGTGGGGCTTATCAGATTTAGGTGTCATGAGTGTTAGAGGAGATATAAGGAAGTATTTTACTACCTTGAATATATTTTGGAAATTATTCATCTAAGTCAAGACACTTTCTTTCTTAAGTAAATTATTGAATGGATGAATTACATAAGTGAGGTCTATATAAATCATTGAATGGACCCAAATTCCCTATAAACGATCTAATCCCTGACTCATCAGTATGGGTAATGTGTCTAGAATTTTGATAATTTTATCATGATCAATATCAATTCTATGTTGGGAGATAATATAGCTGATGATTTTTTCACATCTGACTCCAAACACACATTTCTCAAGGTTAGGAGTAATGTTGTATTAGATTAAACACATGAGGGTAATGTGTAACATTCATATATGGTTAATTATTTACTTCACCTTTCCTAAAATATCCTCTACATATACTTACACTATATTATTAATAAGATCATGGAAAAAATGAGTCATGGACCTCTGATATGTTGCCCCAATGTTTATAAGGCAAAAAGGCATGACTACATAACATAAGGTCCCCCTTAGTATGGTGAAAGAGGTTTTGTTTTGATCTTCATCAAAGATGCATTTTTTATTATATTCAAAACACCACCCATGAGGGATAGCAACTCATAACCAATTTTAGTGTCAATTATTATGTTGATGGAAGGAAGATGAAAATCATTCCTAGGGCATGCTTTTTTAATACCATGAAATTCAATACATATCCTAATTTTACCATTTTTTTAGGATGGTGATGATGTTGGACATCCATTTGGAGTAATCCATAGGATTTATAAGCCCTAATTTGAGGATTTTAATGACTTCTTCTTTCACCATTATTAACACCTTCAGCTTGATTAGACTGATCTTTTTTTAATTGGATTTACATCAAGCATTATGACTAGATTGTGGACATATAATTTAGGATTGATTCCTAACATATCCACATAGTTTAAGGTAAAGGATTTAGATAAATTAGTGAGTAGTTACTTATGGTCTTTTACTCCCTATGATGAAATCAAATACCTAAGCTTGAGGATCATGGGATTATCCTCAGTTCATGTGTTTATATCAATAGTATCTTTGACGAAGGAAGCATTCACCTCCTCAAATTGATCAAGAGTTGGCAGGAGGTCAATGCCCTTGCCTTCCATGTTAAAAACATCAAGATATTCATCATAAGATAAATAATCTTCAAACTTGTAATAATAATCATATTAATTACTCCTAATAATAGATGCAGATAACATGTGAGAGAAAAACCACTCTTATGGTGAAAATTTGGGAGGTCGTTGTAATCATGAAGGAAATATAAGATAGCTTCATCATTTTTAGCAAAGTCAAGAACTAGTAGGCTAACATCCATCCCTATACAATTTTGGGTTTGGTCATTAGGTGTTTTTTACATGAGAGGCTTTGTTTTAATAGACACTATGTATTTTGTCTTAGGTATCGTTATGTGGGGAACAAAATGAGAGGACGAAGCAGCCATACAGTTGGCAAGTTGGTTGCTTTCTCTCAATATTGGTTATACAAAAATTAAGTTAAAACCCTTGATGACTCCTTGTATGGAGACTTTATAACATTTAATATGTTTGATTTTATTTTGATAGATTTATAAAACTTGATTGGTTACTAGCTATGAATCACCTTGGATTTTTAGGTTTGAAATTCCTAATAATTTAGTAATGAGAATCATAATTAATAAATCATCATACTTGGCCCCATTATCAGTGTATTCAAATTCATGTTTAAAACCTAAAGTCAAGACCCTTCCTTCCAGTGAGACCAAGATCACTCCTGCTCCTACACCAAAATGACATTGAGCCCCATCATAATGAAGGGATCATTAACCATGTGTAGAGGAAGGATCATCACTAGGGAGGGTTTCCTGGTCTTTTGATATCTCAACCATGTGGAATTTAAGTATACTAGTTAACCCCTAATGGGGTTCTTAGTTTTGAGATTTAGAGAAATTATAAGTCCCTACCCTTCTCAGGTCAAATGGGAGAATGATTGGTGCATCATTTCCAAGATATTGATAATCTCAATCATTGACATAGTTGAAACTAACTGTATGATTGTTGGATCTGAATCATTGATATTTTCCATAATTATTATCTCTTTTTCTTCTGGTTTATGTTTTAGTAAGGCTTAATGGATTTCTATCCCTTTATTCATGATAACCACTTTGGTATTTACAGTATTTTTAACATTAACCAATTGTGTGGGTTTTGTGACCCTGTTGGTAGGCAAGTGGTAATCAATCTTCAAGTTTGGTTTCTTATGTATGGTTATTTGAATCATGTCAAAAGGATTGGGATACTCTTGGACCATGAAAACCTTACCCATATGGAGGAACCTAATTTTTTGGTACAAGGTTGAAGTGATGGCCTTTGTCTTATGAATCCAAGGTTGTACCAAGATCATGTTATAATTTTTGTCTTTGTAAATCACATGAAATTATGTTAGCATAATCTTTGGACCCAAAGTAACTAGAAGCATAGTTATTCTTATAAATGTGGATTTGAGGCTATCATAACCTTATAGGGTATTACGATTTGGGGAATAGTTGGTTTCTTTGTAACCAAGTTTATATTAGAAAGAGAAAGGGATAATGTTCACAGTTACTCAATTGTCAACCATGGGTCTCTTTACATAGTTATTATAGATCCATACTTACAAAAACAAGGTTGGATATCCCTTCCTTACTAATTGAGAATAGGGAGGGAAACTACTAAGGTTGAATAAATAGCTAGAATTCCAAGAATATTTCCCAGGTAGAAACATATATATATATATATATATATATATATATATATATATATATATATCAATGTGATTGATCTAGGCCTATGGCAAGGGAGTTACGTTGGATAAATGCCCCAATCTTAAAACATTAAATAATGTTGAATGATGGGTAGGTGAGTTCTTAAGCAAGTCAACTAAGGAAATGTGGGAGAAATTTTTTACAAAATTTAAGATCAAATCATAATTCCCCATAGGATTAGGGTTGGTCTCAGTATCCAAAATGTTCAAAGGGTGAGGATTTATGGGATAATACTCCCTAGTTTGAGTAATTATAGTTACTTCCTCTTTGACTTCTAACTCTATAACCCCAATCATTCGAGTTTTACCTTGGACTCCCAACTGAGGAGCAACATTGGCATTAGTAGTTCTAAAAGTGGAAGCCTCATCATCATTGGTACATGCTTGCATAACTTGATTATGTTGAACCACATAATTATGTATGTTACCATGAGTTTGATTCATCATAATTCATGCTTAGTGATTTAGAAAAGGGTTCTAGTAAATTTATTTATTTTGGTTCTATAGCGTAATTAGATTATTTTGAAGGACCTAAGGGTTTTCACCAGCATCCCCTAGAAACATGTCTATGAAAGTTTGCCTCTGATCCTTAGGGAGCCTTTGGATGAATTTTTCATACTCCCTATAGTTTCTAGTATCACTGTTGATAACTCGATGGAAGATATGGTAGATGTTGGGATCATATTCCCTAGGCCTCTAATTTTGTCCTTGTTTACCAATCCCTTATTGATTATTCCTTTGATAATAAGTTTGGTATAGAACTACAAAAAATGACCAACATGTTGAAATTGGTTATGATTTTGATTTTGATATTACATGTTATAAGGTGTAGGTTAGTTGAATTCAATTATGTGAACTTTAGGTGAAGGGTTTTGGTTCTTAACACATGTATTATTATTTGTGTTGGTGTTGTTCATGGGTGGTTACTGATTATTATTCATTGGATTTGGATTGTTTCCCTAATCAATCATGTCATCAATGGTGGTATTCCTATTTCAATTAATGATTTTAGGGCCTTGATTATTGACATTATTATGCATTACATTTTGAAATCCCCCATTATTTTGGTTTAGGGTGATAATGTGCTCATTAGCACCATATGAAAACCATTAGCAATGCCTCACTTGATCGATACATAAATCTCTTTCATGATCTTCTTCATAAGACTGATAAGGAAATTTTGTAAGACTGATAAGGAAATTTTGTATTCTTCCCTTATCTCCTTGTTAAAGGAGTGAAGGAAAATGTCACATAATTCCCTCTAATCCATATGAGGTGTATTGGCAGATGAATATACAACCTACCACCATCTCATGATGAAATGGGCAAATGATTAATTATGTTCTTGTTTGATATGAAGGAATTCTTGAATGGTAATCTTGAGAATCTTGTTTTGAGAAAGTTCTTCATATCAAAGGCCTTAATGAATTTAGCTATCAATTGTTTGAAGGATTGAATGAATCCCTTAGGGAGGTGGTAATACTAGTTAAGAGTAATTCCTTCTAGGTTTTTATATAAAATCTTAGAAACAACCCCATCCCAATTTAAGAGTTACATGGAATTCATGGTGTAAGCCTTGACGTGTGCATTAGGATCTCCCTCCCCTTGTAACTTGGGAAGGTATAGTAGGGGATGTAGAATAAGGACTCCTTGTATGTTGAGATCAATGGGTTATTTAATATAATTAGCATAGGTCTCTATGTTTTTAAATTTGGTTTTCAATGTGGCCAAATTAGACAAGAAGGGTGGGATCACATAGGGATTGTTTGGATAACCACTAGGAGGAATGGAAGAAGCTTGATAAGGTGAAGTGGAATAATCTAAAAAATATTTATCCAAATTAGTAGACTTGGAGAACATATGGAATTAGTGAGTGAGTGTGCTAGACATAGAAGGGTTGGTGATTTTTCGAGGATTGTTGTATGTGGTTTGCACATAGCCCAAAGGAACATAGGGTGACACATGGATAGTCTATAGAATAGTGTGTGTGGGAGGTACGTAAACCAAAGACGTAAAGAGTGGTGGATTCTTGGTCACCACATTGGTTTTTAAGGGTGGAGTGTAAGTGAATACACCTCCAATCAAGATTTGGGTAGTATCTCGGTAGGGTGGAATAATTTTGGATGTGTCTATGTTAGGGACACCATTTGTAAGGATGTCCCTGAGGAATTAGTTAGAGGCATATCTTAGTGAGGGTGTGTGCTTTTGTTGTGATGGGAGCATGTAAGATTGTTGTTTTAATGGTTGATAAGTCATTTCTTAGATAGAATAGAAGAGGAATTAGCCTAGGTAGGAATATTGGGGTGTACCCCTTGATTCAGAAATTGTTGGTTTTTCTCTAAATCATGAATATGACCCACCAAGGTATTGATGAGTTCATTCGAGCCAATGGTGGTTCTATGTCTAGGATCCACTTATACAGGAGGGGTATAGGTTAGATATTTTCTAGTGTGAATATACTAATTTTTATTGGGATCCCCAATGGTAGTGGATAGGGTTTGTACTAGTGAGTTAGAGACATTTTGATTCTCACTAGAGGGATGAGTAGTCACTTGCATGCAGTTAACCTCATCCTCCAAAGAATAGATCCTAACTAGATATTGGTCATATATAGAAAATATTTATGCATTTGGGTTTTATAGTCTAATTAATGGTCTAATAGTGATAATATGAGTGGTTATACTCTCTCCAATGAGAGTCATATTATTAGAGTCAGGATGATTTATTGTAGTTTCAAATACATCTCGTACCTCATGAATAGGGACTCTACTCTTGGTTTGAGTATTAGGATGAGAATAATCATGAAATTGATATATTTTTTTGGTGTAGAAATTAGGTTTGTTCCAACTTACCAATGAAGCATCACCAAGGTTAACTTGGCTCCTTTTATACCCCTCCATGCTAAGAGATCTACCTATGTCATGTCCAAACATATTTTTGGGGTATATGAATACCCACAAATAAATTTAAGGAGGGAATAAAAAGACGAAATGAGAAATGGGAAATATAATAAAAGGGTAATTGTAAAATATAAAAGTATTTCACATTAGGTTCACCAAAATTTATGCACGTGAATAACATGTTATTTCCAAAATCGGATTAGCCCGTTTTTGGGAACAACCCCCTACGAAACTTGTATGTTTCATCTTTTGTCTCTCTAAGTTTGTTTTTGAGACGAGTTTTGAATTCATTCTCATCTTGGCCTAGGAACACGAGAGTGGTTACGATCTCGTTGCGACCAAGGAACCCCTCTCCCAGACTGCGTCTTTCAGAGTTGGTTTTTTCTTCCGTTTCGTGCATGGGCAGCAAATTTTGCCGCCAGTGCATTTTGACCTTTGTAAAGCAAGGGCGGCAAAATTTTCCGCCCCTACATTTTTCTTACAAGGGTAGAAAATGTTTACACCCTTGCATCTTGACCTGTAAGGGCAGAAAATTTTGCCACCCAAGCATACCTCAATTTCTATGCACATCATTTATTATTGTGTGCAGCAAGTTGTTGGAGTTGTTTTTCACCCCATATAAACTAATTTGAACCCCATTTCTTCTCATTGCTTCCTCCTCTCCTCCTACCCTTCACATCTAGATGATCTAGCGAATGACTTGAAATGCAACTTGGTAGATTTGACCTTATGGCATGCACGAATTTCTAAGTAGGTCTTGTTTTTAATTTTTATCATCTTTCCTTCTATTTTAGCGTCTTTTTCTTCTTTTTGTTTTATTTTAAGTTTTTGTTGTTTTCTTCTTCAGTCCCTTCCACCCCTAGTCAACCTTCCATGCCTACCTACCTGCAGGGATGGCTTAAAATGCCGTCCCTATCCTTTACCCACGGGTTTCCTCTCAATGCCATCTTGGGCGGCGAATTTCACCGCCCAAGCAATCCTTTTGCGCAGGAGCAGAAAAAATTGCCACCCTCGCGTCCCCTGCCATGCAGTCCTTACCTGCAGGGGTGTAAAATTTCACTGCCCCTCCATATTTCTTTCTTTTCCTGCAAGGGTAGTGAATTTTACCGCGTGTGCAGTATTTTCTTGTAGGGGCAGCAAATTTTGCCGCCCCTACCTCTTTCTCCTCTAGCCTGCAAGGGTGGCAAAATTTGATGCCTGTGTAGGCCAAACATGCATGGATGGTGAATTTCACCACCCTTGCATCTTTTTAACTCCAACCTGCAGGGGCAAAAAATTTTGCTGCCCGTGCATCCCTCCAGATTTTTCTAACTCTAGAGGATTTTCCATGTTGTCTTTTTCTTTCCCTTTCTTCCTCATTTTCTGGTCCTTTTTCCAACCCAGCCTTTTTAAGTGACCTCCGTTGACCATGATCACTTAAATTATGTTTTCTCCATTCATCCACTTTTCTCTAATCTCATAATCATGTCTGCAGTACCTTCAGAGAACTCTTGCTCATCGACACCTGTCTGACCAAAATCAGTTCCCATGTCTGAAGCGTCTTCGAAAAAGGTGAAGACCATGAAATACAAATATCAGAGCATCTTTCCGCTCACATCGGTCTCCTCAAATGTCGATGACATCTAGGACACCAAAATTGGCCACGTGGACATGGCCAAATTCATAGCTCGAACAAAGGCGATGAACCCAAGCACCGAGATAAAGAGGATCATCGAGAGTAACATCCACCTGGTGGCCACTTTTTTTGTGGCAACACATCATACAGAGTTCATTCTCTAATGTGCCCACTTCTACAACAAAGAGATCAGGTCGGTCTCAGATGCCAGCGACAATGTGGTGATTCAACCGGATCTCAAATTCATCGATAAAGTTTTCATGTGCCCCCCAGCCACCGAAGTAACCAAGATTGACTTCATAGATGCCCAGAAGGAATACGACAAAGACCTTGAGAGGGAAAAGAAAGTAATGAACTACAAATGGTTGAAGACCCCTAGGACCAACTTATCAAGATGGCCATGGAACTTTCTGAGGAGTGACTTCATTGAGGAGGTTGGTGACTTGATCACCCTTCTCAACAGGGTACGAGGCCTCTCGTCTTCTTCACTGTTCCATGAATGGATGTACCCATTCATTAAAATCATCCTCCAAGGCAAACAGGTCATCTTTTAGGGAGAGCAGATCAGCAATGCCCTCCATGAGCAGCTAACCAAGGTACAAATTTTTTACAAGTTTTATATGACTTTGTACCTTGTGTACATAGCTGCCGCAATGCGAACTTTTTTAGGCTTAACCACAGAGGGGGATAGAAAGACGACCCCAGTGTACTCATAGTACCCCCAACTGACTCTGCAAGGATCGACTTGTCATTTCAAAAGGATAAATGATGCCTTCTTTATCGTATTTCTATGTCTCTTCGACCCTCAACTTGAACAGAAGAGAGTATCAGACGAGGCTTGGACAGTGGTCAATGATTATGGCTGCATGTTCCTTCAATTTTCCACCTTCTGCTATCTTCGAGTTGGATTTTTCTAAGGCTACCCCTATATGCTCCCCAAGTTCCCTTCAGATAAGTTGGTACTAATGGAACTTTGCTGACAACTGATTGTCATGCATGCCAGACAAATGAAGCTAAAGAAACCAGGCTTCAGGTTTCCAATTGAAATTGATAGGTATTCCATTGCAATAGCAGCCAAAGCCAAAGTCATGGAAATATAAATGCAGATGGTCACTCTAAAACCATTCAAGAGAAGAAAAAAAATTGACTAGAGGGGAGTCAAGGACAAAATTAGAAGGAAAACCCAGTTCCATGAGCCCATGATTGAAGATATCTAGATCAACCTGAGGACGGCAAAAGAAATCAAAAAAATGAATTTTTGCAAGCTAACCCTAGAGCAGATCAAATATTTAGGGCTTGCAAAGATCCCCTCTAGTCTGATTGATGATAGAAATATTATCAATAGCAGATACCTGGCCAAAAAGGTTGTTGGTTCCCCTCTTCCTCCAACTCAGTGGTCTCAGAAAGAGCTGACTTCTCTGAGAAAAAGATTCAAACCAATATTGGCTAACACTAATGATTGGTTAGTAGCCAAAGGGATCGCTCTGAAAGAATTCATCATGGGATTCGAGGCTGAGTACCAAGCAGAGATGAAGAAGAAGGCAAAGAACAGAACCAAGAACAAAGGTGATGTACCTTCCCCTTCTAGGCCTCACAAGCCTAGAATCATCTTTATGTCTAAGAAACCAAAGACTACTAAAAAACCTGAAATGGTAGCTAAAGGAACTGAGGAATAAAGCCCTCAGACATAGGCAGCCCAGCGAATGGAGACAAACGATCAACTGTCAGGGCAACCAAGCACTGGACCTCCACTCTCACAAGAAGAAGCACAGCTACTCAAGAGCATCTTTCCTTCTCCCCCTCAGTCTCCTGTGGTACCCTCTTCTCATATCTCTCCGATCAGTGTTCCCTCTTCCAAAGTCGCTTCTCCTTCCAGGGTCATATTTGGTGATCCTCAGGGCACTTCTGGAGGTTCTCCTCACTCTTCTGGGTCCATTCCAATTTTATCATCTCCTTCTTTCAACTTGGCAGAAAGCCCTACACAAGAGCCAGAATCAGTAGTTGGTACAGTTTTGCTAGTTACTCCAACTACGACCACTGTCACTACTAGCAGTGTAGAAGCTACCACAGTAACACCAGCTGAGGGAACCATTGCCACAGTAGATACTTCTCTCTCACCTTAGATGACAGCTTTCACCCCCAAAAGAAAGAAGTTGGCCATCTCTTTAGATGACTTTGATTTTGGCAAAATAGTGTCGGTGAAAGCTAAAGCTCCTAAGAGGCCAAGGATCCTCTCGTAATTGGTCGAGGAAAAAGGGCAAAAAAATTTTGGAAATTGCCAAGCCTTCACAGGACACAACCCTTGAGCGTTTCAAAATAAATAGCTATTCCATCTCTCATGTTGAACTTGGCAAAGTTACTCACGAAGGTGTGAAAAGCGACCTTCAGTCTACTATGGACATCATGGTCCAAAAATTTGATCGAGAGAAGGAGATGAAAGATTATTACAAGGCCAAGACAGAGTAGCTAACGGCAGTAATAAGAAGGTTCACTCTTCCCCCTGAAGCGGCAACTCCAGAGGCATTCTCCGTAGATGACCCAATCATTCAAAAAGCAGAGAAGACTTACTTGAAGGGAAAATTCTTAGAGGATTATATTGAAAGAATGCATATTCAGAGAGTTTCTTTGCTATCAGAGGTTGCAGAAAGGCTGGGTAAGATGAGGAAGGTAAGAGTAGAGTTAGATGACTTTGTCTCTCTTATCTCTCAGGAGATTGATAGTTTAGAAAAAGATCTTAGCAGATGGAAGGAGATGAAGGATCTGAAGAAAATCACCTTGATATCTATCGGTGTCATCTCCAGCAAGGACTCTTATGTTGAGATCAAGGAGTCACTGATTTTCAAGATCCAGGTACTCAAAGATTTAATTAATGATCTCAAAGCTTTCAAAGAGGCTAGTGAGAAGAGCGACCTAAGCTTGCTAAATAAACTAGAAGAGCTACCTTGCGACCTAACCTCTAAGGACAATTGGTTTCTCCTGACAAAAGAAATGATTCAGAGTTTTAAAGAGATGATTTGGAGAGATTTTGAAGAAAAATCCTTCTCAATGTCTTCTGTAGACAATATTCTAGACGCTCAGTTAACTTTGGAAAATCTAAAATCTAGGTTAACTGGTCATGTTAAGGCCATCACAGCATTGAAAGACACATTAATCAGAGCCAGAATCGTCTCTAATAACACGGTTGCGCCAGACAGCGTAGAAATTCAGGCATCCATAACTATGTACGATGCCCATATAAAGAAATCTGGCAGCAAAAACTAAATTTTTTCCCTTCTTTCTTCTTTCTTTATGCACTTTTGTTTTGTGAAAAGTGCATGCAATTTTTTAAGATGTAATTACATGTAAATATTTCAGAAAAATATCTCAAAGTCAAAGATGAGTCATCTTTGACTGAGATATTTTTGTATTTTATTATTTTCTAGTTTTTGAGGATTTTCTCCCTATATATAGTAGAGACTTCATTTGTAAATGATCTTGGAAAAATTGAGAGCAAACACTCTACCGAAATTGAAGCAATTTTTGAGACTTTGTGCTCAAACTTGTAAATCATATTTTGTTAAATGAATGAGAAGCAGGTTTATTTCAGACTTTCTGTTGAAGTTATCTGTGTTGTCTAGGAAACAGTTTCTTATGTTCTCTTTCCTAATAATCTCTTGTTTATCTAATTTAATAAGCAAAGTGGGTGGATTTATATTATCTGAGAGCGCTTCTAAAGGTAGAGGATAGACTTTGAGCTTCTTTTATCTTTGAGATTCAGTTATCTTTTGTAGTTTCAGATGAAGACTTTGTGCTTTGTTTCACTCTACGGTTACGTCTGTCTTAGATCAGTGAAAGAAGCTACAGAAGACTTTGTGCTTATGTGATTGTTCTTGTAAACTTTATTACTTTAGGTGATCTTCTGCTTTTTGTTTAATACCATTCCTAAAAGAAGAGGAGTGTTGTTAGCTAAGGATCAGGATATCCTTCTTTCTCTTCTTATACATTACTTTTGAAAAAAGAGAGGTAGATATTGTTATACCATCTCATATGTTATTTTTTGCTTAATTATATATATATATATATATATATATATATATATATATATCCAGCACATAAATATTTATAAGGAACCTCCCCTTGATGAGAGGAGAGATTTACTTCGTCCAGATCTGGTTAACCCATACTATTCATGGTGTAAATCTCCCTATGTTGTGGTTGATATACCCATTTTGTCATCAGTTAGTTGATGACAAAATATTCACCCAAAAAAAATTTGGCGACTCCGTTGGGGATTACGAATGTGCATTTTGAAGCCTCAAGCTCCAACTTGAAGCAGTTTCAGTCCCTTTTCTATTTAAAATATTGCAACTCCACGCTACACCAGAAGCCAAAGATCTAAGGGTGTTTTTGACCCTGTGTTTGAGTTGGTGCAGCAAAGCAACTTTGATCTCTTTCCTCCGTCACCTTTCCTCCAACGTTCTAGGAGTTTTCCTCCTAACCTTATCAGGTCACCGACACAAGGTAGAACTTCTTTTTCTGCTGTTAATCGTGCCCTACCTATAAATACCCCACCAAGGTTTGTTATCCCACCATTTAATCATCCTAACATAATGGCTCAAGGCTCGTGGGGTAATTCCTTTGGTCCTCTCAATTTCATTGCACCTCTGCATGAACTACCTCGTAGTTCTAGAAAAAAAATTCTAAGTTTTTTGGTGATAGAAAGGTTCATCTCGACGAGCATATTATCGCTTTCTCCATAGCATGTGGCATGATCGGTGTGGAATTCGAAGATGTAGCAGTTAGGCTTTTTATGGAAACTTTGCAAGGAGCCACTGCGGATTGGTTCTATCACCTACAGGTCAGGTCAGTAACAGACTGGGATACACTCAAGTCCAAATTTGAAGCTAGGTTTAAACCTGTTGAAGATGCACATGCTTTATTAACTCAGCTAACACAGTTGAAAAATAAATCCCAAGAACCCATGAGGAATTTCATAGCTAAATTCAATAAGTTGAGAAACTGGATTCCAACTGTGGCTCAGCCCACGCCAGAAAATTTCAAGTGCTTTTTTATCAATTCGCAGCTTCCCGAAGTAAGTTTTTTGTTGAGGCGAGCTGGCCCTATGGATCTAGCCTTGGCTCAAATTTTGGCTACTGAGATTGAGGATGATCTTATCCTGGCAGGTAAGATCAGAAAAGACCCTAGTAAAAATAAATTCTCTTCATCTACTTAAATTTCTTCAAGTACTACAGATCCTATGGTGCAAAAATTGACGAATGAACTGATAGCTTTGAAGAGGCAAATAGCCCAAGGTACGTCTGCTCATACCTATCGAGATGTGCCTAAGAGAACATTCTAGAATCAACAATATTAGGGTAATGTTACCCAGAACCAAGGGCAATCTAATCACCTACCTCCCCCTCCAGGGAGATTGGCCATTGAAGCAACACCTGCCAATTCAGCGATCGGTTACCTGGAGGCTGAGCACGACAATTCATTTCAACCTTAGTTGGACCGACAAGAAGAGCAGGAAGAATAATTAGCTGGCGTCTCCAATATCAGTTTCTTGAATTACCAAGATGAAGCTGGAAGTAAAAGGGAGGGTTTAGATGGAGCTTACGCTATTTTCACCAGATCTTAAAATCAGTCGACTTCACAGACTGACAAAGGAAGGGCAGAGGAGGAACCCAAACAATCAGTTTCCATTTCCAAATGAGGGATCCCATTGCCTCCGCAATCAAAGGATCAGGTAACCCATAAAAAAGTAAGTACCTCCAACCATGCCATACCTTCCACTTTCGTTGCCTAGACCAGTGCCACACCTATTAAAGTCCCTGATGATGGACTCTCTTCCTCTGTTGCAAGTTCTTTTCAATTATTTGATATAATTGATCATGCTAGAAAGACTAAAATTTAAATGACAGAGGTTGAATATTTGAGGGCTAACCTAGAATAGTTTGATAGGTTAGCAGAATATGTGAAAAATAATGTCGTCCCTGTAGGACAAGGTTCTTTGAAGGCTGTTCATGATCCCCCTAAAGATAAACCAGCCCAAAACAATCTTGTTGTGACTCCTCCTATCGCTCCCAAGAAAATAGAACCTTTCTATGTTTCCCTACTTATAAATGGTTATAAACTGAGTAATTGTATTATAGACTTTGGAGCTTCAGATAATGTCATGCCCGCGAAAGTGGTGGATTCTCTTGGCCTAACTTTGACCAAAACTTTTGGAAGGTGTTTTTCCATAGAAAATAAGCAAGTCCCTCTCCTTGGTCAAATAAAATATTCTCAATATGCCTTCACGGATTTTCCATAAAAGTGGATAAAAATGACGGTTTTAGTGGCTGATGTTCCAGTATCTTACGACATCCTGCTTGAGTGGAATTTTTAAAAAAATGTTGGAGGTGAGCTAAATATGGACTTGTTAGAAGTAAGGATTCTAGTTTAAGGTGTCATGAAGAAGTTGCTTTCTGAAAAAGAAGCAAGGTATGTAGTTACCTGATCGTCAGCACCAGAAGCTCAAATTTTATTTGAGTCCTCGGGCATGGGCAACTACTTCCTATCTACAGACAGAACCCATGAGACATCTGATGAAACTCTTATGGGTAATGACTTGAGATTGTGTTCAGCTGACGCAGCGAGAAAATAGACAAATCAAAATAAACACATGGAAGAGCCTCTTTCCCTAAACAAAAGAGTTTTCAAAGAAAAGGCAGCGTCTAACGAGTTATGGACCTTAAAATTTGATGGCAGTTGCTCCTCTACTAATTTGAGAACCGGGGTTGTGCTAGTATCTCCTCAGGGAGATATTATTCCTTCATCCTACAAATTGCAGTTCAACAATACCAACAACACAACTGAGTACGAGTCCCTATTGCTCGGACTACAGGCTGTCAGAGAAAGGGGCATTAGGTTACTCTATGCTAAAGGGGATGCTGAGTTGATAGTCTGCCAGGTGAGGAACCTCTATCAGACGAAAAATAAAAAGTTGCACCACTATCGCAACCTGGTCTGGGATCAGATTGAAAATTTTGATGCTTTCAATATCTCTACCATTTCAAAGGAATTCAATGACAGAGTAGATGCATTGGTTGTCTCTGCCACCCTTCTAGTCCCTCACCCAGACTTTAAGGGAGATAGGTACACTATTGAACTGCTCTTTCAGCCAAGTGTACCAGATAATGCCAGCCACTGACAAGTATTTAACAATGACAATCAAATCATCACCTTGTTGGAGTAAAAGGACAATTTCGAACAACTATGTTTTGAAGGTAGTGAACTCTGAGAATGTGAAGCAACTCCTGAGACCAATATGAACATAGGTGAGGATTTCCTATAGCTTAGGGGGCATAGGATTCCCAAAGGTCTATTTTTCTTAGAGAATTTGTTTGATAACCATGATAGGTTTATTAAACAACAGCGAACAAATTTAAATTCTTTCCAAGATTTTGATCAGGTTAATTTGGGAACCAAGCGCGATTCTAAGATGGTAAACATTGAGAAATGTTGCACTCCCAAAGAAGGATTTGAGCTTGCTAGTCTACTCCACCAATATATGGATGTATTGACCTATTCCTACGATGATTTGAAATCACTCAGGCCAAATGACATCCGTCACGACATTCCCCTGAAAGCCAACTCTGTACCTTACAAGCAAAAATCTAGGCAATATAATCCAAAAATCTTAGGTACTATTTTAGCTGAGATACAAAAGATGCTTAATGCTCGGATAATTTTTCCAATCCATCACTCAACATGGATTGCCAACATAGTGCCTATCAGGGAAAAGAATGGCAAAATTCAAATCTGTGCAGATTTTAGAAACTTAAACCAGTTATCTTTAAAAGATAACTACCCCCTTCTTATTATGTATTAAGTCCTGTAGATGGTAACAGGTTTAGAAATATTATCAATGCTAGATGGTTTTTTGAGGTACAATTAGGTCGAAGTCAGAAAATCAGATCAACACAAGACAACGTTCACCACACCTTGGGGCACATTCGCTTACTGAAGAATGCCTTTTAGTCTGATAAACGCAGGCGCCACATTTCAAAGGGTGATGGATCTCGCTTTCAAAGATGAGATAAGAAAATTCATTGTAGTATACCTGGATGATTTGACAGTGTTTTTAAAACATCGTTCTGAGCATATTCACCATTTGCAAAAGATACTGGAATGCTATCGTCAGAACGGTATCTCTTTAAACCCAAAGAAATTTGTCTTCAAATTAACTGAAGGGAAACTTCTCAGACACATCGTGTTCCAAAAAGGTATTAAAATTGATTCAAAAAGAGTCAAATCCATCCAAGAACTTACTCTGCCTACCAGCAAGACCACAGTTCACTCTTTCTTTGGAAAGGTGAATTTTCTCCAAAGGTTTATTCCTGAGTTTGCTGAGAAAACCCATCACATTGTCAACATGATGAAGGGAAATGCTACATTTAGATGGACTACTGAGGGTAAATCAGCGTTCAAAGAGATTAAGGAAGCAATCACCCGTGCACTAGTCTTAGTCTGTCCAAATTATACTAAAAGTTTTAAAATATGTAGTTATGCCTCTAAACATACACTATCAGCTATTTTGGTCCAGCAAAATCCATAAGGTGTAGAATCTCGTATCTCATTCATGAGTTGTCCACTCAAGGATCATGAGCTAAAATATTCTCTTATGGAGAAGCATGCATACGCTGTGGTCAAAGCGGTCAAGCATTTTAGGTTTTATATCCTGAACTCTCACACTGAAGTTCTCGTACCATACACAATAGTAAAATCCATTTTGACTCAACAGGAGTTTGGTACGAAGAGAGGTAACTGGATTGCCAAAACTTAGGAGTTTGATCTAGACATCAAACCAACCAAACTCGTACGAGGAATGAGTCTTTTCCAGTTGATTTCCAACAACATTCCAGGTGAAGCAAAAAGTGAAGAAGTAGAGATCGAAGGCATGCCTACGGTCCTCTTTATTGCCACTACTAACGAGTGGTATTCTGACATTGCTCATTTTTTGACATATGGTGAGTGTCCCACTCATCTTTATTTTAAAGAGAAATGGAATGTTAAATTGAAATCAGTTGGTTGCGTTTTGTGGGACAATGGTCTTTACAAGATAAACCTGGATGGGGCATTTCTTCGTTGTGTTAACAAGGTGCAACAAAAAAGACTCTTAGAATCTTTTCACAATTTGGCCTGTAGAAGACATTTTTCTACACCAGTGACAGTGCACAAAATTCTATGAGCAAGGTATTATTGGCTCACACTTTTTCAAGATGCCTACAAATGGATGCGTAGGTGTGAATTGTGCCAACAATTCGTTGGGAAGCCTAAGCTTCCTGCATTGCCTCTCAAGCCGATAGTGATCGAAGAACCATTTCAGCAGTGGGGTATTGACTTCATTGGGGTAGTCAATCCATCTTCAAGTGCCAGACATGATTATGTCCTCATGGCAACAGATTATTTCACTAAGTGGGTGGAGGCCATCTCAACCAAGCATGCTATGTCTGAAGTGGTATGCAGCTTTCTCAAAGAAAATATCATCTCCAAGTTTGGGGTCCCACTAAAGATCGTAACAGATAATGCGGCTTGTTTTTCATCACATGAAATTACTCAATTTCATTTTTATTATGGGATTACCTTATCCTATACTTCAGATTATTTCTCTCAAGGAAATAGCCAAGCAGAATCGAGTAACAAGAACCTGGTCACTATTATCAAAAAGTTGGTGGACGACAATCAGAGAACGTGGCACAAAGCATTGTATGATGTTTTATGGGCGGATAGAATAACACCCAAAAAGGCTATAGGTATGTCCCCTTTCCAGCTTCTTTATGGTTTAAATGCAAAAATCCCCATCACCCTTGAGCTGCCAACGCTTAGGTTAACTAAAGCAATCGAAGACTCAACCTTCGAAAGCTCAGTTGACAAAAGAATCATGTGTCTAAACGAGCTGAATGAGCATCGAGCTATGGTAGTGGATTGGATTAAGGACCATCAGAACTGGGTGAAGGCACTCTTTGATAAGAAAGCTAAAGTTTGTGAATTCTGAGTCGGAGATCAAGTCTTGTTGTGGGACAAGAGGCGAGAACCAAAAGGGATGCATGGCAAATTCGACTCTCTGTGGAGAGGCCCATTCACCATTCGACAGCTCTGTGATAAGGCTAGCTTCTTGCTAGAATACCAAGATGGAACACCATTTGCACTACCTCACAGCGGACAACATCTGAAGCTGTTCAATCCTTGAGGCTTGGAAAAGTCTATTTGTATAAATGTACAGTTTTTATGTTTTGTCTATTTTTTTTTATTTTTAGCCTGACTCCGTAGCCCAATGGCTTGGATGAAGGCACTTAGAGACTGGTTTCTACTCCTGCTAATCAATTTGATTAACAAAATTTCTCCAACAGGAGCCAGCTATTGTTTCCAAAATTAGATTAGCCCATTTTTAGGAATAACCCCCTACGAAACTTATCCATTTCATCTTTTGTCTCTCTAAGTTTTTTTTGAGACAAGTTTTGAATTCATTCTCATCTTGGCCTAGGAACGTGAGAGTGGTTACGATCTCATTGCGACCAAGGAACCCCTCCCCCAGACTGTCTCTTCCAGAGTTGGTCTTTTCTTCCATTTCGTGCACAGGCGGCAAATTTTTCTGCCAGTGCATTTTGACCTTTGTAAAGCAAGAGCGGCAAAATTTTCTGCCCCTACATTTTTCTTACAAGGATGGCAAATTTTGCCGCCCTTGCATCTTGACCTGTAAGGGCAAAAAATTTTGCCGCCCCTGCGTTCGAACTCACCAAAACATGCAAGGGCGGCAAATTTTGATGTCCAAGCATACCTCAATTTTCATGTGCAGCATTTATTGCCATGCATGGTAGGTTGTTGGGGTTGTTTTTCACCCCATATAAACTGATTTGAACCTCATTTTTCTCATTGCTTCCTCTTCTCCTCCTGCCCTTCGCATCTGGATGATCTAGTGAGCGACTTGAAGTGTGACTTGGGGGATTTGACCTTGTGGCATGCACGGATTTTCAGGTAGGTCTTGTTTTTAGTTTTTATCATCTTTCCTTCTTTTATCTTAGCATATTTTTCTTTTTTTCATTTTATTTTGAGTTTTTGTTGTTTTCTTCTTGAGTCCCTTCCCCCCTGATTGACCTTCCATGCCTACCTACCTATAGGGATGGCTTAAAACACTGTCCCTCTCCTTTACCCACGGGTTTCCTCTCAATGCCATCTTGGGCGGTGAATTTCACCGCCCAAGCAATCCTTGTGCACAGGGGCAGCAAAAATTGTTGCCCTCACATCCCCTGCCATGCAGTCCTTACCTATAGGGGCAATAAATTTTGCCGCCCCTCCATATTTTTTTTTTCTTGCAAGGACGGTAAATTTTGCCGCCTGTGAAGTCATTTCCTGTAAGGGCGGCGAATTTCGTCGCCCCTACCTCTTTCTCCTCTAGCCTGCAAGGGTGGCAAAATTTGCTTCCTGTGCAAGCCAAACATGCATGGGTGGTGAATTTTGCCGCCCTTGCATCTTTTTTACTCCAACCTACAGGGGCAGAAAATTTTGCCACCCGTGCATCCCTCCTCCAAATTTTCCTAACTCTAGAGGATTTTCTGTGTTGTCTTTTTCTTTCCCTTTCTTTCTCATTTTTTGGTCCTTTTTTCAACCCAGCCTTTTTAAGTGACCTCCGTTGACCATGATCACTTAAATTACATTTTCCCCATTCATCCACTTTCCTCTAATCTCGTAATCATGTCTGTAGTACCTTCAAAGAACTCTTGCTCATCAACACCTGTCTGACCAAAATCAGTTCCCATGTCTAAAACGTCTCCGAAAAAGGTGAAGACCATGAAATTTAAATATCAAGGCATCTTCCCACTCACGTCGGTCTCCTCAAATGTTGATGACATCCAGGACATCGAAATTAGCCATGTGGACATGGCTGAATTCATAGCTCAAATAAAGGCGACGAACCCAAGCACCGAGATAAAGAGGATCATCGAGAGTATCATCCACCTGGTGGCCACTTTTTTGGTAGCAGCACATCATACAGAGTTCATTCTCCAATGTGTCTGCTTCTACAACAAAGAGACCAGGTCGGTCTCAGATGCCAGCAGCAACGTGGTGATTCAGTTGGATCTCGAATTTATCGATAAAGTTTTCATGTGCCCTCCGGCCACTGAAATAACCAAATTTGACTTCATGGACACCCAGAAGGAATACAACAAAGACCCTGAGAGGGCAAAGAAAGTAATGAACTATAAATGGTTGAAGACCCCCAGGACCAACTTATCAAGATGGCTACAGAAATTTTCAAGGAGTGACTTCATTGAGGAGGTTGGTGACTTGATCACCCTTCTCAGTAGGGTACGAGGCCTCCCATCTTCTTCACTATTTCATGAATGGATGTACCCATTCATTAAAATCATCCTCCAAGGCAAACAGGTCATCTTTTGGGGAGAGCAGATCAGCAATGCCCTCCATGAGCAGCTAACCAAGGTACAAACTTCTTACAAGTTTTATATGACTTCGTACCTTATGTACATCACTGCTGCAATGCAAACTTTTTTAGGATTAACCATAGAGGGGGATAAAAAGATGACCCCAGTGTACTCATATTACCCCCAGCTGACTCTGTAAGGATCGACCCGCTATTTCAAAAAGATAAATGACGCCTTCTTCACCATACTTCTATGTCTCTTCGACCCTCAGCTTGAGCAAAAGAGAGTATCAGACAAGGCTTAGACAGTGCTCAATGATTACGACTACATGTTCTTTCAATTTTCCACCTTCTGTTATCTTCAGGTTGACTTTTTCCAAGGCTACCCCTATATGCTCTCCAAGTTCCCTTCAGATAAGTTGGTACTAATGGAACTTTGCTGACAACTGATTATCGTGCATGCCAGACAAATGGAGCTGAAGAAACTAGGCTTTAGGCTTCCAATCAAAATTGGCAGGTATTCTATTGCAACAATAGCCAAAGCCAAAGTCATGGAAATAGAAATGCAGATGGTCACTCTAAAACCATTCAAGAGAAGAGAAAATTTTGACTACACGGGAGTCAAAGACAAAATCAGAAGGAAACCCTAGTTCCATGAGCCCATGATTGAAGATATCTAGATAGACCTAAGGACGGCCAAAGAAATTAGAAAAATAGACTTTTGCAGGCTGACCCTAGAGCAGATCGAATATCTGGGGCTTGCAGAGATCCCCTCTAGTCTGATCGATGATGGAAATATTATCAATAGCAGATACCTAGCCAAAAAAGTTGTTGGTTCTCCTCTTCCTCCAACTTAGTGTCTCAGAAAGAGCTGACTTCTCTGAGAAAAAGATTTAAACCAATATTGGCTAACACCAATGATTGGTTAGCAACCAAAGGGATCGTCTTGAAAGAATTCATCACGGGATCTGAGGCTGAGTACCAAGCAGAGATAAAGAAAAAGGTAGAGAATAGAACCAAGAACAAAAGTGATGTACCTTCCCCTTCTAAGCCTCACAAGCCTAGAATCATCTTTGTGTCTAAGAAACCAAAGACTACTAAAAAACCTGAAATGGTAGCTAAAGAAACCGAAGAACAGAGCCCTCAGACACAGGCAGCCCAGCTAATGGAGACAGACAATCAACCGTCAAGGCAACCAAGAACTAGACCTTTGCTCTCACAAGAAGAAGCACAATTGCTCAAGAGCGTCTCTCCTTCTCCCCCTTAGTCTCTTGTGGTACCCTCTTCTCCTATCTCTCTAGTCAGTGTTCTCTCTTTCAGAGTAGCTTCTCCTTCCAGGGTCATATTTGGTGATTCTCAGGGCGCTTCTGGAGGTTCTCCTCTCTCTTTTGGGTCCATTCCAAGTTTATCATCTCCTTCTTTCAACTTGGCAGAAAGCCCTACACAAGAGCCAAAATTAGTAGTTGGTACAGTTTTACCAGTTACTCTAACTACGACCACTGTCACTACTAGCAGTGTAGAAGCTGCCACAGTAACACCAGCTGAGGGAACTATTGCCACAGCAGATACTTCTCTCCTACCTTGGATGATAGCTTTCACCCCCAAAAGAAATAAGTTGGCCATCTCTCCAAATGACTTTGACTTTGGCAAAATAGTACCGGTGAAAGCTAAAGCTCCTAAGAGGCCAAAGATCCTCTCGAAATTGGTCGAGGAAAAAGGGCAAAAAAATTTGGAAATTACCAAGCCTCCACAAGACGCAACCCTTGAGGGTTTCGAAATGAACAGCTATTCCATCTCTCGTGTTGAACTTGGCAAAGTTATAAAGGTGTGAAAAGCAACCTTCAGTCTACTATGGACATCATGGTCCAGAAATTCGACTGAGAGAAGGAGATGAAAGATTATTACAAGGCCAAGACAGAGCAGCTAACGACAGTAATAAGAAGGTTCACTCTTCCCCCTGAAGCGGCAACTCCAGAGGCCTTCTTCGTAGATGACCCAATCATTCAAAAAGCAGAGAAGACTTACTTGAAGGAAAAAGTTCTAGAGGATTATATTGAAAGAATGCATACTCAGGGAGTTTCTTTGCTATCAGAGGTTGCAGAAAGGATGGGTAAGATGAGGAAGGTAAGAGCAGAGTTAGATGACTTTGTCTCTCTTATCTCTCAGGAGATTGATAGTTCAGAAAAGGATCTTAGCAGATGGAAGGAGATGAAGAATCTGAAGAAAAGTACCTTGATATCTATCGGTGTCATCTCCAGCAAGGACTCTTATGTTGAGATCAAGGAGTCACTGATTTTCAGGATCCAGGTACTCAAAGATTTAATTGATGATCTCAAAGCTTTCAAGGAGGCTAGTGAGAAGAGCGACCTAAGCCTACTAAATAAACTAGAAGAGCTGCCTTGTGACCTAACCTCTAAGGACAATCAATTCATCTTGACGGAAGAAATGATTCAGAGTTTCAAAGAGATGATTCAGAGAGATTTTGAAGAAAAATCCTTCTCAATGTCTTCTGTGGACAATATTCTAGACGCTCAGTTAACTTTAGAAAATCTAAAATCTAGGTTAACTGGTCATGTTAAGGCCATCACAGCATTAAAGGATGCATTAATCAGAGCCAAAATCATCTCCAAAAACACAGTTGCGCCAGACAGTGTAGAAATTCAGGCATCCATCACTATGTGCGATGCCCATATAAAGAAATCTGGCAGCAAAAACTAAATTTTTTCCCTTCTTTCTTCTTCTTTCCTTATGCACTTTTGTTTTGTGAAAAGTGCATACAATTTTGTAAGATGTAATTACATGTAAATATTTCAAAAAAATATCTCAAAGTCAAAGATGAATCATCTTTGACTGAGATATTTTTGTATTTTATTATTTTCTAGTTTTTGAGGATTTTCTCCCTATATATAGTAGAGACCTCATTTGTAAATGATCTTGGAAAAATTGAGAGCAAACACTCTACCGAAATTGAAGCAATTTTTGAGACTTTGTGCTCAAACTTGTAAATCATATTTTTTTAAATGAATGAGAAGCAGGTTTATTTCAGACTTTGTGTTGAAGTTATCTGTGTTGTTTAGAAAACAGTTTCTTATGTTCTCTTTCCTGATAATCTCTTGTTTATCTAATTTAATAAGCAAAGTGGGTGGATTTATATTATCTGAGAGTGCTTCTAAAGGTAGAGGATAGACTTTGAGCTTCTTTTATCTTTGAGATTCAGTTATCTTTTGTAGTTTCAGACGAAGACTTTGTGCTTCATTTCACTCTATGGTTACGCCTGTCTTAGATCGGTGAAATAAGCTATGAAAGACTTTGTGCTTATGTGATTGTTCTTGTGAACTTTATTACTTCAGGTGATCTTCTGCTTCTCGTTTAATACCATTCTTGAAAGAAGAGGAGTGTTGTTAGCTAAAGATCAGGATATCCTTCTTTCTGTTCTTTATACATTACTTCTGAAAAAAGAGAGGTAGACGTTGTTATACCACCCCATGTGTTATTTTTTGCTTAATTATATATATATATATATATATATATATATATATATATATATATATATATATATATATATATATATATATATATATATATATATATATATATATATATATATATATATATCCAGCACGTAAATATTTATAGGGAACCTCCCCTTGATGAGAGGAGAGATTTACTTCATCCAGATATGGTAAACCCATACTATTCATGGTGTAAATCTCCCTATGTTGTGGTTGATATACCCATTTTGTCATCAGTTAGTTGATGACAAAATATTCACCCAACATAACACACCAAACTATACACTCGACTTCTCAAGATCTTGTCGAGATCATCGACATAATAAAGGTATGATGGGTGGAACTGTAGATTGGGATAATTATTTATGGAAATGGGATTTGGAATGATGAGTGAAAATGGATTCTCATGATGGAACCAAATTTTTATTGCATCTCATTGCTTATTAATAGTGTTTAACTAAGTAGAAATAGAACTCCGAGGTCATTTAGGATTGACAATGATAAAGAGGTGAAGATCCTAATCAATATTGGGAACATCAAGGTTGGATTGATTTCATCTAATGAATTAGATAATTTGGTCAACTCTGTCTAGTTGGTTATTCCCTTTCAATGTCATACACAAATTTGAATGAAATATGATGAGGCTAGACCTGAGGAGCAGAAAGGGGATGGAAATGATAATCGAGGCCTGGATTACATTGTACTAATGACCTTGATTTTAGGGGAGGACATTGATGGTTATACTTTATCTACTCTTATTCCTTTAGTGCACTGAGATCATTGACAATGAGATGATGGATAGGTGTGAAACTAGAAACCTCAATTCTAAGCTCAGCATTGATATCTAATTGAGTGTTGATAGTAGGACCTAGAGCTCTAACTATGGGGGAAATACCCACTATATGGAGGTATGGAAGCTTAGGGAGTGTCATCCAAGAGGCTATGTGAATCAATGTATAATCATAAAATCTTTTTTTAAAGGTGATGTGTAGTTGGACTTGTTATTCTATTAGAATTAAGGTTGTAGGAATGCTCGTACTCATTGGTAGAAGGCTTTGATTGTTGATTTATTTTTGGTTTTTTATAATGTTTTGAGTAAAGATAAATATAAATATTTGTTGAAAGTAAATGACTAAAAATAAATAAAAATTTATATATTTAAATAAATTAAATAATTCTTTCTTTTTGATATTTTTCAATTCACTTTTTAATGTACGCAATGCTAGAAAGCAAAATCTAGGCTAACAATGCAAATGATGATTTCTAGATTTTATAAATGAAAACTAAATGAAATTGTTTTTATGTTTTTAGATTATAAATTAATTATTATATTATGTAAACTGATATTTTTTAATATGCAAGTATAAAATCATAGCTATATCCTACGTAGCAATACTACCAAGTATCTAAATATTATTTTGCATATGCAAGCTAACACTAGTTTTTGGTGTTTCTAGATGAATGCACACTAATTTTTAATTATTTGTATCAAATTAAAATATAAGTTCTGATTTTTAATTTAATAAATTAAAACATTGTCTTGAAATTACTCAAACACATAAAATCAATATCAAGATACTACATTATACTCTCCTAGGTTTGGATAAAGTATTTCTACTTGCTAGTGTGTTTGTTTGTGCATAAACAAGAGTTTGTTTTAAAATAAAAAATGATTATTGTTGAAGTTTAAAGTGTTTTTTTTTCTTTTTTCTAATGTATACTTAGTTTTTAAATGCAAATCTATTTTATTTGAAATAACCTATTGTATGGCTGCAAATGATACAGAAACTAACTAATATTTTTGGTGTAAAGGTGGGAAGAGAATAATTATTTTTCCTATCTATTTAAATTTTGAAAATAGATATATAATATAGTTCAAGAAATGAAACTAATCTAATCTAATCTACTAAATAAATAAAGGAAAATAAAACTAAAAACCCCCAATTTGATTAGGATGTAGACTAGTTGGAAGAAAGAGATGTATTTATGATATGGTCCTCAGCATACTAGCTCCTCCACTAAAAATAATGATTGTAGGAACTCTCTGACTAAGAATAATGATAAAATAATAGTATAAGAGGAATAATATGAGAGGAACACAACTCCAAATAAAAGAATAGTTGATTATGGCTAGTTAGTGCACTGACTACAAATATCTAGCTACAAATTTAATGACCTTTCTTACTTGAAATTATGTAGTCTAACATGAAAATGATCAAAGGCAAAGCTCAAAAAAAATGGTAAGCAAGTTGTGGTCTTACAAATATTTAAAACTTCAACCTACAATGAAAATTTTTGGATATTAAATTCATCTAAAAATATAATACTTGTAAGAGAGAAATAAAAGTTGCAAGGGTGAGTTTAATTGAGTTTAAATAGGATTAGAACCTAGGAAAGACTTAAATATAATTAAAAATAGAAGAGGGAGTGATGTATGCTAGTATGGATGTGAAATCAAGGTGAAAAAAACAATAAATGCAACAACAAGCATGATAGATTGAGTATTGAATGCTAAAATTAGAACACAAACCAAAGGTGATAGAACTGCCCATGTTTGCAGTGGTGGTTATACAACTACCAGTTCTAGTGATATAACCACCACATGGGATGATAGAACTACCATATATTAATTACAACTACCCTTTTGATGATGGTTCTATTAGGATAGTTTATGTAGTCGTTATAGTGAACATGTCATGTATAGGGTGGTTATATAATGGTATAGGGTAATTTTGTCACCCAATAGGGTGGTTTTATAACTAATTTAAGATTTTTGAAGACAATAAAATGGGAGATAAAAAGTCCAACGAAAGGGGAGTCTGATGGGTCTAGGAGAGAAAAATAAGTAAGAGGGATAGAGTGTTATACAGAACCCAAGTTAAGCATGAATTAGGAGATCACCCCATCATCATTGAACATCATGCTAAGAATACTACATTGAGTAAATTCTGGGTGTATATAGTGCCACCAATAAATAAATATTTTATTAAAATGTCATGTTCACCTCCTCCCTGTGATCAACATTCCACTCATTTTATAGTTTACTTTTATTTTATAAAATCCATTAGAACATAGTAAGTTGTGATTGAACCCATAGTCATGAAAGAGCCACACCTTTATCTTCCTCTCACCCATTAAAAATATAAAAAATATCAAATGCCTCTTCTAATGGAACCCAATGACATTCCCATAGTTTGAGAGAAAAATAAATCAAAACTAGGAAACTTTCTCAAAATCCATAATGATTGGCATTTCAATCGATGAAGAAAATTCAAAAGGAGAATAAATTACCAGTAGTGAAGGAGAATTATAGTAATAGGAGGAAGAGTTTGATGAGGAAACCAATGAAGAAGAAATTATTGGTGAGGGCATATAATCAAATAAAGAGGAATAACCCATGGAAACAAACGAATAATAACCTTCAACAAAACAAGGGATTCTAGAAAAAAAATCTCCAGTATAAGAAAAAGGAATACCTTCAATAGTACATGGCAGTAAATTTGAGGTTTATGAACAAAAAGTTGAAAAACATACCCTTATGTATCAAATAAATTCCCATGTTCCTACCAACAGTGACCTTGATATCTATGTAAGGCTTATGCATACATACAAATAAATAAGGCTTGTGGATGCATACAAATAAATTGAGTCTATGAGGGAAATAATCCAATAGTTAGAAGAAAGAGGTAATGGATTATATAAATCACCACAAGTTGTAGAATAAGAGGGAATAATGAATGAGGTTGTAATATAAAAAATGCATGCAATCACTAACATACCCTCACGTAGAAATCCTACATTCATATAAGAAGAGCCTATAGTATCTACTCTAGAAGAACTTGCAATCACATTCATTGTGGAAGAGTATACAACAACACTTATTATTGAATAACCTAAAAACACTAAGGAAATAAATGTTTTGAATTCCCACGTAACTAACACATCCCAACAAACTAAATTAATTATTCCTTAAAGACTCATTGAACTTCTTATAGATCTTAGGAAGGAACACCAGAAATCATTATCACCTTAAGGTTAGAATGGTGTTTTTAATATGAAGTAAAGGTTCATAAGTTAATATAAGAAAATAATGCCTTAAAAAAACAAGTAGAATAAAATGAGAAAGTACTTAGAAAAAAATAAATGATTATTTTTGGCCTAGAGGTGAAGGTTCTTAGGATAGGGGAATTGTTCATACAAATGTTATAGTGAAGACCACCTTTTAGGGTTTACACAATGTATCTAAAGGAATAGTTCATCCAATTGTAGATTAGGAAGGAAAATCTCTAGGGAGAAGGACAATATAGGATATTATTTGTGTTTTTTTAATCTAAATGTATAGGTCAACTAAATTACAAGATTTTATCTATGAATTATACCAACATGACCTTGTGGTAATCGTGGACAACACATGGAATCCAAATGTTATTATTGGGGGCATTAAACTAAGGGCATATTGATATTATTTAATAAATGAGCTCAAAATAAAAAGAGAGATGGAATCCTATAGTGCATCATAATATTTTATCCCCTTGAGCCTTAGATAAAATACTCTCAGCCCAACCTTATCATTGAACAATGGAACATGTTGACCTCATACCCAATGTTCAAGAAGGTAGCGCAGATGTCCAAAAATTAGGTAATGAATCACTACACTTCTCTCTGTCAATAAATTGGTAGAGAATCTTATGACTTATGTGGATAAATATGGAAGGAACTTACCCCTTACCTACAATAGATGGAGCCTTACTCCATGTATAATTTTGAAGTTACTAATAATAGGGTTTACATGTATATGAACTATTTCAGTCATAATATTATTGACTAGATAGGATTGAGATTCAAAATGCTTAATTTATGGTCTCCCATTATTCTTTAGACATGTACTATGTCAGTTAAGGACCAAGACGAGAGGAATAAGTGGGAGAAGTTAATGCAAAATAAAGGAAATATATCAAATAATTCAATTAGAGATGATACACCTAGTGACATAGACTTATTCATGTTCATTTCATGTCTCAATTCAAATATCTTGAATTAATTATGAGTGCACATAGTCATACAATGACTTAAGTTGGGAGGGGTAGAGTAGGGGGAGGTGAATGATGAGGCCTAGAAATGACCATCATCTTGCTATATATTATTCCCTAAAATATTTCTTTTCATCACAATTATCATTCATTAAACTCATAATTCATTGGTAATACACATAATAAATATATATATATATATATATATATATATATGTAAATGTGTGTGTGTGTGTGTGTGTGTGTGTGTGTATACATATATATATATATATATATATATATATATATATATATATATATATATATATATATATATATATATATATATACATATACATAATACACACACACACACATATGTATATGTATATATTTTTATATGTATGTACATATAAATAAAATATATAAATATGTATATGTATATGCATGTATCTACATATGCATATATACACATATACACACACACACACATATATATACATACATGTATACTGTTACACCCCCTCAAGTTATACTTAGAATAATGCAGTAATTTTTTTTTAACTATTACTTAACATTCTTTCCACTCAACCACAGTTATACTAAATAAATTAAACTAATCATAATCAACAACTTAGAACAATAATGGTTCTAAAATTCTAATACTAAAATCAATATAATATATCACAATATTAATAAAGGTAAATACATTAGTACTCAATCACAACTGGTCCACTAATACAATAAATATTGTTCATCATAGACAAATGAAATACAATTACATTCTTTTAGGCCTTTAACCTTGATATAATAAATATAAACTAAGCCCTTTGGAGCTCGTATTATACCAACTCGTGTATTTCTAATCAACTCAAGTGAAATCTCTAGGTAATTGGTATTGTTCTGGAGAGGGAGAGCATCATCTAAGCACTTTTCCATACCAACCACATATCAACAATCCCTCACACAATCTCCTATCATGGAATGGTCCTCCCTTCATGGATAGGTAGATATAATGGTGCAATAATCTAGTGAAAATGTTAGTACCCATGTGTGTATGATAAAACTAAACATGCAGTGTATCATAGAAAGCCTATTATATTGCAAGACATCACACTAACATGTA
Source organism: Torreya grandis (assembly GCA_037957365.1). NCBI lineage: Eukaryota > Viridiplantae > Streptophyta > Pinopsida > Cupressales > Taxaceae > Torreya > Torreya grandis. Next base: position 203,191 of record JARHVA010001204.1, read on the forward strand.
AATGATACATATCAAAGATAATGTTTCACTATACATTATTTAACCACAAGATTCATACTAAGCACATTCTCCTAGAAATCATATCACACCACATGCTAAACATAGGAGTAAGAAAAGTATAGTTCATGAATGAATCATATATTATTATTTAACTCATACAGGAAATAAATCATATAGTTCATACCACCAGAGGATGTTTCATATTCATAATAAACTATAGTTTTCGAACTACTAATATCATATCTAAACAAATAAACCCCATGATATCCCATATTATAATAGTCTAGTGTTCTAAGGCACAACTACTAGTTTTCCCACATTTAGTCATACTAAATAGTCATAAATACATGGAATCATACACTTTTAATCAAGAAAATATATAAAAAATTAAGTCATACAAATGCATATAATTCTATCTTAACATTTGTCTACACTTTAAAAAATTTATGTATGCATAGATGATATCATACCAAATGTTATAACACATACTATTTGTATGCAATCATAAATGCATCATGCCTATAAATCAATCATGACTCAAAGAAGATAGAGCATACCTACACTTTTGATTTGGAATAGATTTGTTAAGTGAGGCATGACCAATATGGGGATTATCTAGATCTAATTCGGGGATCACTTGTCATAATACACCATGATAAGAAGGGTTTCAAAGCCTAAAGTCTAACACAATCACATAATAACCCTAAAATAGTCCTAGGGTTAATGTTCATTATATATCTAATAAATAAGAAAGTAAATCTAATCTAGTGCACAACAAAGCTTGTGGTACAACAAGAGGGGTTAATAAAATAATCAAAACATGTATAGGAGAATATAAATTAATCTAAGTATGAGTAAGACCCTAATACATGGAATATGAAGAGAAATATTACTCGAGTCAATACTTATGCTACTTCTATCTACTAAAGAGAAGATAATAAAGTTAGATTATACTTACCTGAATGTGAACCCATTGAGACTCAATCTCTCCCTTGGTCAAAGGTGATTCACAAGAGGTTGTTGTGGTTTGTAAGGATCACTAATAAATTACAAATCATCTAAGACTTATCCACAAGACTATATTATCCAAGTAGAAACCTTAAGCTAAGACTCCCCAAGTAGAATGGTGGAAGAGCATATTATAAATAAGCACAAGTGAATAATAAATCTTGATTGAATATTAAAATAATGATGAAACGATCTTGTATTTATAGGATAATCTCACCATAAATCCTTCTAAATATGATAGTTGTATTGGGTTAACCTAGTCGACCTTATGTGTTTTTGGGGGATAAATCACCAAGTCCCAAACTAGGTCAGCAAAAAGGCTAAAAAAAATCAAAGTGAAAAATAACCTAAATAGTAAAATGTCATCCCAATCAACCCTTTATAATAATCAAAGGTTGAAAACTTTATAAAGTCGACCCAATTAATCTAGTACAATCAACTGTCTAAAGGTGATCAGGGTGAGGAAAAGAGGAATGGAAAGAGGAAAAAGACCAGAGGAGTGTGCAAGGGAGGAGTAATAGCTTAGGGAATAGTTTTAAGAGTTTGTTTGATTAGTAATAATGTTTCAATAAGGGAAAACAATTTTTCAAAGCACCAAAGGTTTTCCCACTCCTTTCTCAGTGCACCCCTTAAGGCATGCACTCAGAGAGATTAAGTCTCGATGGGTTCTTGCAAGATGTAAAGCATCAGTATTTGATAAAAGTTAAAAATATTATGTGTATACATATTATCCACTTGAAACTCATCATGTGTCACTAAGGTGCAACAAGGGATGGTGCTTTGAGAAAGAACATAGTAACACACAATGTTGATGCTAAAAAAAAGTTTCAGTATTTTTAAGCAAAAATAATTGAAAGTAAATGACTAAAAATTAAATGTGATGCTTACCTTGACTTAACTTTATCATGGGATGGTTGTTTATTGTGTTGTTATTTTTTATTATGTAGGGCACAAATACTTCTTTTGACAAACCCAAGAATACAAAACTAAAGAGCAAAAACAAATAAACATAAGAAAATCCAAGATAATTGGTGATATGAGGACGAAACATAGTTAAGAAATTTAGCAAGATGGGGTGATAGGTGTTATTTTATAACAAATGATCAAGTTAAAAAATAAGAGTAAATTGGGTAACCAAAAAGCTAAGGCTATTAAAGACCGAAAAACTCAAACAAGCTATCTTTAAGTAAGAAAGACAAACTTGCCAAGTCAAACCAAGGATGCATGTCAAACAAGATGGTAATAAAATTAATCAATGGTAAAATAAGAAACAAAATGATAAAACAACATTAATGAGTGAGTAGTGACAATACTTATCTCACTCAACAATGGAAAAAGGGGTACGAACTCAAGTGTTCATAACAATAGGATAGTAAAATAATGATAGATGGTAAAAGGAAAGTAAACTAAGTCTAGAAATGTAAAATTATGGTGAAAATAAAGAAGTAATCCATAGTTTCTCAAACATGTTATTTCACTCTAAGGATTGATAAAACTAAAACAAAGTAGTGTTAGCATGTTTTTGAGAGATGAAGAAGGAATTAAAGAAGGAAAAATAGATTTGGAATCATAATTTACATATCAAGGGGGGAAATGAAATGGGTAGAGAGGAAAATGAAGGAAAAACCAAGGTAGAGAAATTCTTTATTTAATTCAAGACACTCAAATTAGGTTTGTCAAAATAAGAGAACTTTTAACCTTAAAGACTCTGAAAAACTTCCCTTAGACACACAAGTCTTAGGTCAACAAATGCAGTATGTAGATCATCCAATGAAGGCTATATACATGAAAAGTAAAATGTACCTACCTTACCACAATGTGTTTCTCATTCTTCAGGACCCTGATGGACCTCATCATCATAGATTTTGTTGAATTCTCATATTATAATGTACTAGCCTACCACACCCTAATGGAATTTGGCTCTATGTGAGGCCAATTGTGGAGTTTGAGCTTTGATTAAAGATAGGAGATGTGCTTGGAATCACGTCTTTTGGTGTTATTTTGACTTTTAAGAATTGTATGTTGCCTTTTAGATATCATTGCCTTTTGTTTCAAATGATTTGTAATTTAATTTTCTTGATGGATTTTTCTATTCATCTTCCATATATATTTGGAAAACCAAACATGGGTTTTAAAGATGACTTTCATTTGAATACTTGGCACTTAGTTTCTAAGAGAGAGAACTTCAAAGAGCATGGGGTATAAAAGTCTCGTAAATATAGGTGAAATAAAAGTGTTATCTTGAATTTGACATTATTTTATCTAGTATGGAGTGAAAGAAAGGGGAAATCAAGAGGAATGAGACATAGAATAATTTGAATTGCTTCAAATTGCAAAAAATATGACAAAGGGTAAAAAGGGATACAGTGATAGTAAAGCATGATTCCTCATCATAAGAATGAGGGAAATGAGGGAAAACATGCTAACATATATTGTTTGCACAAATTACATCTATAAAAAGAAGAAAAATCTAAGGTTTGAGAACAAGGATGTGAAAAATATGAAAAAATGATAATTTTATGAGGGTCAGATCCTATCTGTGCTCTTACACTGCAACTTCATAAAAGAGAAACCCATGAGGGTGCCAATAAGCAAATGAAAGATAAAGTGAGGTAAACAAAAATATGGTAGTTTTCTGAGGAATGTCAGGTCTTACCCATGATATTATGAAGCAACTCACAAAAAAAAAACCCCAAGGGGTGACAAAAAAGAGAAAATGCAAAAAGATAAAGAAGACTATGGTACATCAAGAAACCAAAAGATAAAAAGGGAGGACTAAAGGTTTATGAAAGGAAGGAACTTGTTGTAGAGAGAAAGACCCATGTAAGTAACCTACAAAAAAAATTAGATAGATGTGGATAGAAAGAAATGAAAAGAATGAAATGTTTAGGCAAAGTACTTTATGAGAAATTGTGCATTGGTGGGCTATTTAAAAACATGGCCTTCATTGGTTTGAAGATGGTAGGTGCTTGGACTAAGAAAATCTTTGACTAAATATAGGCCCCACCATTTTTGGGTGTATTTACCTTCTTTATCATGGGTGTAGTCTAATTTAAGGAAAAAATCACTAATATTAAATGTGCAGATTTTAACATGTTTGTTATGTTGTCTGGTAATGTGAGCTTTGTATTGGTGGTTATGTTGTAAGGTGTAAAGATGATGTTTATCAAGTAAATCAAGTGATTTAAAATGAGCTTCACATGATTCTTCATCAGGAATAATACCATGAAGATATATACAAAGAGAGGGAAGATCAACTTCTAAACAAAGAAATGACTTACAACCATAGACTAGTGAATATGGAGTTGCACCAGTGGTAGTACATATGCTAGTCTGATAGGCCCAAAATGTAGGGTAAAGATGAATATGCTAATCTATGTGAGTTTCAAAAAAAGTCTTTTACAAAATTTTGTTGAGGATTTTATTAGTGGCCTCAGCTTGGTCATTGCATTATGGATGATAAGGCATGGAGAATTTGTGATTGATCTTGAATTTGTTGCAAAGTTTTTTTTGGGTTGACCTAGCATTAAAAATAAAGCCTATATATAGTACAAGGTCAATTGGGATGATCCAGTATAGTAAACAAAGATTGGAAAAGGAAAAATTAGGGTTTATAAATAATACAAGGTCAACTAGGTCGATCTAGTACAGTGAATATAGGCTAAAAAGGATACAGGGTCAACTAAGTTGACCTAGTACAGTAGATAGGGAAATTTAAGAAGCCTATAATAGGTTATGAAATGAAACAAGATAACATTTGAAATAAATTTGAAAAGAAATGACAGAAATAAAATAAGCAATCAATTGGATTAACATTGGCCAATCCAATTGAGTCATATAATACAAAAACCTTATACCAATATTAGCTAATGTAAGTTTTTGCAATACAAAATATAATTGAGCAAAGAGCAAGTGATCAACTTGAAAAAGAAATAGATAACTAATTGGTCAACCTGAATGTTTATTAGATTATTAAGATATGATTTTAAATATGATGGGAAGTTGGCTATGAGTAAGAAACTAGAATGGTAATCTAAGGATGATTTCAGGTAGTTTGGGTTGAAAGGGACCAGTGTGGCAATGATACAGGCTTGGTATTGGGGCCTACCCTCCCCCCCCCACTTCACACACCAAAGTGATAAAGGTGCCAGTTGTTTAGCCAAAATATACCATTAACCATGCTTTATACTTGACTAGAGTATCAATTCAACTTCCCCCTTGCTGATGAAATCCAAGTAGGTTGGCCTTAGGTAAACAAATGTTAAAATGCTTATTTATATTTTTTGATTTGTTCATGTGTGCATAAAATATAAAATTGTGAAACCAAATGATTAATTAAAAACTATCTAATTAAGCTATGTGATTTATTCTAATCATGCAAGCAAAAAGAAATGAAAGTGTGAATTAATTACTAGCATATAAGGTTAATTTTAACATTGAAAGAAGGTACAATATTGATATAATCAATAGTGTATGAAAAAAAAATAGAATAGGGTTGACAGGGTCAAACCTATACTATGGAAGCAAGGTCTAAAAATGAACAGGGTTAGCAGAGTCGACCTAGTTATCTAGACAGCACATAGAACACAAAATTGGGTCGGTATGGTCGATCTAGTTGACTATGCAAGGGTAGTTTTGAAGACTACAAACTATGAGAGAAAAGACTATAAAGAAAGAGACAAAAAGATATAAAGTAACCTTGGTGGATTAGATATATATAAAATGAATATTTTTGTTTAATAACCTTGATATATGCTTGCAAATTTTGCTAACTGGGTTGACTGGGTCAATCAAGCTTTACAAAAACTTGATGTTGAGAGCTTAAAATGTATAGGGTTGACTGGGTCAACCTAGTATGCTAAACCTAATGTTTGAAAAATTACAAGGTCAATTGGATTGACCTAGTAGTATGTACTAGATGTCTAAAAATATAAAAACTTGTACTAGGTTGACAAGGTCGATCTAGTAGACAGTACCTGAAAACTTGTGCACAAAAGTTAGATACTAGGTCGATAGCATTGATCTAGTATGGAAAATATATGATAAAAATAATGATGAAAGAATGAAATAAATGAAATAAGATAAATAAATCCTATAAGGGTTAGTTCATGTTAGGTTTACTAGAATGTATGCAATCAAAATGCATCATGTCTATAAATCAATCCTGGCTCGAAGAAGATAGAGCATACCTACACTTCTGATTGGAAATATATTTTTTAAGTGAGGGAATAACTAATATGGGGATCCACTAGACCTAATTATGGGATCACTTGTCATAATACACCATGTTAGGAAAGGTTCCAAAGACTATAGTCTAACACAATCATGCAACAACCCTAAAAGAGTCCTAGGTTTAATGTTCACTCTATATCTAATAAACAAGAAAGTAAATCTAATATAGGGTACACCAAAGTTTTTGACATGACATGAGGGGTTAGTAAAGCAATAAAAACATGTATAGGAGAATATCAATTAAGCTAAGTATAAGTAAGACCCTAATACATGGAATATGAAGAGTAATATTATTCAATCTAATACTTATGCTATTGTTATCTACTAAAGAGAGGAGAACAAAGTTAGAATATACTTACCTAAATGTGAACCCATTGAGACTCAATCTCTCCCTTAGCCAAAGGGGCTTCACAAGAGGTTTTTTTGGTTTATAAGAATCACTAAGAAAGGGCAAATCATCCAAGGCTTATCTATAAGACTAGATTCTCCAAGTAGAAACCCTAAGCTAAGACTCCTCAAGTAGAATGGTGGAAGAGCATATTGTAAATAAGAGTGAGTGAATAATAACTCTCAATTACATATTGAAATAATGATGAAATGATATTGTATTTATAGGTGGATCTCACCCTAAATCCTTCTAAATATATTGGTTGTATGAGGTCGACCCAATCGACCCTATATGTTTTTGCAGGATAAATCACTAGGTCTCAAGCTAGGTCGATCGAAGGGCTAACGAAAATCAAAGTGAAAAATGCCCTAAATAGTATAAGGTCAATCTAGTCAACCTTGTACAGTAATTAGAAGCTTAAACCTATACAGGGTCAACCCAATTAACATAGTACAGTCAACTGGCTAAAGGTGATCAAGGTGAGGAAAAGAGGAATGAAAAGAGGAAAAAGACTGTAGGAGTGTGCAAGGGAGGATTAATAGCTTAGGGAATGGTTTTAAGAGCTAATTGGATTGGTAATAATATGGAAATAAGGGACAACAATCATGTGAAGTGCAAAAGGTCTACCTACCCCTTTCCTAATGCACCCTTTAAGGTGTGCACTCAGAGAGATTGAGTCTTGATGGGTTCTTGTAAGATGTAGGGCATTAGTATTTAATAAAAGTTGAAAATATTATGTGTATATATTATTCAAGTAATAAACAACATATATATATATATATATATATATATATATATATATATATATAAGTGTGGGCCTAAATATAATAAAAGCAATATGTACCATTCAGATACTTTTCATACTGTAAAAATCTATGGCAACCCATAATGTCATAGAGCATTATGCTTGAGAACCCTACTCATACATGAATAAACAATCATATGTTGTGATTATTAAACAAGCAAGTACAATTTTGTACCACCCAGGTATACCCTAGTTCATACTGCATAATAATAATCAAATAAAAACATAATTTCTAGGCACACATCATGATGCACTATTTTATTCTATAAGTGATTAATCACTTGTACATATAACAATCTCATAAAAATATATTATGCACACAATTTTTCATCTTTACGTGATGAAATAGAATTTGACCCTACTGACATGCTTCTATTACACTATTGTGCTACATATCTACTATTTGCCTCTACTAGCATTCTAAGCAAAGCCATAGTATAGATTTAGATCATAAACTAAATCACTAAGGATAATATCAAACAACCAAAAGTATAATATCATTACCACATAAATGTCTATCCTTGTTATAATTTATCCAAATCATAATGGCATTCTTAAAATTATATAACTCTAAGCCTAGTCATCATGTAAATGGCTTACAAGGATAAATAGTCACACAGATCACTGATTGACTAAAGCTCATCAATTAATTTGATGCAGATTAGAGGGCCTAAATAAGGTTTGAGTATCAATTGTCTCATAAGCATCAATGTAAGCTAAGTCAAGTATTCAACTTAGACTAAAGATAACTATACAAACAAAGGAACCAACATACAACTAATGTAAATTATGCCTCTTAATTAATAATTCAATTATTTTCAATCTTTATCCATTTGATCACTATTTATTTGGCAGAATCACGAGTATTCATTTATAGAGTACCACTCATATAATTTAAATCCTTGAATCGTTTTGTTCACATATTTAATCTATATTTTGATATTACTTTCAAAAGGTTACATAATTAACTATTGTGTGAAATGACATACAATTTCTCACTATTTATTTCCAAATCAAATATACAAAGCATTTCAACATTGATTTCCAATCAAGGTGTGAGTTAACAAATCACGTTAATAATTTATCATTTTATTATCCTCTTCAAGATCTTATGATAAACATGATTATTTCCTTAAGTGAAACCATGCAACTTGGTCGGTGCAATTTGGCTCAAACGGCCATGCAAAAATGTGAAAATAAATTTCCACCCAACATTCGATCTTGAATTATAGAGCAACATTATTATTTTTTATTAAAAAGACTCAACAAAATTATTAAACTCAACCAATAATACCTGACTCAGCATTTTGTCTAACTGACCTATCAAACTATTTGAATGACTCAGCAGTATCAATGGTATAAAGGCATTTTCAATGAATACTTTGGCATTTTCTAGCATATACATAACATTTTAAAATATAATTTCAATGCTTATAAAAATACATGCAGTTTTTTAGAATAAAAGTTCAACACTTTTAATAATGCATGCATCATTTTTTTTAAATGCAAAATACTCATTGTGTTGTCAATGGTATGCTGAGCTTACTATAGTGACTTAATCATGGTTATTCATAGGTTGGCATTAGGTAAAGTTACTTAATAAATTTATGATGCCTATATTTTATTTATAACCTATAGGATGCCTATGTTTTATTTATAACATGCAGCATTAATATTTATAAACTCCACCTTATCAATTGTGTACTTAGATGTCATTTCAAAAACTTAGCTTACTAACTAGACTCAATGCTTTCCAATTTAGACTCAAATTTTTAAATTACTATTTAACTTAGTTTATCTAATTTGCATACACATTGACTTTATTATTAGACTTCAACATTCTAATTTTTAGCGATGACTCAATAATTCAATTGCATATGACTTGGCACGAATAGAATATAATGATTTGATGATTTCATGAATGATATTCTAAAACTCAGTTATAATAATTTTTAAGCTCAATGTTTTATATACATGAATTATTCATTGAAGATATAATATTATCTATGCAATAAAATATAGTCTATATGTGTGTGTGTGTGTGTGTGTGTGTGTGTGTGTGTGTGTGTGTGTGTGTGTGTGTGTCCCTCACATATATATGTTACAAAAATAATGAAGCTTGTAATGAACATTGCCCATTTCCTGGGTGATTGCTGTAAGGTAAGTGCAATCAATGTGTTGCCTATATTGTGGAATGTAGACCAGATATATCCTCAAAAAAATATGCTACTTAATTATGTAATACAAAGGCTTATTTAAAACAAAATGTAGCCTATCAAGCAAAATGCAAGCCTATTTAAATACACGCAGGCTTATATAAGTACTTGTAGGCCTATGTAAGTAATACGTAGATTTGAAACAATATATATACATAGGCCTATAAAGTAAACATAGGTTAAAACACATGGGATGTTGACCAAATATAGATAAAACACAATCATGAAGAAAAGTAATTTAATTCCCATAACCACACAAAAATATAAAAGTAGAATCGATTTATATAGATTTGCAGATATAGATGGCTTTTCTCTCTTTTTCATGTTTTTTTCTCCTTCTATATCCTCCTTTACTTTCTTGGAGTCTTTTTGTGTGTCCTATTTAAATTTCATAATCCTTTATTTATAAACTTCTCTCATTTAATTATGTCATGCTCTTTCCTTTTGCATGATATTTTTACTCTCATTAACTACACTTTTCAGTAGTTATCTTTTTGTTTTACAATCTATAGTAAACTTTACTTAACCTTTATAACTAACATCTTAATTTGTTTATTTAAATCATTATGCCACTTTACTAAATATAAATCTTGATTGAAATATATTAAAGTATTTAACTTTTCTAAAAAGACCATTAGCCTTAGTTCATCAAGTTAGCTTAAGGCTAAGTTGACTAAAATAAACATAATCGTATCTATTTCTCAACCTCCATGCAATTTCATGCATACTTAGCTTAGTTTGTCTTTAATCATGGTTATCATATTAAGATAATTAATTATTTAGCTAAAATATATTGAGTCATTAATTGCTTTTTATTTGTAAGATAATTGTATCTACAATAATAATATCTATATAGCAATCAATATCTATTTTCTTAGTTTAACTTTGAAAATCAAGTCAATTAGAATAAATTAATCTAATGTATATCCACACACATAAATATAATCACAAAAAATATTTCTTAATTGCTCACTAACATTTTATGCATATAACATTTAAAATCTAATGTGTGTGTGTAGGTTCACTAGTAATCTCCTCTGATATTTTTTCAATCGTCTCATCTAGCCTATCCTATCTAATGATGCTCTCCCTCATCATGCTCTGAGGGTAGGATCAATCATGCATCCACCTCGCAACAAGTAGGTAGTTATTCTAATTTATCATATATATCAACTAATGATGCAAAACTAACAATTATACATATTTACAATATAAAAAATAATTAAAATATAGCTATCACATTATGTATAATAATAAAAAATATCACTATCCCATACTAATATATGTCAAAATACTCAAATAAAAAAATATATAATTAGTTAATAACCATATTAATCCATGGATTAATTATAGGTTGAAATTAGGATGTGACATCCTCCCCCCTTAAAATTGATCATCACCCTGATGACTCTTATTCAAACAAAAGTTATAATTAACAAACAAAGTTTAACAGCATAAAAATATAGTATCAAGTACCACATCATGCATGTAAATGTGAAAATTATTTGAAGAACTCATCATAGTTCTCTCATTTAACACTATTCTTAGAGCATTAGTCCCACATGACCCTACTCATTGACATTCCTTATTATGCAAACATGTTTTGTGAATGTCACTTATGATGATTGTTTCTATCATGACCACCTTGGGGTATAGAATCACAAGACAAGCCCATAAAAACTTAGAAAAAGTCTTACTGACTTTCCAAAAACACATGAGATCATCGCAAAAGTCAAAACAAATGACCAAGAAGAGTTCCACAAAACCTTCCAGCCCTTACACACATCTCTCTAATGTAGAGAGTGTATTTCTCATACTGAATAAAAGTATTTAGGGAACTTGGCAATAATGATGTGTATATGTTAATAATATCACTATAGTGCATAACTTTGGATAAGTATAACATGTCAATACTATCACTACTCTATGTAGCTCTGGACAAATATGATGATGAATAAGAACTGGTAAAAATATATACAAGATCATGGAATACCCATCCACATAGAATAACTATCTATAGTATACATGCATATGGCTATGTGATTAAATTTGACAAGTTTTGCCTATCAAATCTTAGATTCAACAAGTTTATCTATCTGATCCAATTGAGTACTAATAATTCTAGTCAATGTGAGGATAAATGGGATATCATCCTATCACTTAAAACTCATGTTCCTAATTCGCCACTCTTCTCTTAGGTCTCCATGATGTAATGATCTTCAAAAAGTGTACACAGTTCTATGAAACACAAATCTATACTAACAAATCATAAAAACAATACTATATGCTAAATGATTCCATATGTACTAACATACATACAAGATAAATCATAAAATCATCTTGAGATTGTATTAAGTTGCTACTAATCAATCATAACTAGTAGCATATCCTACAACTTAAACTATAGTATTATTTTCATAGTTAAGACATAATAATTAGCATAACATACTAAGGCTAAGGATTATACCATCCTTACAACCTTATAAATAAAACAATGTCCCCTTGTTTGCATGACTAGCACACAAAAATTTAAAAAAATTATCTAAACCCTTTTAGACTACCAAGAGGTTCTGCACATCTATACCTTACTTGCTCCCAAAGAAAGGTACCTATATAACTCTTTAAAACAATATACTTTTTAAAAAAGAATAATGTCAGTCTAACAAAGGTATATAATAACATAAATTATAAACACTAGAAATTATATAAATTCAATGTTAGCCACGCCTCATAGTCAAGTTCATAAGTTAAATAAAATGATGACTCTAAAAAGTCACAAAGTGGAAATTAGAGAGATAAAATCTCAAAAACAAATCTCCTACATACCCTCTCATAGTAAAAAAAAACACAGTAATCGACGTTACCAATCACTATCCACTTACCGAACTTACAAGTGTAGTATTTTAATCTACCTCCACAACCAAAAGGAAAATACTAACCTCAAAGATGCATCAATCTATCCAATCTTACAACTTCTCTCAACAAGACATAGAAAACACTATCCCATTAACTCAAGGGAAAATAATAATTGAAAAACAAGCTTGCTTTTAAGGAAACACTAAGTCAACATCTTGAAAATATGAATCTTCTTGGTAGCTTAATGATGTATGAGGAGAGTGAAAACATAATAACTCACCTCTTATATAACTAAGAGATATGGCACTTCTTTATTAAGTCTAAATAAATATAAGTATGCTAATCTACAAAGCAAACCCCTAACTTAAAATAATTCACAATCAATACATCTACATTGAACTATAAGAAAATTCCCACTGCACTAGGTGGTGACACTCTATAATGGTCTTAAATGATTCCCACTCCTATGATCTATGTAAGACACAAACTAAAGCATATATACCTAAGTGAAAAGTATTCCATGGTTTTAAAAACAAATCTCACGACACAAAACATAAATGGTAAAGGTGATTCAATTACCAAGAAAGATGTAATCACACTCAAGATACTCAATCCAAAAGGTCAAAAATATGGTAGGAAACTCTTGTTCACAACTAAAAAACTAAGCTATGCACTTACCTACCCAAACACCTTATATAACCATCACCAACGAGACACTCGATAAACCAACCCTTTAACCACTCTAAGGGGGTACGAATGCTCTAAGGTCCACACCCAATGTACCATACATACTTTCACAGTTCTCTTTTTTGTAAGAGAGAGAAAGATACAAAAATTTTAATCAAATCATTATATCTTAGAGTTTGAGACACATCTCTAATACCACATGTTACAACCCCTCAAGTTGCACTTAGAATAATGCAATAAAAAAAATTAAAACTATTACTTAACATTCATTCCACTCAACAACAATTATACTAAATAACTTAAACCAATCATAATCAACAACTTAGAATAATAATGGTTCTAAAAGTCCAATACTGAAAGCAATATAATATATCATAATATTAAGGAAAGTAATTACATTAGGACTCAACCATAATTGGTCCACTAATACAACTATTGTTCAACATATACAAATGAAATATAATTGCATTCCTTTAGGCCTCCAGTCTTAATATAATAAATATAAATTAATCCCTTTAGAGCTCATATTGTACCAAATCATGTATCTCTAATCAACTCAAGTGCAGTCTCCAGATAATTAGTACTGTTATGGGGAGTGAGAGCATTATCTGAACACTTTTTCACACCAACCATGGACCAACAATCTACCACACAACCCCTATCAAAGAGTGGACCTCTATTCATGGATAAGTAGATAGAATGGTGTAATAATCTAGAGAATAAGCTAGTACCCATGTGTGTATGATAAAACTAAATATGCAATGTATCATAGAAAGCTTATTCTATTGCAAGATATCACAGTGACATGTAAATCATATATACCAAAGATAATGTTTCACTATACATTATATAACCACAAGATTCATACTAAGCACATTATCCTAGCAATTATATCACACCACATGCTAAACATAAGAGTAAGCAAAGTATACTTTTATTCCAACCATGCATGAATGAATCATTAATTATTATTTAACTCGTACAAGAAATAAATCCTATAGTTGACACCCCCTGAGTGTGTTTTATATTCATAATACGCTACATTTTTCCAACTACTACTATCAAATATAAAAAATTAAACCCCATGATATCTCATATTATCATAGTCTAGTGTTCTAAGGTACAACTACTAGTTTTCCCATATTTAGTCATACTAAGTAGTCATAGATACATAGAAGCATATGCTTTTAATCAAGTAAATATATAAAAAAGTAAGTCATAAAAATGCATATTATTTTATCTTAACATTTGTTTACACTTTCAAGATTATATGTATGCATAAATTATATCCTAAAAAATGTTACAACACATACTATTCAAGTAACAACCAACACATATATATATTTAAGTATTTATTTAGATATAAAAAATACAATATGTACCATCTAGGTACTTTTCATATTGTATAACTTTATGGCATCTCATAATGTCATATATCATTGTGCTTGAGCACCCTACTCATACATGAACAAACAATCATATGTTTTGATTATTAAATAAGAAAGTATAGAGTTATACCACCTAGATATATCATAGTTCATACTACATAGTAATAATCAGATGAAAACATAATCTCTAGGCACCCATCACGATTCACTATTTTATTTTAAAAATATCTAATCACTCGTACATATATCATTCTCACAAAAATATATTATGCACACAAGTTGTCATCTTTACATGATGCTATAGAATCTTACCCTATTGACATGCTTCTATAACACTATTGTGCTACATATATACTATTTGCCTCTACTAGCATTCTAAGTAAAGTCATAGTATATATTTAGATCATAAACTAAATTACCAAGGATAATATCAAATAACTACAAGTATAATAACATTACCATATAAATGTCTATCTTTTTTATAGTTTATCCAAATCATAATGACATTTCTAAAATTATATAACTTTAAACCTAGTCATCATGTAAATGGCTTACAAGGATAAATAGTCACGTCATATCACTGATTGACTAAAACTCATCAATTAATTTGATGCAGATTAGAGGACCTAAATAAGGTTTGAGAATTAATTTTCTCATAAGCATAAATATAAGCTAAGTTAAGTATTCAACTTAGACTAAAGATAACTATAAAAACAAAGGAACCAACGTACAACCAACATAAAGTTTGCCTCTTAATTAATAAGTCAATTTTTTTCAATATCTATCTATTTGATCAATATTTACTAGGTAGAATCATGGGTATTTGTTTATAGAGTACCATTAATATAATGCAAATCTCTATATTATTTTATTTACATATTTATTTCTAAATTCTGACCTTACTTTCAAAAAGTTACATAATTAACTATTGTGTGAAATGACACACAAGTTCTCACTATTTCTTTCTAAACCGAATATACAAAGCCTTTCAACATTGATTTTCAATCAAGGTGTGAGATAACAAACCACTTTAATATTTTCTCATTTTATTATCCTCTTCAAGATCCTATGATAAACATGCTTATTTACTTAAGTGCAACCATGCAACTTAGTTGGTACAATTCAACTCACATGATCATGCAAAAATCATAAAATAAAGTTCCACCCAACATTCGATCTTGCATTATAGAGTAGCATTATTTTATTTTATTAAAAAGACTCAACAAAATTATCAAACTCAGCCAATAATACCTGACTCAGCATTTTGTCTAACCGACCTAGCATTATATTTGAATGACTCAGCAATACCAATGGTATAAAGGCATTTTCAATAAATACATTGGCATTTTATATAGCATATATATGACAGTTTAAAATACAAGCTCGATGCTTATAAAAATGCATGCAACATTTTAGAATATAAGTTCAACGCTTTTAATAATGCATGCAGCATTTTAAAAAAACACAAAATAATCATTGTGTTATCAATAGTATGCTCAACTTACTATAGAGACTTAATAATCATTATTCACAGCTTAGCATTAGGTAAAGTTACTTAATAAATATGTGATGCCTATATTTTATTTATAACCTGTAAGATGCTTATGTTTTATTTATAACATACAACGTTGAAATTTCTAAACTCCACCTTATCAATTGTGTACTTAGCTATTATTTTAAAAACTCTACTTACTAACTAAAC
Organism: Torreya grandis; assembly: GCA_037957365.1. Classification (NCBI taxonomy): domain Eukaryota; kingdom Viridiplantae; phylum Streptophyta; class Pinopsida; order Cupressales; family Taxaceae; genus Torreya; species Torreya grandis. Next base: position 219,473 of record JARHVA010001204.1, read on the forward strand.
TCAACACTTTATAATTTGAACTCATATTTTTAAATTACTATTTAACTCAATTTATCTAATTTATATACATAGTGACTTTATTATTAGATTTCATCATTCTAATTTCAAGTGATGACTCAACAATTCAATTGCTTGGTGCTAATATAATATAATGATTTTATGATTTCATGCATGGTGTTTTAAAACTTAGCTATAATAGTTTTTAATCTCAACATTTTATATACATGAATCAATCGTTGAAGATAGAATATTGTCTATACAATAAAGACAGTATATATATATATATATATATATATATATATATATATATATATATATATTGTATAGACAATATTCTATCTTCAACGATTGATTCATGTATTGTGTGTGTGTGTGTGTGTGTGTGTGTGTGTGTGTGTGTGTGTGTGTGTGTGTGTGTGTGTCCCTCACATATATATGTTACAAAAATAGTGAAGCTTATAAGGGACATCGCCCATTTTCTAGGCGATTACTATAAGGTAAATGCAATTAATATGTTGCCTATATTGTGGAATGTAGACCAGATAATATCCTCAAAAAAGGATGCTACTTAATTTTGTAATACACAAGTCTATTTAAAACAAAATGCAACCTATCAACCAAAATGTAGGCCTGTTTAAATACATACAGGCCTATACAAGTACTTACAGACCTATGTAAGTAATATGTGGCTTTGAAACAATATGTGTGTGTGTGTGTAGGCCAATAAAGTACACGTAGGTTAAAACACATGGGAAATTGACCAAATATAGGTAAAACACAATCATGAAGAAAATTAATTTCATTCCCATAACCACATAGAAATATAAAAGTAGAACCGACTTGTATAAATTTGAAGATGTAAATGGCTCTTCTCTCTCTCTTTTCTATGTCTTTTTCTACTTTTATATCTTCCTTTCCTTTCTCTGAGTCTCTCTATGTGTCCTATTTAAATTTCATAATCCTTTATTTATAAACTTCTCTCCTTTAATTTTGCCATGCTCTTTCTTTTTGCATGATATTTTTAATTTCATTAACTACACTTTTCAGTAGTTATCTTTTTATTTTACAAGTCATAGTCAACTTTACTTAACCTTTATAACTAAAATCTTAATTTGTTTATTTAAAATCATTATGCCACTTTACTAAATATAAATCTTGCTTAAAATATATTAAAGTATTTAATTTGATCTAAAAATACTATTAGCATTAGTTCATCAAGTTAGCTTAACTTAAGGCTAAGTTGACTAAAATAAACATAATCATATCTATTTCTCAACTTCCATGCAATTTCATGCAGACTTACCTTTATACAATTTACATTCTAGTATTGGCTTTCTATTAGGAACCTGCTTGTATATAAATTAATATAATAACAAAAATATAACCAATATGCACTAAATGGAAAGAGAATAACAATATTATATTTAAAAATGATATAACCTCACTATAAATTATGGTGGACCTCTTTGAGGGGGAAACCTCCTTTGAGCAAAACTCAATACAACATATTCAAAATATGATCTTTCTTGTTGCAAAATCACTCTATTTAAAACTATTCTAATCAAGATAAATACTACCTCCCATTCATGTGGGATAATTACAAATTACAAATGAGATGACTTAAAAATCATATGTGTCTAAGATTTTATTAATAATACCTAATACAAACTAGAAGAGTTAGGATGAAGGGGTCCTAACATGCCCTCCCGCTTGAAAAATATTTGTCCTCTAAGCTATAGATGATGAAATCAATGTTATAATTAGAGTATGAGTTCCTATGTCATGTATTCCAGTTTCATGGCACGCCACTATACCAAAATATTGGTGATAGTATGATTGCAGAGTTGGCTAGAGCACTTTTCAAGGATGGACTCGGGTTCTAGGAGGATAGAGCCTTTAGTTTCAAGCTTTAGTAATGTTTTTTGGGCCTAAAAATTCTGACCAATGGCCTATTCAAACATGATACATGGAAAACTAGATGGATTTTGGAGGTGGATATAAGATCCAACTTGTATGCTAGGGGATCAATCTTGGAAAGCACTTTATAAGGACCGTAAAAATTTGGTGTAAGTTTATGATGACCTTTCAAATTCAAAGAGGATTTCTTATAATGTTGAATCCAACTAACATCAAAATCTCATTCTGAGTGGTGTTGGTCAACCTATTATTTCATGTGGATCTATGTTAGATGTAGGTTATCCTTTAGAGTTTTGAGGATAATTACACAAGTACATAGTATGGCATCAACTACATATACCTTGGATCTTCATGGAAGGTATGTCTAAAGAGAGGGAGGTGGTTGACCATAAATGACCTCATATGGGGTCATCTTGGTGGCAGTGTGGTATGTAAATTTGTACCACCATTCAGTAAGAGGAACCATTTGACCCAGTTAGTTTATTGATCATATAAAAAATAACACATATAAGATTCCAAGAATTTGTTGATAATTTCCATTTGACCATTAGTTTTAGGATGGTAGGTAGGACACATTTAATTTGGGTGTCATAGCAGTGGAAAAACTTATTCCAAAAGTGACTAGTAAAATTATAATCATGATCATAGACAATTTAGGGAGGTAGCCCATGGAGACAATAGATCTAATTGAGAAAGGTTTGAACAATAGTAGAGGGAGTAGAAGGATGGTTGAGGGAGAAAAATGGGCACACATGGAGAGCCCATCCACCAACACAAGAATAATTGATTTCCCTCCTAACTTGGGTAGTCCCTAAATAAAGTCCATAGAATATCTAACCTTACCCAAATAGGGATAGGAAAGGGTTGGAGCATGTTTGGGGTGGTAATAGTTTCCCTTTGTTTACTGACATGTTTCACATTCTACCACAAATTATTTTATGTCTTATTTTGTGCCTTTCCAAAAACATTTAGGCAAATTGTTTCATATATTTTTACAAAGCATGAGTGGTCAAGTGATGGAGATGCATGTAACTCTAATATAATTTTTTATCTCAGTTTTGGCTTTGATGCAATACCGAATGTCCTTTGTGCCTTAAATAGTGACCATCCCAAGAGTAATTCAGTCAAGAGGTATAGTTAGTGGTCACTTCCTAAATGAGTTATTGAATCTAGGTATTATGGGACAATTCTTGTTTTCCCTGATGCACCTAATCTAGCATGGGTAAGGATAGTGTGCATAAATTTATTTGTTATTGATACTTGTAAGGCAATGCATTTATGACAACATTATCTTTACCCTTCTTTTCAGTAATCTCGTATTCATCTCCCATTAGTTTAGTTTCCCACTTTTGTTGCTCAAGAAAATACTCTTTGATCTAATAATTACTTGAGGATATGGTGATCAATTTTTATGTATAAGTTTCTCCTGACTATGTATGGGTACCAATTATTGATAGCATGAAGTATATCTAGCATCTCTTTCTCAAAAAAATTCCATGTAAGTTACTTATTAGATAATACATGAGGTTAACCATATTGCATTAGAACAACTCTAATTCCACTTTGTCAGGCATCAATTTTGATGAAAAATGATTAGGAGAAATTAGGTATAGCCCAATCCATGCTTGATCAGTTGAAAGGCTTTTTTTCTACCTCACACGACTAAAAGGCATATTTTTTTAACATAGTCATTTATAAAGAGAAAAAAAATTCCATAGTCCTATAAAAAATTTATATAATACCCATTTAATCCCAAAAACCCATGAGTCTCTTGAGTGATTTGGGTTTAGGACAATTTTTCATAGACCTCAATTTTTTAATATCCACTTTGATGCCTTCCTTAGAGATGATGTTTCCAAGATACTCAAATTAATTTTGGAATATTTCGCACATAAGTGGTTATCAATAAGGAGATAAAATTTATGTTTCAAATGTATTTAATTCTCCTCCCAGGAATGGCTATAGATAAATATGTCATCAAGGAACAACAGGATGAATTTACGTAGAAATGGCTAGAATATCTTGTTCATTAATCTTTAAAAGGTTGATGAAGCATTGGTGAGGTGAAAAGGTATGATGATAAACTCTTAATGGCTATCATGATTTTGAAAGGTTGTCTTGGGAATATCATATTCCTTGATATAGATATTGTGATAGTTTAATCGCAAGTTGATCTTGAAGAAGAAGTGACCTCTATGCAATTTTTCCATTCGTTCATCAATCATTGGAATGGGAAACTTGTCCTTGATAGTGAGTTTGTTGAGTACAAAAAATTCAATATAGATGCACCAATACCCATATTTTTTTCATACCATAAATATAATATAAGAGTAAGGACTGATATTGGGCCTTATGACTCTAACTTGCAATAATTCTTGCAACATTTTTTATTTCATTATTCAATAGAAATGGTTATCGATAAGGGTAAATTTTTGGAGGTACGCTATCTAAAATTAGTTGAATCACATAATATTTGGGCCACTATTGGGTTATCCCTTTATATTCTTCAAAAATAATTTCATCCATTGACAATAGTTCTTGTAAATCTGGTGGATGCTTGGAAATGGAGGATTCATTGAGCTAGACGATGCAAAGCTAGGAAATAATCCCACAAGATCACTTTTTTAGCACCTTCTAAATTAAATGAGAGATAATAATAATCTTAGGTATTGGTGTGAGGCCTATTAATGTATCTTGTTGGTCCTTATGTGTGAATTTCATGCATAGTTATGAAAATTCCCTTAAGATAGGGCCTAGTGTCTAAATCCACTATGCTCCTATAACTATGTTGAAACCTCCTAGAGGCAAAACAAAAATGTCCAATTTCAAATTATATTCCCCTATTAAAATGTAGACATTGCAGCATTTTCCATTATAAGGTAAGGTTCCGAAATTGGTGATTATGACTTCAAAACTTTAACAAAGATAAACATAGCAATCAACCTATTTGGATAGCCTAGGATCAATGAAGCTATGTGTACTTCCATCATTAATGATAATAGTGAGGGAATATTTCCAAAAAAACCCTTTTACTATCATAGTTTGAGGAGTGGATAACCTAACCAAGGCACACACCAAAATTTTGGGGTGAGAATATATCGTGCTAGGTTTTTCAACTTTGTATTATTCATCATGGGAATCTTGAGCATCTTCCATTCTTCATCATATAGTGTTGACTTGACATCCAATAAACACAACTTATATTCAATGTACTTGTGTCTTATAGGTAATTTTTCATCATAATTTTAGCATAGCCCTTTTTCATGATGAGCCTACATTTTAGCCTTTGTAATGCATTTAATGAGGGTGATTTTTGGAGAAGGATTTTTTACTATCATGACTTTTGAATGTTGAGTGAACATAAAGTTGTCAAATTTATATAATCATGTTGGGTGATCAACCTTGCCAATGGCTAAAATAATATGTTGGTCTTTCATATTTCTAATGACAACATCAATAGGTGTAAACTCAAAATATTTTCCTTTAATTGAATGTGTGATTTAATATATGGAGAGGATATTCACCAAAAAAAATAGAATGTGGAAAAATTTGTTAAATACAACGTTCTCCATCTCAACTACCCCTCTACCATCAATAACTAGAGTACTAAAGTTGCCCATAAAAATTTTAGTTTTATGTCATTCATCAATATTTTAAAATAATGAACCATCATGTGCCATATGGTGAGAAGCTCATGAATCTAGAATTCATTCAAACACAAGTGATCCTATTGTTACATAAAGTGTCACTCATATCTTTGGAGGGGGAAGCTACATTTTTTTCATCTCTAATTCTAAGTATGATATTTGATTGAAATATTTATGTTCAACATGGCATAGGTTCTTACACCATTTATAACACTTTAGTAAACATTGGAATTTATTTTCCCTTTACCTTTGTTTTGACTTGGGGAAGGATTATGTTACGTTGATGGATTATCCTTAGGCTTGGGCTTTGCTTTGTTAAATACAACGTTCTCCATCTCAACTACCCCTCTACCATCAATAACTAGAGTACTAAAGTTGCCCATAAAAATTTTAGTTTTATGTCATTCATCAATATTTTAAAATAATGAACCATCATGTGCCATATGGTGAGAAGCTCATGAATCTAGAATTCATTCAAACACAAGTGATCCTATTGTTACATAAAGTGTCACTCATATCTTTGGAGGGGGAAGCTACATTTTTTTCATCTCTAATTCTAAGTATGATATTTGATTGAAATATTTATGTTCAACATGGCATAGGTTCTTACACCATTTATAACACTTTAGTAAACATTGGAATTTATTTTCCCTTTACCTTTGTTTTGACTTGGGGAAGGATTATGTTACGTTGATGGATTATCCTTAGGCTTGGGCTTTGCTTTCCATTTTTAATTCAGAGGGCCCTTGCCTTTGCTAGAGTTAGATTGTGATATTTCATTAGTATCATTGATTACTAATGCATGTTTCTTAATAACTTCAGGTCAGAATTCCCAAATAGAAATTACTTTTTTTGTTCTCTTTAAAGTTACTTACAGAACTTGTCAAAAATTAGTGCCACATATGCATATATCATAGAGTCTTGATGTGGGTAATAGTTTGAAACAAAAACTAAGGATGACCCAATTTAGATAAATTAGTCATAATGAGTTTTTCATTAGTCTTAGTTTTACCAGTCTCAATGAGTATAAGCCTCAAGCACTTGAATTGAGTGATGAAGTTGACAATGTGAGGATAATTACATGGACTAAAAGTAGTAATATTTTTTTCTAGTTGGCATGCCATTAGCTTAATATGATTTCCAAAATGATCCTCCAAGATAGTCCAAACCTTATAAGGTTTCATGTTGTCATAAAAATGAAACCTCAATCCAGGGGATACTGACTGACCAAGGATGGCCCTAGCTTTGTCAGAATGGTTTTGCCATTTTTTCCCTTTGACAAGATCTAAAGGTGAATTTCTTCATTAATTCTAATTTGGTAGAGTCCCTTTCTAAGAATCACAGCAATAATGTATCCTTTCCAACTAAAGTAGTTAAAACTAGATAGAGTTAACTTTTTCTCTGTCATTGGTAACATAGAAACTTGAGTGAAAATAGTCCCAAAAAAATTATGAAAAACACATGTTAAAATGATTTTGTATATAGAAATAATAATAATGTAATCAACCTATGGGCCCAAAAAAAATCTAAAAAAAAGTACTTTCAATATTATAGGTGAGAAAAAAATGTATGTAAATTTTTTTTTGAAAATTTGAAATACTAGTTAAAATGATCATCTCAATGATAAAATCACTATGGTGCAATCATATTATGACCCACAAAAAAAAATTATATTCACATGGAAATGTTGGTCTATAACCTTCCCACATAAATTAAAAAATTTGAGAAACCATTTCTACCAAAAAAATTCCCTCTATTTTTCCCTTTTATTGTTGTTTTCTAAACAAATAGAACCCCAAATAAGGATAATGAAACTCAATTTGGAAATGGAATATTTCAACTAAAGTTGAATAGATAATACTATAATAGTATAGATATACCAAATGTAACCATAATTATTTTTGGAAATATTATGCTGAGGTGTGTTTGATCTATAGGCTTTATTATATATGAATCTAGAAATGTAAATAGTGGATAGGCCTAAAGGGAAATGACTAAAAAGTTTTCCACCATCTTGTATCCATACTATTTTGTCTTTGAGGTACATAAAAAGTGACTTCTTGGAGCTAATCATTTACCGGTACACCACAAAATCAAATAGTCAAGAGGCTTCCTATTCAAAAAAAATTCTAGGCACTTCCTATGTATCATGAGGTATGTGAAAGTTAAGATTAATATATAATGTTGTCTAATATCTTGAGTATTAGGGAAGTACCCCTACACCATAGATTAGGTAAAACTAATTATCACTTTTCCTAGAACAACAGCTCCTATGAATTTTATAACTTCCAAAACACAATTCTAACCTAGGGGATTTCTATGAATTAAAATTTCTTCAACCCTTAATACCCCACTATGTTTATAAATATATAACCAACCAAGATCCCATAAGGGAAAAGTGAGAACATAATATCAATTATTTTCATTAAACCACTAAATCTAGGCTTGAAAACTAAAATTCAAAAAAAAAAACTGCAAATCTAAAAACTAAAAAGAATGTTGAATATATAGAAAAAATATATATATGTTTGATATTTAAACTTGAATGCAGAATGTGATGAAGCCTTTATAGCTCTGATGTCATATTAAATTATTGGACAGGGTCTAAAATCATGTTAGTTGTCATAATAAAAACACCCACAACACCTGCATAACTAATTTATGAAAGCTTAATAAAAAAGTAATACAAATTCATCAAAGTAGCATAAATACCTTTTTTGATTAAGAGCATTGGTCTAATTATGTCAATTTAATTATAATTCTCATTCATAATATTTTTCACTCAATAGCCCTTTATGTTCTCATATAGATAAGAGAGGATGCTAGGGTTAGGTTTAGAGTTTTGGAGAGTGGTTATAAAAGAAATAAGATAACTATTATTAGTAAAAGTCAATTAAGTATTTACTTAATTAATAATATTATCTAATAATAGGTTTTGAATAACTATGCACCAATTAGTTCTTGCACATGATTTATAAATATATAATACAAGTGCATCTTAAAACCATATTATAGTGTATGAGTAATGAAATATACTAATAAAATCATCATAAACATTGGGACCAAAATAAACCAACAAAAGCTTGAAAAAATCATTCCAAGTGGATTTTGTATGAGAATTTCAAAATCATTAGTACCACTAAACAACTTCATTCTCTAAGTGAAATGATGTGATGGGTACCTTGTCTACCCAAAACTTATAATGCAAGTAGAAATATTGTTTGGCACAGTTAATCTAGTTGGTTGGTTTTATACCATAAATTTTTGAAAAGTCCAATTTAGGGCCACATGGCATAGTTTGGGATAGAAATCCACCTTCAAAATGTCAGTCACCATTAAGTCTATTGGAAAGCATGGTAATTTTTACGTTAATTTTGTGTATTCTCTCATTCAACTTAGTGAGTCAAGAGTTGATCTAATATTGGAATTCAACTCAGAATCCCGCAATGTTTTATGTCATGGCTTGGCATCCCACATAGATGACAACAATTGACTAAAGGGATTTGGGGGTACTATAAAATTTTGATTGAAGTTATATGTTAAAATGATCAGATTGATGAAACAATCATAATAGTATAATTTTCAAAAGGGTGAAAAATATTTTTGATGTAATTTTTTTCAAAAAAATTGAAATACCCATTAAAATGATCATCTCAACAAGAAAATCACAATGATACTATTTTTTTCTAATGGTTGTCTACTCAAATGAGTTCTAAAATGTTCTGACCATTTAGCTACTACAATAAGTTTAGGTAACCACACTGAAACATTCTAACCCTTTTGGTAGCTAAAATTATTATGTTTATGTTAATTTATAGAATATGATATTTTTTTTTTGATATTGGTTATTACTACAATTTTCAATAATTCAGAATCATATCTATGACTGTATGATATCCAAGATTACATGAAAGGATACCATAGGGTTCCTTTAGTCTGTGAGCTTGCAAATATACTAGCCTTGTTCATAAAATAGAGTCATCTCAATATTTTAGAGTGCTAACTAAGATGAAAAACCATTTCATAGTCCATTATCTTGTCTTTGAGGTATGTTACAAGTAACTTTCTAGGGCTAACCACTTACCAATGCATCACAAAAACAAACAACCAATTGCTTCCTATGGTTATGTTTTGAAAATAACTAGGATTTTTATCTATATACCCAAAGGTATGTGGAAGCACAAGTCTATATACATGTATGTCTAATGGATTATGTATTGGGGCATAACCCCTCATTATACACAATCATGGAAAATTAATAATGGCTTAGCGTGAAATAATAATTTTGTTATTTTTTAAAATATCAGAACAAAATTTATAATTTAAATAAGAGAAAAAATTAAAAAAATAGGGAGAAAGTTTAGTGTCACCAACCTATTACCACTTTTCGATCACCAAGATCCCAATTTGGCAAGGTGAGAACATATGGTAGATGGAAGTAAAGAACTTTGAACCATTGAAAAATACTACAAAAAAATGGCCTTAGAATTATCTTTGATACCAGATGTTAGGAACCTTCTGACAAACAAAATAATAGAGTAACATAATTAAATCCAATATGCACTAAATGAAAAAAATAATAAAAATATTACATTTAAAATGTATATAATCTCACTACCATATTGTTGTCCACTATTATTTCCAATATTATCCACAACACTAGGATCCCTAAAATCCTTTAGACATCTTATAAGGTGATGATCCACTTGTTGGGTGAATATTTTGTCACCAGCTAACTGATGAGCAAAATAGGTCTCTTCAACCACAGCATATGGAAATTGGTTGGTCAAATGTGTAGGTTTACCACATCAGAGGTGGAAAAATCTCTCCTCTCATCAAGGGGAGGTTCTCTATAAATATGAGGAGATCTATACTATATATATAACCAGAAAATAACACTCAAGGATAGGACTACACCATCCATCTCTCTTTTTTCAGAGATGATGTTCATAGACAAAGGAGAAATCTTGGTCATAATACTAAAGGCACTTCTCTTCTTTCAGAAGTGGTCTTACAGCAAGACACAGGAGTTCTTTTTGGTGGGTAACCGACAGGTAACAAGGGTGCAGTAACTAGCAGAATGAGGTGTAACACAAAGTCTCCACCTCAACTGCCCAAAAATTGAAATATGAAGGATAATAGGGGCACAAATTCATCCCAAGATCCTTTACATAGAAAGAAATTAAAAACACACTGAAGATAATTGTGACAACACAAAGTCTTTCCACAATTGGCTTCAAGACAACTTCGTGATTACTTCCACTAAATCTGCTTGTTAAATTAAATAAACAAGAATGCTCTTAGGAAATGGGCATAAGAACAATTTTCTAAAATAACACAAGCTATAATAACACAAAGTCTAAAATTAACTTGCTTTCTCATTTAGATAAAGTAATATGATTAACAATCTGAGCTCAAAGTCTCAGTAATCACCTTTCAATTTGGGCAGAGTTTTTGCTTCTATAATGGAGAGATCTCCTTTGTATAAAACAAGAGATTACAATATACGACAGCCAAGAAAGGCTTGGCACTTTTTTCCATGGAACGGCCCATGCTACATTCAATGCCTTCAATGTAATTTTAGTTCTGTCAAGGGGCCATGCTTGGAATAGTGCATCAGCCTTAACTGTGGCATGCCAACTCATCTCATATGTCTCCTCTAAAGTATAGGTCGCCTGGTCCTTTCCTTCTTATTTGTGCAGTTGTCCACTTTGCCTTTACTTCATGGAAGAAAAATAGGCTATGTCCTTGATTTGGTGTGCTCAAATGACTACTTGGTGAACTATTTCACCTACTAAAAATAACTCTCTTATAGATATTTCAATATCTTCTATAGCCTTCTCTTCTTTTCTGTTGCAATTGCAACTCTCGGGCTATCTTTTTCAACTGGTCGATTGGTTCATCCTTCAATTTCTACTCTATATTTGAAAATCAATAGATAATCCATTACCTTAAATTTGATGTCTGTGGGGGCATCAATGGTTGTTGGTTGCTTGAACCATATTGAACCATGAACCTTTGAACCTTGGAAAGTTCATTGGTTCAATAGTTCAACGGTTCAGGCGGTCTTTATTGGTTCCTTGGTTCAATTACTTCTTTGCTCTTTGGTTGAACCATCCCTTTGAATTGGTCTCTAGAATCTTCCACTTCCTTCCTTTGCTTGGAGCTTTATTTGAACCTTTGAACCATTTTGGTTTAAGGTTCAACGGTTCAATCTCTTTCTCAGAATCCTTTGTTTTGGCTAAGTCTCTTGAAGCCTCAAAATTCCTTCAGCTTTATGTCTTTGGAACGCTCCGAAGGGAAGGTGTCCCTTCAAGTCTTTGAGAAAGGTCCATTTTCTGGGTGGCGAGAACCCCCCACAAGGGTACCTACCCTTCAGGGTCCTTCAGGCGGTTTGCTTCTTCAATTCCTTCAGACAAAATGTCTGAAGGAATTCCTTCAAACATTTTTTTTGAAGGAAATCTTTCCTTGCCTTAGCCAATTTTTTGTCAGTCTTTTCATCATTCCTTCAGGCAAAATTTTTGAAGGAATTCCTTTGGATAATTTGTCCGAAGGATTTGCCTTTGTGAAATTCTTCCACAGAAAATATTTCTAAAGGAATTCTTTTGGTTCCTTTACTTGGTAATTTCTTCAAACAAAAAGTCTGAAGGAAATCTTCCCTTTCAACCTTCTCTTTGATCTTTGAACAAATGTTCCCTACCCTCCGCAAAGGCACTTGCCTTTTGTTCACTGCCCTCCACAAGGGCACTTGACTTTTTAGATTTGGGGGACCCCTTTGAACCGATCGATTGAACCAACTTTGGTTCAACGGTTCAATGGTTCAATCTTTTGTTTCACTCATTCAATTGACCACTTGAACCAATCTCTTTGAACCAACCGTGTTAAACATTTGAACCTTTGAACCTTTTTTGGTTTAAGGTTCAATAGTTCAATGGTTCAATCTTCCTTATTTTTGCTAAGTCTTTTGAAGCCATTAAACTTTTCGAAATGGTTGAACTTGAATTTTTGCCGAAGCGCTTAACTCTTTAAGCTGGCCAACATCGTTGACCCATTGAACCCGTTGAACCTTTGAACCTTTTGGAAGTGTGGTTCAATGGTTCAATCCTTTTTTTTAAGCTTGTCGATGAACCCTTTGGTTGAACCTAGGCGTTGAACCAAGCTTGAAAATGCCTAAGTGTTGAGAACTTGTTCCTTTTTGAGAACTTGCCTATTGAAGCTATTAAACCTATTGAACCTGCTAGTCCCTTAATTGAAAAATATTGAATAATGAAGAATTTGAATGCTCAAAACAATTTTTGAGAAGGGAAGAGATAATTTTGGCCTACAGGACCAAAATAGTTCATATGTTGTCCGAAAAATGAGTGACAGATTTTGGGAACAATAGCTGGCTCTAGTTGGGGAACTTCCTTTAGTTGAAAACTTGGAACAGCTGAGGGGAGTAGAAACTAGAATCTCCAGTGCCTTCAAGTATGCCATTGGGCTACAGATTCATGCTACCCAAAGAAGAAAGGCACCAAAAATAAAAATGAAAAGCACAAAATAGAACTAAAGACTATATATATATATATGTATAGATGATCTTATCTAATACTTCAAGAATTGAAGTGCTTCAGATGCTACCCATTGTTAGGCAGAGAAAAGGGTGTGCATCTTGATACTTCAATAGAAAACTATTTTTACCATTGAGTTGATGGATAGTAAAAGGGCCCCTCCAAAGGGAGTCAAATTTATATGCATTCCCTTTGGTTCTCTTCTCTTGTCCCACAATAGGACTTGATCTCTAATTTAGAAATCATGGTTTTTTGCTTTTTGGTCGAAGAACTTCTTCACTAGACTTTGATGCGCAGCAATTCGGTTCACCACCATAGTTCGCTGCTCATCTAGCTCAGTCAAGCACATGATCCTCTTATCGATAGAGCTTTCATATGTCTAATCTTCAACTGCCTTAGCCAATTTCAATGCTGGAAATTCTAGGGTGATTGGTATCTCAGCATTGAGACCATAAAGAAGTTGGAAAGGTGGTATACCAATTTCCCTCTTGGGTGTAATTATGTCTACCCATAAAACATCAACCAATGTTTTATGGCATGTTCATTGGTTGTCATCTACCAGCTTCTTGATGATAGTCACCAGGTTCTTGTTGCTTGATTCAGCTTGGCCATTCCCTTATGGAAAATAATCAGAAGATTGGGAGAGGGTAATCCCATAGTAAAAATAGAATTGAGTAATCTCTTGGGAAGAGAAATAAGCTACGTTGTCTGTGATAATCTTGGTTGGGAACCCAAACCTGGAAATGATGTTCTCCTTGAGGTAATTGCACACTAATTCTAAAGTAGCATGCTTGGTTGGAATAGCTTCCACCCACTTGGTGAAGTAATCTGTGGCTGTGAGGAAATAATCATGTCCAGCACTTGAAGATGGGTTTATAGCACCAATGAAATCGATTCCCCATTGCTGAAATGGCTCTTCTATCACCACTGGCTTAAGAAGTAGAGCAACTAATTTGGTTCTTCCAACAAACTTTTAGCATAGTTTACATCTTCATACCCATTTGTATGCATCTTGAAACAGAGTAGGCCAGTAATACCTAGCTTGCATAATCTTATGGGGAGTTATATGAGCAAAATAATGTCCTCCATAGGCTAGATTATGGAAGGACTTCAAAAATTGGTTCTACTGCTCTTTATCCACATAGCAAAGGAACACTCCATCAAGGTTCCTCTTATACAAGGCATTGTCCCACAAGATAAAATTGGTAGCTTTTAACCTGAAAATCCTCCTTTCTTTATGAGACAGGTGAGCAAGACACTCACCATAAGTAAGGAAATGAGCAATACTTGAATACCACTCATTCGTGGTGTAGACAAAGAGAATTGTCGGTGAGTCTTTAATTTCTTCTTCTCCATGCTCTATTTCTTCTGGTATGTTATCAGCAATCAATTGGCATAGGCCCCTTCCCTGCACCAGCTTCATTAGTTTTATGACTAGATCAAACTCTTGGATTTTAGCAATCCAATTTCCTCTTTTCATTCCAAACTCCTACTGAGTTAATATGGATTTGACTGTGGTGTCAGGAAATAGGACCGTAGTGTGTGAATTCAGGATGTAAAAGTGGAAATGCTTCACTACTTTTACCACTGCATAAGCATGCTTCTCCATGTTTGAGTACTTCAGCTCATGAAAGAAATGGGAGATTCCACACCTTCTTTGTTTTGTTGAACTAAAATTGTTGAAAGTGTGTGTTTAGAAGCATAACTATACACTATGAAATCCTTCGTATAATATGGACAAACCATAATTAGGGTGTGGGCAATAGCTGTTTTGATGTCTTCAAATGTTGACTTGCCTTTTGCAGTCCATGAAAAAGTGGCTTTTCCCTTCATCATGTCCACAATGTGGCAAGTCTTCTCAGCGAAATCAGGGATGAACCTTCATAAAAAATTCACCTTTCCAAAGAAAGAGTGAATTACAGTCTTACTTGTGTGCAGAGTAAGTTCCTAGATGGACTTGACTCTGTCTGAGTCAATCTTAATGCCTTCTTAGGATACAATGTGCTCGAGAAGTTTCCCTTCTATTACTTCAAAAATAGACTTCTTAGGATTTAGAGAAATGCCTTTCTAGTGGCATCGTTCCAGCACTTGTTGAAAATGGTGCACATGATCAGGATGATGCTTGGAAAAGACTGTTAAATCATCTACATACACTATAATGAACTTACCCATTTCATTTTTGAAAGTAAGGTCCATTTCTCTCTGAAAAGTGGTGCCAGCATTTATCAGGCCAAACGGCATTCTTCGATAGGCAAAGGTACCCCAAGGTGTGGTGAAGGCAGTCTTATGCTGGTCTACTTTACTAACTTCAACTTGATTGTACCCTGAGAACCCGTCCAACATTGATAACATTTCTAAACCAGTCACTGTCTGAAGGACTTGATCCATGATGGGTAGAGGATAGTTATCCTTTAAGAATGACTGATTTAAATTTTTGAAGTCCACATAGAGGCAAATTTTTCCATTCTTTTTCCTCACAGGTACTATGTTGGCAATCTATGTGGAATGATGGATTGGGAAAATTATCTTAGCATTTAGTATTTTTTGTATTTCAAATAGAATAGTACCTGATATCTTCAGATTGTATTGCCTAGATTTTTTCTTGTGAGGTATCGAATCACTCTTGAGGGGAATCTCATGGCAAATTTCTTTAGGCCTGAGTGACTTTAGATCATCATAAGAGTATGCCAAAACATCTATGTACTGGTGAAGCAGAGTAGTGAACTTGAACTTCTCTTTTTGAGTGCAACGCTTCCCAATGTTCACCATCTTGGAATTTTCTTTGGTACCCAAATTTATTTGATCAAACTCTTGGGAGGAGCTTAAATCTATTTGCTATTATTTTATGAACCTGTCATGTTTGTCAAATAGCTTCTCAAGGGAAACCAGGCCTTTTGAGATTTTATTTCCTTTAAGTTGCAAGAATTCTTCACCTACATCTGCACTTGATTTAGGGGTTGGTTCGAGCTTTTGAGGCTCACTACCTTCAAAATGAAGCTGTTCAAAGCTATCTTTTTACTCTAGGAAGGCAATGATTTGGTTGTCACCATTGAACACTTTCCAATGATTGGAATTATCAAGCACACTTGGTCAAAATACCAGTTCAATAGTGTACCTATCTCCCTTAAAATTAAGGTGAGGAACTAAGAGAGTTGTTGAAATAGCCAATGCATCAGCTTGATCATTAAATTCTCTAGGTATGGCAGAGATGTTGAAAGCATCAAAGCTTTCAATTTGATCTCAGACTAGATTTTTGTAGTGGCACAATCTCTCATTTTTGGTTTGATACAGGGTCCTTACATGACAAACCACCAGTTTAGCATCTCCTTTGGCATGAAGGATTTTGATGCCTTTGTCGCGAGCAGCCTTCAATATAAGTAATAGAGATTCGTACTCAGTTGTGTTGTTGGTGTTGCTAAATTGCAACTTGTATGAAAAAGGAAAAATATCTCCTTGAGAAGATATCAACACAATCTTGGCTCCTGAACTGGTAGAGGAGTATCTGCCATCACATTCTAGAATCTATACCTCATTAGACACTAATTTTTCCTTAGATTCTTCTTCATTTGGAGGGGGAGATTCTTTTATATTTTCACCATGCTCCACCAATCCTTCTACTGTTTCATCTGAATCAATTTTTAGGTTGACACATTCGGTAATTTCATTAGATGCCTCGTGGACTTCCTCCATAGATAAAAAGTAATTACCCATGCCTGAAAACTTAAACAGAATTTAAGCTTCAGGCACTGATGTTTGAGTGACCACATATTTTGCTTCCTTCTCAAGCAACAATCTCTACATAACGCCTTTGATGGGGATCCTCACCTCGGATAGGTCTATGCTTAATTCACCACCAACATCCTTGCAAAAATTTTGTCCAAGAAGGATGCCATATGATGATGGGACATCGGCCACCAAAACAGTCATCTTGATTCTCTTGTTTGAGAATGCTACAAATGCAAATTGGGCATCCTTGATTTTTCCTAGTAGTGGAACTTATTTGATCTCCATGGAGAAACATCTCCCAAATGTCTTGGTCAGTGTGAGACCAAGGGATTCTGCCACTTTGGTAGGCATGACATTGTCAGATGCACCAGAATCTATGATGCAATTGTTCAGTTGGTGTCTATTTATCAGTAAGGAGACATAAAATGGTTTAGTCCTCCTGGGAGAAGTAAGAGGAGTAATGACAAGGTTATTCCTAGTGGATGTGTTCTTGGGGGGATCACGAGTTACTTTCAGAATTGCTTGTCCTACATAGACAGCTTGGTTCTTTACATATTGAACCAACTTATCTAACTACTCAGGGTTAGACTACAGGAATTCAAATTCAGACATTTGAATTTTGGTTTTATTTATATGGTTAATTATGTCAAATGTTTGAAATGAACTAGGAATAGAGGATGGAAGTTCATCCTTTTGGTTTTTGGGAGGGGGAGGACTGGTCTGTGAATTTGAAGTAGAAGGTGTAGGGATGTTTAATGTACTTACCTTTCTTGAAATCACTGAGTCCTTTGGATGGAAAGGCAGAGTGGTTCCCCACTTAGCAATTGAAATTGTTGGTTGAAGTCGTTCCTCTATTTTTTCTTTATCAGCTTGATGGGTTGACTGGTTCTTGGACTGGGTGAATACAACATATGTTCCATCAACTATTTTACCTTCACTTTTGGGTTCATCCTGGTAATTTAAGAAACTAATGTTGGAGTCACCAGCTAATTCTTCTTCTCCCTCTGTGAAGATATTAGCATCATCTTCTAGGTTCAACTCAGGCTGGAAGGAGAAATCTGATTCTGCTTCAAGATACCCGACTACTGAATTGATTGGAGGTGCTTCCATGGCCAATTTCCCCTAAGAGGGAGGAAGATGATTTGGCTACCCTTGATTCCTGGTAGCATGGCCTTGGTATGACTAATTGGGGAATGTCCTTCTTGGTATATCTCTTTATGAAGGAGCAGATGACATCCCTTGCGCCATTTGCTTTTTAAGAGCTAGTAATTCATTTGCCAGCTTCTGCACCATTGGATCAGTGGTGACTGTAGGTGAGTATTCAAAAGATGAAGAGGATTTACCTCTATTAAGATCTCTCCTTATCTTTGATGCTAAGATAAGGTCATATTCTACCTCAGTAGCCAAATCTTGAGCAACAGCAAGGTCTATGTGGCCAGCCCATCTCAGCAAAAAACTCACTTCAAGCAGTTGTGAGTTGATGAATTAACCTTAAGGTTTTCAGGTATTGGCTGAGCAATTGTAGATATCTGGTTCCTCAGCTTGTCAAACTTGGCAATGAAGTCCCTCATAGGTTCATGAGGTTCCTTCTTCATCTGTGTGAGTTGGGCTAGCAAGGCATGTGCATCTTCTACAGGCTTTAACATGGCTTCAAATTTAGCTTTAAGAGTGTCCCAATCAATCACTAACCGAGCCTATAGATGGTAGAACCAATCTGCTATAGCACCTTGTAGTGTTTCCACAAACAGCCTGACTGCTACATCTTTGTATTCCACACCTATCATGCCACAGGCTATGCTAAAGGCTACAATATGTTCATCAAGATGAACTCTCCCATCACCAAAGAATTTGGGGAAATTCTTCCTTTGGTAGCTCATGTAGAGGTGGAGTAAGATTGAGTGGGTCGAAAGAGTTACCCCAGGGGCCTTGAACCACCATGATTTGATTATGAAAAAGGGGGATGACAAATTTGGGTGGAGTAGGTATAGGCAAAGCTCTACTAATAGCAAAAAAATAAGCTCTGCCTTGTGTTGATGACCTGGTTTGGGTAGGAGGAACACTCCTGGATCGTTGAACTTGAAGTTGGAGAGGGAACAAATTAAAATTGCCCTATTGCACCAACTTAAAAATAGGGTCAACAACACCTTGGGCTCTCTAGTTTCTAGTATAGCATGGAGTTTCCAGATTGTAGAATAAAAATGTGAAAGAACTGGCCCTACTTCAGCTTGAAGCTGGAGGCTTCAAACTGTGCGAATTTCCCCAACAGAGTCACCAAAAATTGTAGGGTGAATATTTTGTCACCATCTAACTGATGAGCAAAATAGGTCTCTTCAACCACAGCATAGGGAGATTCATCAGTCAAATGTGTAGGTTTACCACATCATAAGTGGACAAATCTCTCCTCTCATCAAGGGGAGGTTCCCTATAAATATGAGGAGCTATATACTATATATATAAGCAAAAAATAACACTCAGGGATAGGACTACACCATCCATCTCTCTTTTTTCAGAGATGATGTTCATAGACAAAGGATAAATCTTGGTGATAATACTAAAGGCACTTCTCTTCTTTTAAAAGTGGTCTTGTAGCAGGATACAGGAGTTCTTTCTAGTGGGTAACCAATAGGTAACAAGGGCACAATAACCAGCAGAATGAGGTGTAACACAAAGTCTCCATCTCAACTGCCCAAAGAGTGAAATATGAAGGATAATGGGGGCACAAATTCATCCCAAGATCCTTTACATAGAAAAAAATTTAAAACACACTGAAGACAATTATGACAGCACAAAGTCTTTACACAATTGGCTTCAGGACACCTTCCTAATTCCTTCCACTAGTTTTGCTTGTTAAATTAAATAAACAAGAATGCTCCTAGGAAATGGACATAAGAACAATTTTCTAAAATAACACAAGCTATAACAGTACAAAGTCTGAAAGTAACTTGCTTTCTCATTCAGGTAAAGTAATATGATTAACAATCTGAGCTCAAAGTCTCAGTAATCGCCTTTCAATTTGGGCAGAGTTTTTGCTTCTATAATGGAGATATCTCCTTTGCATAAAATAAGAGATTACAATATATGGTAGCCAAGAAAGGCTTGGCACTTTTTTCCATGGAACAGCCCATGCTACATTCAATGCCTTGAATGCATTTTTAGTTCTATCAAGGGGCCATGCTTGGAACACTACATCGGCCTTAACTGTGGCATACCAATTCATCTCATATGTCTCCTCCAAAGTATAGGTCACCTGGTCATTTCCTTCTTATTTGCATAGCTATCCACTTTGCCTTTACTTCATGGAATAAAAATAGGTCACATCCTTGATTTGGTGTGCTCAGATGACTACTTAGTGAACTATTTCACCTACTGAAAATAACTCTCTTGTAGATATTTCAATATCTTATATAGCCTTCTCTTCTTTCCTATTGCAATTGGAGCTCTCAGGGTATCTTTTTTAGGTGGTCGCTTGGTTCATCCTTCAAGTTCCGCTCTATATTTGAAAATCAATGGATAATCCATTACCTTAAATTTGACATCCATGGGGACGTCAATGGTCGCTGGTTATTTGAACCATATTAAACCATGAACCTTTGAACCTTAGAAATTTTATTGGTTCTATAGTTCAACGGTTCAGGTGGTCTTTATCGGTTCATTGGTTCAATCGCTTCTTTGCTCTTTGGTTGAACCATTCATTTGAACTGGTCTATGGAATCTTTTGCTTCCTTCCTTTGCTTGGAGCTTTGTTTGAACCTTTGAACCATTTTGGTTTAAGGTTCAATGATTCAATCTCCTTCTTAGAATCCTTTGTTTTGGCTAAGTCTCCTGAAGTCTCAAAATTCCTTCGGCTTTATGTCTTTGGAACACTCCAAAGGGAAGGTGTCCCTTCGGGTCTTTGAGAAAGGTCCATTTTCTGGGTGGCGAGAGCCCCCCGCAAGGGTACCTGCCCTTCGGGGTCCTTCACGCGGTTTGCTTCTTCAATTCCTTCAGACAAAATGTCTGAAGGAATTCCTTCAGACATTTTGTCTAAAGGAAATCTTTCCTTGCCTTAACCAATTTTCCACTGGTCTTTTGATCATTCCTTCAGGCAAAATGTCTAAAGGAATTCCTTCAGATAATTTGTCCAAAGGATTTGCCTTTGTGAAATTCTTCCATGAAAAATCTTTCTGAAGGAATTCTTTTGGTTCATTTACTTGGTAATTTCTTCAAATAAAAAGTCCGAAGGAAATCTTCCCTTTCGGCCTTCTCTTTAATCTTTGAACAAATGTTCCCTACCCTCTGCAAAGGCACCTACCTTTTGTTCACTGCCCTCTGCAAGGGCACTTGCCTTTTCAGCTTTGGGGGACCCCTTTGAACCAACCGATTGAACTAATCGATTGAACCAACTTTGGTTCAATGGTTAAACGGTTCAATCTTTTGTTTTGCTCATTCAATTGACCGCTTGAACCAATCTCTTTGAACCAACCGCATTGAACCTTTAAAACTTTTTTGGTTTAAGGTTCAATAGTTCAACGGTTCAATCTTCCTTCTTTTCACTAAGTCTTTTGAAGCTGTTGAACTTGCTGAAGTGGTTGAACTTGAACTTTTGCCGAAGCGCTTAACTCTTTAAGCTTGTTGACGTCGTTGAACCTTTGAACCCATTAAACCTTTGAACCCATTAAACTTTTGAACCTTTTGGAAGTGTAGTTCAATGGTTCAATGATTCAATCCTTTATTTGAAGCTTTTTGATGAACCTTTTGGTTAAACCTAGGCGTTGAACCAAGCTTGAAAATGCCTAAGTGTTGAGAACTTGTTCCTTTGTGAGAACTCACCTGTTGAAGCCATTGAACCTGTTGAACCTGTTAGTCCCTTAACTGAAAAAACTTGAATAATGAAGAATTTGAATGCTCAAAACAATTTTTGAGAAGGGAAGAGATAATTTTGGCCTACAGGACCAAAATAGTTCATATGTTGTCCCAAAAATGAGTGACATATTTTGGGAACAACACCACTCATCTTGTACCTATGGAACTGGAAGTGTTCTAGTCTACTTCATCATAGCTCAATATGTCACTCAGTTGGTGAATAGAAGGTGAAACCAATTACACTTGAATTTTCCTCCATAACCCTACTCTATTTAGCTAATGCATGTTTATTATAATCCATCAGGCCATGATTTTAAGCAACCTATCTTATTATCTATCCCAACTCCCTCAAATATAGTATATTTGCATCCATAGACTAGTTTTCTATCAGTCCTTGGCCTCTTTGTCTCTTTTTTATTTTTGTGGTTAAATTAGTGCTTACTATAGGTGGAAGTTACATAAATTCCATGAAGGTTTCAACTTTGAACAAGCATTTTTTCCCATTGTGTCCCCAAAACTTAAAAAGGCATAAAATTAGTTAAATTTCAATATCAAACTTAAAATAAATTGCATTTTCATTCTCCTTATCCCATCCCAATAATTTTGATAGTCCCTTTTTCCTATTTTGTTAACTTATAATGCATTTTAAGAGTAAATTATCATATATTGCTATCCTTGGACCCATTTTTTTTTTATGGTATGCCTACCATCTTCTCATCGCTTGCTCTTTATTACCTATCTCCACTGGTGATTTGGTTAACTGTGGGATAGAGATTAAGTTTTATAAGTTATATTTATTTTATTTTTTTACCTCTTTTTCCATTTTATTAACCCCTTTGACTTCCCTTTTTTCACTTTATGAGAAAGAAAGCATTTTAATTAGCTATTTATTTTCATTGATTGGACTAACTAGTGTGTTTTTTATAGGTCTAAAGAAAAGTTGGGTGGTGTAGGTAGTATCCATCCATTACATTAACAATAAGTCCTCTTTTATTTGATTTTTAAAAACATTTTTCAATAGTTTTTATACTTTTGCACTTGATTTATACTCTCTTACATGTAGGTTGGCATTCATTTCAATGAAATGTAGTTAGTACTTTGATTCCAAGTTTTAGGCCAAATTTTGATAAGATAATGCAGGTGGTATTTTCTTCCCTTACACAAATGGTAATTACTATTATTCTTGTCTTATCACAAGTTTTTAGTTTAAATTTAATATAACTATACTTTATTTGCTTTTCACTTTCCTATAGGAAGGCAGGGATCTCAACTGGGCTCACCTAAAATGTTGCACAAGACAAGTTACATCTTCTTTCCCTCCTCTTAAATAGGGGCATGCCTATGTCAAGAAAATTCACCTTAACAACTAATGACAAGGTGCCTCTCCTAATGGATTAATATGTAAACACCTAATTTTGACATTGTGTTTTAATGAAAAGTAAAAAATGGGATGTTAATCTAATAAAAAGTACACTAAACCAATGTAAACCTATGTAAAATACTAATATGATCTAAATATAGTAAAAAAAAATATTAAATATAGATATGAAATGTGCAAGAATTGAAAATTAAGAATGTTTTGAATTAACAAAGAAAGTTCATATAATCAATACCTTGGTTTTAAATTACGTATGCACTATTGGAGGCTAAAGATGACTAAACACAACACACACACACACACACACACACACACACACACACACACACACACACACACACACACACACACACACACACACACACACACACATCTTATAAATTATTTCATTTTTTTGTTTATTTTCTTGAGCTGATAAAAAAACTCTCTCATATTCTCAAAATTTGTTTTGGATTTCTCAAATTGTTGTTTCTTTATCCAAACCATAATCGACATAAATGGTGGAGGTCATCTTTATTTAAAAATGATTTTTTTATTTTTTTCATTTTCATGTACAGATAAAAATACCTCTCTATTTCTCAAAATTTGCTATTGATTTCCTAAATTTATGTTTTTTTTATATGTGTTATTTATCTTAAAAATTTACGAGCATGTTTTTCTATGACTTATAATAAGAAACATCTCTTTGATTCTTGAATTGATGCATAAAATCTATAAAATTTATTGCCCTTGTTCCAAACACTAATACACTCTAAGAGACCTTCAGAGAACACAAAAAATGGGGGTAGTTATTGTTAAGCATGAAATATACTGAGGGGGGGGGGTGAATCAGTATATTATATATCTTTTACTTAATCTAATTTATTTTTTTTAACCACTTAATCACACATTCAAGATATGCAATAAAATTGAAACAATAAGATGGACCACATAAGAGAGAGAGATAGAGAGAGACCAAATTTTTACATGGACACCCAAAGTGGAAAAAACCACAAAGAACAATCTCAACTATATGAATAAGCACCAACTCAAATTACAAAGTTTTCAAGCACTAACTTGCAGGAGCACCAACCCCTTTACCGAGCACTAACACAGCAACTATTTGTGAGCACCAACCCTCAGGAGAACCAACCCCTTGCAAAGATTTGTGAGCACCAACCCATAGGAGCACCAACCCCTCTTGTGTATAAAACACAACTATCTCTCAATGTTTCTTACTCAACAATGATAGAACTCTACAATATCTGATGCTTTTCTCTCCTCTTTTCTTATATAAAACAAATACAAACCATGCACTCTATTACAAACTGCAAATGGCTTCTTAAGCCTTTATTTATAGCTTTCCAAATGACCTTTGGCATTCACCCTTTTTGACCCTTCAATCTTCATGGAAAATGGTGCCAAACTTGCATGACCCTTCATATCCTTGCATTTGAAAAGTCACATGGTGACCCTTCATAAGCAAATGCATCCTTTCCTCTTTTATCTTTATCTTGATGATTTTTCATATTCCTCAAAGTGTCCCTTCATGGAAAAATGCACCATACCCTCTTTTGTCTTCACATGGTGACTTTTGGAATTCCTCAAGATGACTCTTCATGAGAAAATGTGTTCCATTCCTCTTTTGTCTTTACCTCGTGACTCTTTGACTTCTCCATGGGCCCTCTTTTGACTTATATGCAACCAAAAATATATTCATTAATATTAAATAAATATTAACACACATTAGCCAAGATATGAATATTAAAAACACCATTAAATACAATGGGGCCTTTATCACCAATGTTAGACCTTTGACATCAATGACATTATTTCCAATAGTTATGAGTGGTTTGCCTCAGTCAAACTCTTGTTCATTAACAAGATGGAAATCAATAATCATGCAAGTCAAAAAGCAATCTAGTTTTTATGAAGATCTCACCCCTTATTTTTAAGTATGAGATGTAAGCAATTAGTATATTTTAAATTCTATTTTACTATTTATATTATGTATCTCCATCATACAAATTAAATCATATGCATCTTCATAAATAATTAATATTTGAAATCAAATTAGGCACCGTGTACACCTAGGCTAACTTCCATAAGGTGAGGACCTAAAAAGGAGGGTAAGGTAGAATACACTTGCACATGAATTAGAGGTGGGGCTTGGTTAAAGCATAGGATAATGTAAGGATTATGAGTAACTTCTTAAAGAAAGCTAAGGTGAAATAAAAGATAACTAATGAAAGGTGTATTTACATAATCGAAGTTAGAAAAATGGCCCATAATGTCCTATTTAACCCAAATATGCAACAAAAACCAAAACATGTTAAATCAATGTAATTCAATACCAAATAATTATATTAGACCATTTTTAGGTGTCTACATGATGCCCCATTTTAATGTGTGTGTGTGTGTGCATATACATTAAATTAAAATAAACAAGTTCAACTGGGAGGGCTCAATGAAGAATTTATGGCTAAAACATGTAAGTTATGCTCAAATTTAATGTCAAATATGTAATAAAGTAAAATTCAAAAGGAGAGAGGTTACCTTATAATATAATCTAACTCATACAACCTATAAAACATAAAAACCATGTCTCCTCTGTATCTAATTAAATGTATTGACTACCACTAAGGGTCCATTAATGCTCATCATATACTCCTATGTCTTGCATGAAAATCTATGGTGTAACTACAAAAAAACCTAAAAAATTACAAAGAGATCAATATTTTCACAAATCAATAATAATGTAACAAAAAAATAATTGAGAAATAAAAAAATAGTAGGAATGAATGCATCTCGTGATATGTGAACTATGATTGCATCTATGAATTTTTTTTAAATTGTCATGGGTCCTACTAACCCTACCATATATAAAAATAACTGAAATTTGAGTCCTACTAACCCTACCAAGTGTAAAATAGAAACTCTCTAATAGGTGCTTTCTAGCTAGAGAAGTAAATATCTAGTAACCTTGAAACCTCTTGTAACCTTGTAGTTTCTAGTAACCTCTTTGAATTATTATATAATTAAAAATAAAATAATTGATCATAAGTCAATATTTTGAGGTGAGGGATGTATCTGCATATCACTCATCTAAAAAAAAGGATTATGTGTACTATGTGTCAAATGTATATTAAATCATAAGTTGTAATACTCATAACACATGTGGATATATAATCTTAAGAATATATCATCATCAAATCTCAACAATAACATGTAACCCAATACTAATATGTTGAAGGAAAATCAATAGAAGCAAAGGGATAAAGGAGGGGAAAATAATATACCATAATGAAACTGTATTCCTAGTATGGACAAGATATATAAATAAAGGCTCAAATAATAGTATGTCTAATGTAAATAAGATATATTAAAGAGCATATGGTAAGATCATGCCCCTATGTAAGCAATGTATAATCTATAGACACATGAGTGTATTGTTTTCCCAATAAGTAATGTATAACCAATAAATTAAAAAAATAGTATGCCCTTATATAGGTGATTCATCTAGGTGTAATAAATGGATTCCCTTATGTGGGAAAAATATAATTAAATAAAGAATCAGCATAAGACATGCCCCATTATTAAAAATATATAATCATTAAATCTCACTAGTAATGTGTAAGAATCATGCCCCCTTGGTGGGAAACATATAATAAATGAAGTGTTAGAGTAACACAAAATATCCCCTTAATGGATTATATATAATAAAGATAGGAAAGCACAAAAGATTCTTTTCCCTAAACAGATGCATGATATGTATCACAAAAAAGTAGTCAAGGATATAAAACATTTGTATCATATGGATCATGGAAAATAAGGGATCAAGGGACATGTGGCAACTAGATCAACAAAGTGAAAAATAATATGAAAATCAAGTTTTTGAACATAAAGCAAAGTATGAAAATTAAAATGTAAATAAAATAATTCTTAGGAAAAATAAATAAGTAGAAACCAAATCCAAATGACCAATAAAATATGTGAAAAATCATTAAATCATATAAAATTAACCATCCAAGCATATATAAGTCAAAGCATTATGAAAATAAATGAAAATAAAATGCTAGTGCAATGCCCCAATCCAACTACAAACCAATGATCAAATGGATATAATGTATGTCTCATATACCTTGTGAATCATTATATTCTACTTAAATAGATGGCAGATCACGTAAGCCCTATTTATATTATCCAAGATAATTAATGATACCATTAAATCCTAAAGAGTCATGTTGATCCATATTTTTTGTTAAGGTTAGTATTGTGCCAATATTTTTCCTTGAAACATAAAAAAACATATAAAGTGTTAGTTTTGGATTAAGTCAAGCATTGCACCATCCTAAAGGAGGGTGCATAGGGGGAAAATCTCTAGAAGACCCAAGAGAATTGAATGTGGAATATTGATTTCCAAAATTCACAACATTCCAATAATGGTTTTAATTAGTGCCAAGCACAGGGTGCAAGGATTGAGAAAATAGTTGAGTGAAACACAAAGGTAAAATCTCTAATAACTTCTACTGAATCTATCATTTGGTTGGTAAGTGGTGTTATGGAATAAAATTATGCCTGATTATCTTTAGAGAGCCATTAGAATAAATTTAGGAATGAGTTGTAATGTACAATTAGGTAATATTATAACTATAAAATATTGCCTTGCACCTAGATATATGTTACTTATTGTTATTTGTACATTACTATTATGTTGTTAAAAAACTAGCATAAGCTTATCATGTAATTTAATGGAAATACATGAGTTATGAAAGTTTGAGTAATATATGAAATGATTGAGACATACTCATTTTGATTAAGGAAAAAATTACTATTTATGCAAAATGTATTATGTTTGTTTATCTTAGTAGAATTTGTGATATTCACATGTATTTTTATTCCTTTTACAATATATGTTCATTCAAGCTCAATTGAGTTCTTTAATAGAGTTTTTAGTTAAGTCTCTTATGGACTAACCTAATACATCCCAATTTTCTCTTATTGCACTTCACATGAGTGCACAAGCTTTGCTTGTGTGACAGGTCAACACATTGACTACATGTATTTGTTAGGGTTCAAGTGGTGTAGAGTATTAGGATCCCTTCATCCTAACTCTTTATTTATACTCTTTCTTCATTATTTTTGTCTTTAATAAAACCTACACATGTATATGCTTTGTAGGTTATCCCTTGAGATAATTACAATAAACCCACATCCATGGTAAGTAGTAGTTAACTAGGATAAAAATAGTATAAATAAAATCATAAACTAGTGGAGGTTTCCCCATCAAAGAAGCCAGTGATATTGTAATGTAATTTTGCTCCCTTTTTTAATTAAATATAGTCTTTTTCAATTCATTTTTAGTATTATTTATAATATTGACACTATTGTTCTAATCTATTATAGAAAGGGTTATAACATCTAGTATCAAAGCTCTTTCTAGGGCCACTTTTCAATAATAGTTTCAATGTTTTAGGGTTCTTTAAAAATTTTCCACTGTATGCTCTCATCTCACCCAATTGGGATCTTGGTGATTATAAAGTGGTAATAGGGTGGCAACATTAATCTTATTTCCCTTTTTTCCATATTCTTTTCCTTAGATTATAAATTATGTTCTGATAGTTTTAAAACTAACATAAAGTTGTTTCAATCTAAGAAGTTATAGGTTTTACCTAATTATGTGAAGGGGTTATGCCACAATATGCAAGCCATTAGGTATTTTTGTATATAGACTTGTGCTTCCATGTACCTTTGGGTATATAAGAAGACCCCGATGTCATTCTTCAACCTATCCGTAGGAAGCCTTAAACTATTTTTTTATGATCCATTAGTAAGTGGCTAGCCCCAAGAAGTTACTTTCACTGCACCTCAAAGACGAGATAATGGGTTATGGAACAATTATTCATCATAGTTAAAGATCTAAAATATAGACCTAACACTATTTTATGAATGAGATTAGTATATTTACAAGCTCATAGACCAGACACAACCTATAGTAACCTTCCTTATAACCCTAACTTATTTACAGTGATAGATCTGACATAGGTAAAAGTCAAAAAAAGAAGTGTATTTTACCATGCAATAAAAAAATAGTAACTATAGTAGTCATAAAGGTCAGAATATTCTAAAATAATTACCTAAACTCGATATAGTGTCTAGTTGATATAAAAATTTAAAAAGGTACATTTTTTTAGACCATAGACTCAGTGATTGCACCATTGAGATTTTCTAGTCAAGATGATAATTTTAATGAATATTTTAAATTTTTGGGAAAAAAACATCCATATAATTTTTTTCACCTATGGTTCCAAAAACACATTTTTTTCATCATTGTGATCATCTCATCAAACCAATAATTTTATCATATAAGTTTAGTAATATTTTTTTGGTACCTTTAGACCCCTCTAATCAATGGTTTTCACTTGTGTGGGAACCCATGCCATGGATTGTAACATTGAGGAACTACGAGTTGAATTATAATCTTAGCTCGACAGCAAACACACTTAGTTGAATGAGTGAGCACATAACATCATTGTACAAAATACCATGCTCTTTATTGACTCAATGGTGACATCAATTCTAAAGGCTATTTATTAATCATGAACCATGTTGTGTGGCCCAAAATTAGACTTTCTAAATTTGATGGTACAAAATTGACCAACTAGATTTGCCATGACAAATAATATTTCATCATGCACAATACATTAAGGGTAGATAAGGTACCCATCACATCATTTCACTTAGAGAAGGAATTTTTCCAGTAATACCAATGGTATAAAAAATCTCATATAGAACCCACTTGGGATGATTTTAAAAAAAAAAATTGGATCACTTTGATCCTAGTACATATGATGATTTTACCAGAGTCTTGACCAAACTATAGCAAACTGAAATAGTATCTGAGTATCAAGCTAAATTTGAAAAATTGGCCAGCCAAACTAAAGGTTTGAATGATGAATTTTTAAAAATCAATTTCATCAATGAAATCAAATATATATTTCATGTAGAGATTAAGATGTTTAAATTATAGAACATAATGGAAGCATTAGGATTGGCCAAGCTTATGGAAGATAAGATCACCTCCTATCATCAATCTTTATATTTTGGTTCTTTCAAGAAATATGCAACACCATGACCACCATTAAACACCTTATAGAGGCAAAAATGCATGTGCATCATGAAGAAGCATTATGTTACAACTACAATGAAAAATTCACCAGAGGTAAGAAGTGCATTGAAAAGAAGTTGAATTCATTATATGTTGAGTCATCACTAGATGGTGAAGATTGGGAAGATGTTCAATATTCCCGTGATGAATAACCTAAATTATAATAACCCAAAAACATACAATTGCACCTTGAATTTAGATGCATGCATTGGCTGGGGCAATCACTACTCAAACTATGAGAGTAAAATATTATTTTAAGAAACATCCTCTCACTATTCTCATTGACTCTGGTAGCACACATAATTTCACTGATCCTCAGTTGACCAAACAATCCAATTATTTCACGCGTCATTATTCCAACTTTTAAGTGATGATTTCCAATGGAGTAACACTACCATATAAATGCAAATGTTATAATGTTCATATTTATGTGGGGGACTATAACCTTAAAATAGGCATGTTTTCTTTGCCCTTGGGTGGATGTGATGTGGCTCTTGAATCCCATTGGTTGTGCACCCTTATCCCTACCTTGTGTTAATTTTCATAAATTTAGATACAATTCTCTAACAAGGTCTAGAAGAACACATTAAAAATCCTCTTACCAGGATCTGCCAATGTCATCAATTCTTAATGCATGGAGAAGCCCCTTATAAAAGGATCACATGGAATCATTTTTCAACTATCCTATATTCAAATCAACACATCTTATTATTTCTAACAACCTATTTACTTATAAAATATTCTAGTCAAACATGCAATAATATTCAAGGAACCAAAAGGCTTGCCACCTCGTCGACTACAAGACCAATGTATTCAACTCCTTATAAGTACTATTCCCCCAAAATTAAGCCATATTATTATCTTTTTTCCTTGAAATCCTATATTGAGAATATGCTTTAATAACTCCTTTATGTACGATTTATTTATCCAAGCACAAACCCACACTCCTCCTCAATTTTACTATTCTATAAAATGGATGGATCTTGGCATATCTGCATTGAATTTCATGAGCTAAAAAAGGTCATTATTAAAGATAAATTTCATATCCAATTGATAGATGAACTTAATTATGCCCACTTCTCAAAACTAGATTTACAGTCTGGCTATCATCAAATCTAACTCTAAGATGAATATATTCTAAAAATTAATTTCCACACACAGAGAAAACACTCTAAATTATTAATCATGCCCTTTAGACTTACCAATTCCCATTCCACCTTCCAAAGTTTTATGAATTAAATATTTCACCCCTTTTTGTTTAAATTCATCCTAGTCTTCTTTGATGATATCTTGATTTACAACAAAACTTGGGAAGAACATCTCCAACACCTTGACATTGTTTTATAACTTCTTGAAGACCACCAAATTTGTGTATAAATGTTTAAATGTTCCTTTTATTAGAAGGATATGGATTACCTATGCCACATTATCTCAGCAGTTGGAATTTAGATTGACCTAACTAAAATTAAGGCCATAAAAATTTGGCCTAAGCCCAGGACACTCAAAAGCTTTTGAGGATCTCTTGGCCTCGCTTCGTACTATTGTAAAATTATTAAATATTATGGTAAACTTGATACCCTATTGACCATCATGCTAAAAAAAACTCCTTTTTTTGGTTTTCCACAATTGAATAAGATTTTATGGTACTCAAATAGGCTATGTGTACTACATCTATTTTTGCCATGCCAAATTTATCAAAGAAATTTATCATTAAAAGTGACACATCTAGAAATAATCGTAGTGTTGTCCTCAAATAAGAGGTTTATTCCTGAGCACAATTTAGTATAGTCAACATGTGATAAAGAAATTATGATTATCCTTTATGTTATCAGTAAGTGGCACCATACCTAGTGGGTTGGTATTTTTGCACCAAAACTAATCATCAAATCCTTAAATACTTCTTGGAGAAATTGTTCTCTTTCCTGGTTTAACAAACGTGGATTTACAAATAATAGGGTATGCTTATGATATCAATTATAAGAAAGGCAAGGAAAATCTAGTCATTTATGCACTATCATGCCAGTATGAAGAATAAACATATATGTTTGCCTTATCCATCCCCATTTTAGAATGGATGAATGAAATCTAGTTAGAGTGATCTCAAGATAGTCACACACAAAAAATCATCTAAAATTTTTTTATGTACCTTCTAAATCAAACTATACTTGGGATGAATAATCCTTATGATATAAAGGCCTCATTGTCTTGATTTCTAGACCCTAGTTCAAACATAATATTTTGCATAAGTTACATGCCTCACATTTTGAAAGTCATTCAAGTTTTTTAAAAACCTATGCACGCATTCACTATAGCTTATTTTGGCCAGGAATCAAAGATACCAAGACACTTGTTGAGGAATGTCAAGTTTCTCAAAGTCATAATGTAGAGACAGAGGCAGTACCTAACTTACTCAAATCCCTACTCATTATAAAACACATTTAAATGAACATATCCATGGATCATATAGAAGTCTTATAAAAATATAATTTAAAGTCAATCATTTTGGTGGTGGTAGATCACCTCTTTAAATATGCTCATTTATATTCCTTGTTCGATATTTACACTGCTTTTACCATCACCCAAACATTCCTCAATCAAATATTGTACTATCATGGAATCTCAACTTCTATTGTAATTGATCATGATTCAGTTTTCGCAGGTCACTTATCACATGAACTCTTCAAGTGCATAGGTACCTATTTGAAAATGAGCTCGAATTACCACCCATAGACAGATGGCTAGACTAAAATTATTAATAAATATCTAGAACCATATCCTTGTTGCTTTGCCTCTGATCAAAAACATTCATGGGTCAAATGGTTACCACTTTTAGAAAGGTGGTACAATAACACCTAACAAATAGCCACCATGATGACTCCTTTTGAAACTATCTATGGTCAGAAGCCACCATATCTTCTTACTTATCTTTCTAACAACTCTCATGTGTAGGTAGTGGATATTACCCTTAAAACCTAGGATAATATTATTTACCTTCTCAAGGGTAATATCCACATGGCACAAAATCACATAAAGCAATAAATAGATTGACATCATTCTGAGAGGAAATGGATCAACAAAACTTTTTAAGGGGGAGGGCATATTAGGACCCTTTCATCCTAATTATTTTATTTATAATTTTTATTTTTAATTTTTGTCTTTATTAAAAGATACATACACATGATTTTTAAGTCATACCTTGAGCTAATTGTAATAATCCCACATGCATGGAAAGTATAATCTAGCTAGGATATAATTAGTATAAATAAGAGCCTAGACTAGTGGAAAAGTATCCACAAATTATATTGTATTTACCTTATTCAAATGAGGTCTCCCCCTTGAAGAGGTCATACATATTTTAATTCAATTATGCTCCCTTCTTAATGCAATTTATTCTTTGTTCATTCATTTACACTATTATTTATGGTAGTTACATTATTATTTTAATTTATTCTAGGAAGGATTATAACACAAAGATTAGGAGAAGCACATAAGAATTACCCTAAATTTTTCATTCCATTATCAAGATACATAGGATAAATTATTGAAGATGGTTTTTAGAAATGATTAATTGGATATTATTTGATAATATTGAAAGGTGGCGGAGAGAACCAAAGCTTACCTTCCAAAAATATCATTCACATTTTAGAGGTTTGAATCCTAAGACATGGGTATAAAAACACCTATATGATTACATATATGAAATGTTATTTTTAAATCTATTTTAGATGATATTTTTTTATTATGTAGTACCTCATTCTTGTACACTTAGCAAACTCAGACCTTGGTTGTTCTTCTTAGTTCTACGCATGTCTTACTTATGTAAGCCTTTCATCTACTCTATCTTACGCCTCTTGCCCTATCTCTTAGTTTGACCAATCTTATATTGATGAAATTGACATCATATGTTTCCCAAAATTCTTTAAATATACTTATCTTACACCTCTAGAAGTTTTTATCCTATACATGTTTTGTTACTCCCTGGACACTAACATCTAGGACAAATAATAACATCGATGTTACTATCCTACCCCGACGTTAGTGTCTAATGCCCTAAATTCATCTAATTTACAAATGAAATGTATTCCAATGGTTAGCCTACATTATTTAATGTGAGTTATCTCTTGATAGGATTAGTATAAATATAATATCAACCCTCATTCATTCCTTACCTAGCAATCAAACTAAAAATACCAATGGACTTATCAAAAAACACTTTATCAAACATTTAATTGATCCAAGATTCCCTATTTCCATACTAGTCATAGGTACAACACATCTACAAGTCTCAAGTACTAAAGGAGTAATCATAAGGTCTTATTTTCCAAGTTACAAGCTAGGTCATTGTTGTACTTGTTTTACACATATTGCATAATTCACACATAAGCAAACACATAGGGGAGAAATACATGAGTCTAAGACCCTCTTTTGGAGTATTATCTATGTAGGTAGTGTCCTTTAATAGTGATATCATTAGGTTTAGCTCGACATTATGTGCTCACTAACCCATTTTTCCCCAAGGTCACATTGAAGATGAAAAGCTAGGGTTTTTCCATTTCACAAGGAACGATAATATATGACCCAAATATGAATTAATAAGAGAAAAGGCAAAGAAAAACCTAGAAGTGTATAGGTGGTCACATATTTTTTCATCAGATATTCCATACATGATACTAGCATCAAACCTAGAGAGTAGAGTCAACATAACCATCTAGGGCTGACACAATTATCCAGAGAGACAAAGGTACCAAATCTAGAATCTGATAACTATTTAAAAATTATCTTCTCGACTACTTTCATCCTATTCTAGATCCATATCTACATTATCATCAGAGACAATTAAGTACCTTATTTTATGTCATTTCTATATCTAGCATAATTTTACTTTTAATTAATAACTTATCTTAGTTTAATGAATAAAATATATGATATATTTGAGTTTAGTATTTAACTATCCTATTGTAGATCTGATATTCACCCTTGTGATCTATCATTTCTATATTATTAACCATATCTACCCAAGAGGATCCACATCTAATTAGGGTTAAACATTTGGTGAACCTAACCTTTGAGCATCATTATTGTATAAGCATTCTTTTGTATATGCTTATTTCATGCCTTGTCTTAATCTTTGTGTTATTTTTCTCTGTCATCATGGATTAAATTTATTGCTTTGATGATTATGACTATAAAACCCTTCAATAATCTCTTAAAGAAAGGATCAAAATGAATTACTATTGCATTCATACAAGTGCTAAGGCATACAATATCAAAGCTTTGAATGGTCATTGATATTATCCCTCTAACCAGGTTCATATTATCACCCCTTCAAAGGAAAAGGTGGATCATCCTATTATGCCAAAATAAGGTAACCATAAAATGTTATAAGATCAAATTGATAGTATGAAAAAGTTAATAAAAGAGTTATGATAGCAAAATCAATCCCTAAATTCAAAGATCACTTTATTGTAAATTCATATTTCATATACAAATAATACACAATATGTTACTGTCAACCATGTGTGTGCATCTTCACATACCAATTATGTGCCTAATATGAATCAATCTTAGAAGTTCCAAAACCAAAATCACCTAATACCAATGATTCTACAAGTGACCAAAATCCTACTAAGAGGTCAAGTGAAATCCTAAGGGAAATGATTTGAGACAAAGTGATCAAATTACCTCCTCTAGATCCTCTACGGAGATCCAAGTATTACTGTGCATATCATAGAATTCATGGGCATCATACCAATCATTTTTTTACATTGAAGAACCAATACAAAGTTACGAACATAGTGGTGATCCTATCATTGATACATATACCAAGAAACCCACTCACATTATGAGTACTTCTCCTATATCACTAGTGCCAAAATATAAATTATGGGTACCAAAGCAAAATTTAGAGCAAAAACTATTTCAAATACCAAACGTAGAGCAAGAAAAGGTTCAAAAAGACAAATAATATTAAAAAAAAGGATACAAACTTACCTCTCAAAAATAATACTCAGATTTTAAAATAATATAGTTTTAGAATGAAATATTTACAAAAAAAATGGTTATAATGGTCAAGGATTGGGAAAAAATTCCCAAAGCATCACTAATCATATTTCCACATATGATCAGAATGAAAATCAATTCCTAGGTTATATTGACATACTAATGCAAATCATTTAACTATACATTTTTTCAATACAAAAGAGAAAGAACAAAAGTTTCCAATTTTAATTCAAGAAAAGCAAACAAGTACTCTCAAGCAAGGGTTTCTAACAAAAAAGGTCATAAAGAAAGAGACACTTGACAAATATAAACTTTTAAATGTGGTTAAAAAAGGGGAAACTACAAGCCCTTACTCATATTAGAATAATTATACTCTCACCACTCATGTAGATGGTGAGTAATCTATAGATGAACTGTTTAGCAAACCATGTTCTGGTCCACTCCATAACTTACCACATGATATATACATATCTATAGGACCTGATACCTATTAATTGAATCCCTCAAAGACAAATAAGAAACCAAATGTGGATAAATGCAAACCAAATATACCAAGTATAAACTTACCAAAAAAATCATGAAGCACTTTCTGATTCTACTATGCACGCATATAGCACATACAATACAGGGCCTTCATAGAGGCATCTCCTTGATGAGTTCCTTGGGTTATAGTGGAAATTTTCCTTGTTCATGGTAACATTCAAAAAATACAAAAACATTTTTGCAGTGCCTACATGTTATATTGTCTCTTTGGCATCTATGTGTTAGTTCAATGTGGAGGACTAGCATATCATTTAATTCTACATACACATCTACGGGCATACATAGATACATGATTTTATGCACTTATGGGTGTTGGGTTTTCCATATACTCATGTTGTCAAGATATTGGGGGCATCTATAATCTATGATATTGATACTTTTAGGTTATATCATTTTATGCTCACATCACATTATCATGATTGGACTCTTATGTACTTATACATGCCTTATTCTTGCTTGTATCTTGCACATGGTACTTGATATATTATGCACTTGATGTTTTTTTATATCACTTTTAATCCATGAGCTACTATGATATGTTTATGTCAGTTTATTATTTTTTTTCTTTATACACTTCCTTGAGTGTGTTGCCTTGTATTTTTTTTGCTTGTTCAAGCATTTAAATATGCTCTCTTGCATGTGGCCCATGTGCCTATGTTTGCCTTCTTGTATATTTGAATATGCCATTGATTGTGGTGTGGACATTTTAATATGTCATTCCTTACTTTGTGGACATTTGACTAAGTCATGTTGTGGAATTTGAATGTGCCCCTTATTTTTGGTCTCTTTAGACCATTTCATATTGACTTACTTTTGAGTGATCGTGTGTTTATGTATGTTTGCTTGTTGAGATTATACTATTAATATTTGGACATTTACATGATATTTATCATGCATATTAGGCCTACATGTGATCACATTGGTTCTATGTAATTCAATGATACATTTACCTAGACATGTTTCCTTTTATATGCTACATGGTTACATTCACATATTTTACAATTATTTTACCCTTTTGAGGTGAGGTAACTATAAGGTACTATTTTTATCTCATCGTAAAGGGGGGAATATTAGTGGGGAATGCTTGGGAATAATGTTCTCCACACTTTACATAGTTATCAGATTCAGTGGGGACATGCTTTGGAAGCATGTTCTCCACACCTATTAAGTATTCAACATCTTTAGTTTATAGTAGGGGCATGTTTTGGAAACATGTCCTCCACATTGGTACATATATTAGCTATAATATTTCTTCATATATAGTGTTGAAATGATTTGGAAGCATGTCTTCCACACTTATATAGTTATCTAAATTGGCTAAAGCATGCAGTTATATGATTCATATTCACAATTGTGGCATAATTCTATACATTGGTACCATTGTTATACATAGTTTCAACATGATACATATCTAAGGTGCATATGTTATGTAACATGCACCTAATATTTCAAAATACAAATTAGTTTTAGAGACACCCCATGGAATTTTATGGACTTTATCAAACCAATCTACTACAACAGTTAGTTCACTTTTTAGTATGGTTGAGATGATCAAATCACTCAATCTTGCCAAGTTTTCAAGTTGGATTTGATTGTATCAGCCATCCCCACCAGGTTATAAGTATCATTTAGTTACACATTTGACCTAATTTTAACTACCAAGTGGAAAATCACTTTTACTCCAAAGTTGGGGCCATGTGCCTCTCTCTCTCTCTCTCTCTCTCTATATATATATATATATATATATATATATCCTTAGATGTATGTGCTTTAAATATTTATTTATATTTGTCATAGTCTCAGTTTCATAGTGCTACAATGATACATATTTTTTAAAACAACATGTTAGTAGGCAAGGCAGTTACGTCGACACACATATGTACTCCTAAAACCTTACTCTTTCAATTTCAAATTTATTTAAAGTACTTTTAACCCAAATTATATGCATTTATTTTAAACTATAACATGTTCTTAGTTGTAGGTCAGTCAATAGCAAAGCACTCAAATTCAACTCAAACAAAGATAAGGTGTGCATACACACCCAAGTACTTATTCTTTTCCTTTAAACTAACAATTTCATTACTATATTAAGGGGGGGTAAATGTAAATGATATATTATGATTATATAGCACCTCAGTCTTGTACCCTTGGTAAACTCAAACTTTGGTTGTTCTTCTTAGTTCTACACGTGCCTTGATTCTGCAATCCTTGCATTTACTCTATCATGTACCCCTTAGTCTATATCTTAATTTGACCAATATTATATTGATGATACAAATATCTTATCTTTCCTAGAATGCTTAAAATGTATTTATCTTACACCTCTACAAGTTTTAATCATATACATATTTTGTTATTCCCTAGACATTAATGTCTAGGATAAATAATATCATCGACATTACTATCCTAGCTTGACATAAGTGTCAAGTGCCCTAAAGTCATCCAATTTGTAAATAAATTGTATTATAATGGTCATCTTAAGTGATTTTATGTAATATATCTATTGATATGATTGTTATAAATATAATATCAACCCTCACTCATTCATCACCTAGTAATCAGACCAAAAAGACCAAGGCACTTGTCAAAAAACACTCTATCAAGCTTTCAATTGATCAAAGCTTCCCTATTTCCATACCAGTCATAGGTACAACACATCTACAAGTCTGAAATACTAAAAGAGTAGTCATAAGGTCTTATTTCCCAAGTTACAATCTAGGTCATTATTGTACTTAATTTACACATGTTACATGATTCACAC
The DNA here is from genome assembly GCA_037957365.1 of Torreya grandis. Classification (NCBI taxonomy): domain Eukaryota; kingdom Viridiplantae; phylum Streptophyta; class Pinopsida; order Cupressales; family Taxaceae; genus Torreya; species Torreya grandis. The sequence continues at coordinate 258,984 of JARHVA010001204.1, forward strand.
ATAAAACAACACATAGGGGAGAACAACATGAGTCTAACATCCTCTTCTAGAGTATTGGCTATGTAGGCAACATCCTTTAATAGTGGGGTCAATGGGGTTAGCTCAACACCATGTTCTCACTAACCCATTTTTCCCCAAGGTCACATTGAAGATGTAAAGCTAGGGTTTTACCATTTCATAAAGAGTGACAGTCCATGACCTAGATATAAATGCACCAGAGTGAAGGTGAAGCAAATCCTAGAAGCATCCAGATGGTCACATCCTATTTTATAAAATATTTCATACAATACATTAGCATCAAACCCATAAAGTAGTGTCAACATAATTGTCTAGGGTTGATGTAACTATTCAAAGATCTAGAGGCCTCAGATATAGAATCTAATAAATATTCAAGAACTATCTTCTTACTTGATTTCAGTATATTTCAGATTTATATTTACATTAACATTATAGCCAACTAAGTACCTTGTTTTATTTCATTTTTATATCTAGTATAGTTGTACTTTACATTAATAACTTATCTCAATTTAATAAATTTAGTATATGATATATTTAAATTTAGTATTTAATTAACCTATTGTAGATCTGATATTTACCATTGTGCCCTATCATTTATATATTATTAACCCTATCTACCCAAGAGGATCCATATATAATTAGGGTTAAATAATTTCATGAACATGTGTATTCATGGTTGGCCGCATATGTCATGGACCATATTAAATATCATAGTATAAAACTTCTATGGATGGAGCAAGGATTGAACAACTGAAGTAGATTGCAAAGTTTGGACAAGATTAATTGGTTTTTTGTGAATAGCCATGCTTAATATCTACCTTTTATATTTCTAAAACTCTACATACTCTTGTCTAAAAGAGGAGAAATATCAGTTCCTACACAAATCTATATGATCTTATATACCCCAACTACCCCTTGAGATCAAAAATCTAATTGAATACTTTAGCATTAATAAAATTTGCATGGAAATATAAAGCTCTCCCATGTGTGGGAAAATTAGATGGTAGGAGAATGGGGGAAGACAAGGTTGAATTTTGTGCTAGTAAGGGTGGAACACAAAGATATTTTATAAAAATGGAGAATCCATATGTTCTCAAGCCTAGACAATGCAAATATGATGAAGGTAGTTAGATAGCTATAACCACCATAGGCCCAATGAAGATGGGAGAGATGAGACAAGATAATTCTATGAGGACCCACAAAGTATAGGAGTGCAATGATACCAACCCTCATGGAGAGGAACCACTCTCCAATGATGTAGAGACATGTGCTACTTAGTAGGAAGCTGACACTTTGGAAGGGCCAATTGAAGGGGTTACTTGGAACCCATTGGGCATGTATAATTACATGTTATTTGAAGGATCCAATGCCCCCAACCTACCCAAAGTGATAACCCATGCATTTTGTACTCATGCAGTGGAGAACGTGTGGAGTTTTCTATAATAGTAGAGTTTAGAAGATAAGAAGTCTAGAAGAGTGTTTTGAACTAGATGATACCATACCAGCAGTTAGGACCAATTATAACACCACCAGTAAGACCAAGTATTCCAATGATGTTGGGCATACCATAGATAGTATGGTGTAATCCTATCGTGCAAAATAGTTGTGATTGTTGTGATAGTATGGTGTAATCCTATCATGGAACAATAGTTGTGATTGTTGAACTTATTATCCAAGCATGAATCCTCTGATCGCATAACCTAGTTTAGGATATGGGGGAATTATACCAACACCAATAATGGGAAATATCGATGCTTCAATAAAAATTAACCCAATAAGAAGTCAAGGAATAATTACCCAACATAAAGTAGCTCATAACCCATGTAAGTTCTTCCCCAAAAACACTTGATTTACAAGAAGTCTATGGAATTTTTAGAGTATAAAGGAGTCAAAAATTACAAACATCATGTCCAAAAGTGCGAGATCATATGGCATGAAAAGGGAGTCAATACACTAGATAAGAGGGTGAGTTGGTTTGGTATGACCCTTTTAAATCATGCAAATAAATGGTATTACAAGTATGGTCCAAAATAGGATGATCTGGATTGTGAGTTATTAAATACCAATTCCCTAAAGGAGTTTGATATCTTTAACTTTGAACAATAGAGTATCTCCACACTTAATGATATTAAACACAATCTCACAAAATGTATTTGCATCTATGATGCAAGGTTTAAAACCTTGATTTCAAATCTCTCATATGAGATCCACCCTGTATAACATTTTTAGTGTTTTTTAGGAAGGTATATTTAAATGCATGTCTTCCCATTATCATAACTAGGAAGTGAAACTAGTAAGCCATCATTATTAAAATCAGTGTCTTCAATGCAATGATATGTAACATTGAGTTTAATTTTCCTTGGAGTCATACTATGTAATGATTTTTTTTTTAATGTTATTTGTTTTTTCATTTGATATTTAAATACTTATTTCTTAGGCACCCATTAAAATTTATATTGAGGTTTATCATTTTACATCCTATGGGTACTAATAGACTAACACTTATGACTTTGTATTTTAATTGGCGTATCTTTAATTTCAATATCACACAATCGATAAGGTCTAGAATAATTTTTTTTCAAAGTGAAGTATAGACTTATTGAATGATTTTTAACTCTATGATACAATAAAAATCTCATGTATTGATAGGTGATAAAGTAATCATGTTATAATCAAGTAAATTATTCAAAATTGTGTAGGTTGCCAACACATATAGTAGATTTTCTACATTCTTTATGATAAGGCACAAATTTAGATTCATGGTTTCTCTATATTATGAATCAATTTCTTAGGATCCTTAATTTTAATTACATGGTCATTTTTTAGAAAATTAAAATTATTTTTTTTTCAATTATGAAACATTTTGAAGCATGTGCCATATATAAGCATGTGGGTGTGTAAGAGCTCAACCTTGAGGGTTCAAACCTCATGAAAAATATTGTTAAAATATGTGTATTCATTAAACATCACTTTATCTTTAAGAGTTAGTAAAATACTTTTATTAAGTATGTGTTTGTTTTCCAAATCTAATGGTTGGTAAAGTAACTAATGTATACTAGCTATAAATCAAAGAATATAATCATGAATGTCCTTGTGTTGACCTTGTTGCATAAATAGGATATGTTCAAAACTAACCATGGGCCCTTATTATTATTTAATTTTGATAATAAATACTCTTCCAAAATAATGAACACATGGATTTTTTAGGGAATGTCTGAAATTAATCTAATGCATAGTCTGTCAACCTTCTTAAAAATTTATTAAGTAATAATGTATCATGACGAGCATAGTTTCTAAGATAACCATAGGTGGCCTTGAGGTGTGTATAAGGATCTCTGAATCCATTAAATAAGTAAGACTAAGTATAACAAAATATTACAACCTTATAAGCTAAGGGGTTTGATAATATAGTATGAAAATAAACCTTAGTATAGGTGTGTGTGAGCCAAAAAACAAAATTTGAACATATCATTATAGTTCACCTATTTTATCCATCATAGCGACCAATTCAGAAGTTGGTAGCATTATATTATGAAGTGGATCACTCAAGGGAACATATTCGTCATGGGCTATAGTAATTTTAATAGGTTTAAGTAAATAATTGGAAGAAGCTAATTGATTAAGAAACATATGAGAAGACATACAATCATTAAACACATATAGAACTGCATGAAAATAATGAGAGTAATCACTATGAGTAATAGGAACATGATTTCCACCATAAGCATGATTTTCACTAATTATTTCTTTTAACATGTCCATGATCTTAAAAATATGAGAAGAATTTTTCATGACATGTGTTTGAATAGTTTCAATAGATTCATCCCTATATTTTTCATCTATTTCATCTTCAAAATCATAACCATCATCATCTACATCATTATTGTATAGAGCATTGGCATTCATAACACTATCAACATTTACATTTAAAGAAGTGTAGGATGTAAATAATTTATATTCATGTTATGTTCCATACAAGTATCAACATGTTGTGCACCTATATGTTTAAATCCATATTACTCTATATTACTTTTCTTGAAACTAACACATCTTCCCTTAGCAATTGATGTTTGCATATAAAAATTTGACATTTAAAATTATGAGGACTCGTAAAAGTACAACTAAGAATCAATAAATTTATATCATTTGCATTTCATTTGGTTTGACAGGGTCAAAACTTAGTTACCCCATTTCTTCATCTAGATCACCTTCATTATAACAATCAATAGAGCCACTATCATAATAATCACAATTTTACATCATTATGAAAAGGCATGGAATTCATATAAGCATTTACAACACCATAAATCAATACATATAAAAGGTGAACCATTGTAAAGACATTAGGGTTTAAAGCAAACATAAAGCAATTTAGACTAAATATATCTAAAATCGTAACCCTAAGCAAAATTAACATTATGAATATGCAAGATATGACCATAATAGGAGGGCATAATATAGTGGAAATGTATAAAGATACCCTAAAATAAGTACAAGTAAATATGACTAATAATGAATAAATACATGTGTGTAGCCTTATAAAAATCAAATATATGATAATCACAACAATAACCAACCTTAGAAGGGAAAGGGAACATGCAAGGCAATGTGAATAACACTAGCCACAAATAAGGGGTAAACCTAAAAAGATGACACAATAATGCAAGGGCTAGCCATAAAAGAGAAGGAAGCATATAAAGTAAGGGTTAAGAAATCATAGATAAAATCAAATACAATATATTATAAGAGAAAAATTTAACCTTTATGGGTGTAGTGGGATACATGTTCACCAAAATGTTTTGATGAATTATGCAAAACCATCAAGAAATGATGCATAAATCATGTTAAACATATGTATATTCATACCTATGCTAAATACAATAATATAATAGTAAAATTGGATCTGAAATGTGCAAAACATATAAATACAAATGCTTGGATTTGGCAAAGATAGTTCGTAGAGTTGATACCTTGATTATGAATTACCTATGCATTATTAGAGGATGAAGATGACAAATCATATTTATTTCCAAAACTATTTTAGATTTTTATTTGTATACTTGATTTGTTCAAATAATTCTCTAACTTTCTCAAAATTCAACGTGGATTTTTAAAAAAATTAGTTTATTTGTCCACACCATAATTGATATAAAAAGTCTAGGATGTCTCCATTTCTAAAATGATTGTGGGGTTTTTATCATCTACTAGTTTTGATAAAAATACCTCTTGATTTCTCAAAATTCACTTTGTATTTCCATAAATTGATGTTTCTTTCTCTTGAAAATGTTAGATCCTCAAGAAATTTTGGAAGCACCTTTTTGTGACTTATATTCACAAACCTCTCTCAAATTCTTGAATTGATGTACAAAACTTCCAAAATTACTTCCCCTTGATCTAATCCTTAATTCACTCTAACATACCTTGTAATAGCATAAAAAATGGGGTTAGTTATGAGGGGTCTACCTCAATTAGACTCATATTCAATGATAAGTTAGAAATCAACACTCATGCAAGTTAGTAAAAAACATGCATGTATGAATATTCTAACCCTTATCCCTATATATGAGATGCAAGCAAGTTGTATATTTTATATGCTCTTTCACTATTTATCATATATATCTCCCTTGTATAAATAAATTCCTATACATCATTATTTATAGGACATGTTTTAAATTAAATTAAGCACGATACACAACTAGGCCAACTTTCACAAGGTAAGGACTTAAAAATGAGGGAAAAGGGGAATGCATGTGCACATGACTTAGAGGGGGATGTAACATAGGATAATGTGAAGATAAGGGGGAACTTTGATGTACACTGAGGTGAAATAAAGGATGCCTAATGAAAGAGGGATTTACCCAATGGAAGTTGACAAGAGGGCCCATAATGTCAAATTTAACCTAAATATGCAACATAAGCTCAAACCTACTAAATCAACATAAATCAATGCTAAGTAATGTCATATGACCTATTTTAGATTTCTAAACTATGGAACATTTTTATCTAATGATGATTACAAATTTACAAACATAAAAACATGGATTGTCTCTCCTTCTTGACTTATTTTCATCTACTAGACACCCTTTATTTTTATTTTTTATGTTTCTAGTATCATGGTCATATTTTATTTTATTTCCTATCTCTACTTAATTGGTTTTTCTTAAGCAAGAAATGAACTCACATGTCTAAATAAACTAGTGGTTTTATCCCATTCATCCATATGGGAAATTCAAGGGTTGGAAAATTAAGAGAATACACTCCACATGGTTGTGTCTTCTGTTTTTCACATTTAGAGTTCTTCAGTTGTGACCAACTACCTATTTGACCTATGATGCCTATATATACCTCCTTGTTTTCTTCTCATAAAATTTTAAAAATCATATATGTCAACCTATTCTCTACATTAGACTAATTCACAACTTGATTTTAATTGTCTTTTTGTCATTAGTTTGGTTTAATTATGTATGTGGAGCCTGTTATTATGCCCTGTTGATTTCCATTGAGATAATACATGACATCATATTTTGAGACTACATCATGAGGAATCTTAGATTCTTTCTCTAGATTTTAGCTAGTTTTATTGTAGTTAACAAGTCAAATATTCTCATATTTCAATTTTACTTCATATATTAGTTTAGTTTAAAAAGTGTTTTCATTAGTATTACGTTGTTGAATACACCTTTATTATCCATTTAAATATAGCTCGGTGTTCTAATTGTGTTATTTCCTTTGGTATTATATTATTTGAGGTTTTTAATGTAAAATTATATATTATTTATCTCATACTCATTAACAATCCCTAAATTATGTTTTTCTAACTTTATTTTGAGTGTTGTTTCAATTATCTATTTTTGAATTTTCAAGTGATTTCTTTCTAGCATATCCATTTCTCTAAGGCTATAAGAGATTCAAGTTGTCCTTATCCATAACATCAACCTAAAACTCATGCAATTCCTTACATCATTGCGATAGTGTGTTATTAGTAGTCTATTTGATTGTTTAAACTCATTTTGGGTGTAAACTTAGTGTGTTTAGCTTCTTCCTTAGTGTTGTTGAAGTGTTTTTTTGATCTTTGTTTTTTGTTTTGCACTCTAAGATATACAATTTTAGTCATATTACTTTTTGCTTTCAAACATTTTTTGTGTGTGTAATCACTCCTTTGATCACCTTTATACATTCCATTATTTTAAAAACTTAACTACCTTCATCCCTTATTGTTTTCTCTTTCATTGCAGTCATTTCCTACCTATCGTGTGTTGAGTTTTGTCAAGTGTTAGAGAATTTTATGTGTTTCATTTCTATTTGCATAATATATCTCAAAAACATAGCTTATTAGTATCTTTTATTACATCATTTAAGTTAGATTCATTACTATTTTGTATACAAATAGCAGGAAAGTTGGTATTGTTAGTTCTAATTTACTTTCCTTCCTTTCCTTATATTAATATAGTTATTTTTAGTTTCTTGACTTTGGATATTAGATTAGAAGTTATTAAATTTAATAATCTCCTCTTAGTTGTTGTGCTTTTCCCATTTCTTTGTTCATCCATTGGACAAACCTTCTTGGCTTTTTTTCCTAAGTTATTTGGTGGCCTTGTGTTTCCTTTCCACTATCAATCATTCAATGACATTTTTGGGGAAAGCTCAACCCCAACATGGCAGAACCATTCCCCATTTCATTATTTCAAACCTTTTGTTTTACATCAAGCATAAATTTTATAAATATCTTCACTAATTTATATTTATAACCACTTACTACCCTCACTTGATTATCCCATAACTCAATGCTCTTAATGGGCATTTTGAAGTTACAGATGATTATTAGGACCAACAAGCTTAGGCTCAAAGATAGTTATTGTAAAAACTTGCTCAACCTTATGTTAATCCACCCCATTTGTCTAATATTGAGTCATGTTTCCCCTTTATTCTTGTTATCTTATCATGTCCCTAGGAATTCAAGTGCTCAAGGTAAACTTATATTTTTCTTTGCATATGGTATCATGCACTACATAAATTATCAACTAGGTTTTAGGTTATGTTAAGGATGCCTGATAAAATTTTCAAATATATAATGGTTCTTCATGCATGGAAGTGTGTGTTCACTATATTAAAACATGTCTTCCAAATAAGGAAGATCACATGGTTTCACTACTACACATATTATGAAGTATAATGACAAGGTGTTGCGCTAAGCACAAGCACAACCTACTTAATTGGCCTATGATAAATTGTTTTGTGTATGCACCTTGAAATAAATAACCTTAAGAATGGTTTGTCTTTATACCAAGGGATTATGGATCCATCAAATAACCTATAAGTGTGTGAACATGTGTGGACATGAGATACCTTCTATTTAACTATAATTTTTGGGTACATGCCCTCTAAAACACTCTCGATTGATGTGCCTGCACATAATATGGTTCAAGAAGAGACCAAAAAGGAGAGAACAAAATGAGACATCTTCAAAGAGGGGTTCACTCACACCATTACCTTTTACTCTCAAGATATAATACTAACAAAACACTTTAGGAGATAGAAATGGAATTTTTCATAATAATGCATTGATGGAGGATTGAAAAAAGATAATCTATAAAAATAAGTGACTTGCACTTCCTCAATGATTTGATAAGACTGGCTCCACTACTGAATTGACTACACAAGGAGATGGAAAGACCAAATCATCAAATAGTGCACCAAAGTCAAGGTATGAACAAGAATAGGGGTTGACAAAATTGAAGGCTATCCATTAAGTAGAAGAAGAATGGGATAATAAGGTGACTGGGACCTCATAAATATCAAGATAAAAATTAACAAAAAGGCATATATGATGCACAAAGTGATGTTAATAATTATTACAACTAACATCTATGAACCAAGGATGTAAACATTAGGATGGATTTAGAGTTAAAGATACCAAGATCAAAGAATATATAATGCACAATTTTACTTCTTCTAGTCATACCCCCTTGCATTTTTTCTATCCAACTATTTTGATCAGTCATTGTTTTAGCATAAGGTGCATATATACTTTTGCTTCCATTATTACTAGTGTTTCATTGTATTATCACCATAATTTTATGTGTATGTAGCATCTGTATGTCATTATTTATTATTACATGGTGCTTGGTGTATTTTTTTAGACAATGGTTATAAAGATTATTCTGGGATTAACATGCTTCAAATTATATGAACAATCATGATTAGAAAATTATTGTTTAGTACACTTTGGTAGAATATGATTATACGTGTGTTGCAATTATAATTGTAAAATGATTAATTTTTAGATGTAACATCTGGATGGGTACAATCATGATTGGCATACATGATATAGACTAACAATTGTGTGGTTTTTTATCATGTATTTTTTGACTTTATCTTGATTCATTGTTATTTTATTATATATAGGACTCTTGGGAATTTTGATAGGTACTCTAAGTGTGTAGGAGTAGGTGGAAGAAACATGATAGGGACAAGGGAGTCTTATGTGTATGTACCCATAAGACATTACTTTATCCTTAACATGGCCACATTGAGCACCCATATACATACTACACATTCATCCTAATGGCCTGATGTAAGAGCATCAACCAACACAATGTTCATTAAGTCATGAGTGAGGTATTTAGGTGGTTTTTAAGAGTCTTTAGTCTTATAACATTCCTTATAAGGAATTTAATTCATTCAATTAGTCTTGTAATGAGTCTTGATATCCCTTTGGCATTTTTCCACCAAAATGGGCATTTGAATATTTGAATTTGAGTTTGTGTGTTAGGAGTGTTTTGAGGAAGTATCAAGAAATGTTATGTAGTAAATGTTAGTACAAGGTCCTAAGTGAGTATAAATGGATGTTATAAGGTGTGTATGTACATGTCATAATGAAAATGATAGACTATGGTCATTGAATGTATCTATCATAGGAAGGTAAAATGTATCTATCATGTGAAGGTAATTGACATTAGGAGGTACTTATTCAAGAACGTATTTGATATTATGTGTAAAGGGAATGCAATGAGATTTTGGCTTGAATTAGGTGGTAGAATTGTAGAATATAAGTCATTAGGAAGTTATAGAGAGTTAGTTAGAAGTCTAGAAGAGGCAAAGGTATGAAGGAATCTAACAATGGAATGAAAACCATGAAGAACCCCTGCGCTCTATCCATGGTGACAATACTATGTAAAGAGAAAGGATCAAATGAATGATAACATGTTTGAAATGAATATGTTTTTACCTCTGCATAATGGTTTTTTTTAATGTAATTACATGTATTAAATATCTTAAAGTCTGTTAATGGAGTTATGTGTTCTTGAGAGTTAATTTGTATACACTAAACAGGACTGAGTTGTAGATAAAGAGTTGACAGTCAACAAGAGTGAAGATTCCACAATCAATAAACTCGTCCAGTAGAAAAAACAAGGTAAGAGAGGTATATTGAGTTTTATTTACCCATATTCAGGTGTTATGGTGTTATATGTTGCCCTGTAGGTCATTTCAACCTTAAAGTTTGCATACCCTATGTAGTTTGACACAGTCAAGGTAGGAAAGGTGATGTTTTGCATGTCTTAAGGTTTGATGAAGAGTCTAACCTTTTAAAAGAGTTATGTTATGGTGATATAGACACTTTATAAGTATTATCGAGTTTAATATAAGTTGAAAAACCCAAATGAACCCATTAGAAGCACTCTCAGCGTGTGAGAGCTCTATTCTAAGTAAGACAAACAATAAAACCTTGTTTGGATGATTGATACAGGAATCATATAAAGATAGTTGTGACATAAATATTGATTATAATTACAATTTTACAAAGGAATACCTTGGTGGAATGTTCTAAAACCCTTAGGTAAATTGAACATGCATAAAAACCCTGTGTTTTCTTATGACAGACAGACTGTGTGAATATAACCTTGTGGAATTCATGTTTAGAGTAAGATTTGGGAATTTTCAATTAGAATTGAAGATTTTAAAATGTAGAGACATGTTAGGTAGACATTAATTTGGTATTTTTTAGGTTTGAAGGTGAGAACATAATCACATAAGCAAATTAGAACCCTCTCAGGTTGCTATAGTCTGTAGAAACCTTGGTTTAGGGCACAAAGACAGTCTACATAAATAATGTTTAAACTAATTAAAACTAGAAAAAAAAATATTTTGAAGTATTTTATCATGAACAAGGATATTTTCAAGGTTTAATAATAGTTCAGCGTTCATACGTACACTTACATGTGACTGTATGTTAAGAGGAAATAGGGAGACCTAATTAGGTCTGGGCAAGTGATAGAAAATGTACCTAGGAGGGGATTTAGCAAGTGAAACTTCATGGAGAGATATAAAGTGATAGGGGATATTTGAATATGTAATTGGTTTTCTAATTACTATTTTGTATCATCCATACCATGGTAATTTATCCCAAAAAAAAGGTTACTAGGTGATAAGATGGGTTGAGAGTTCAATAAGTGTAGTAGGGAAATGAGGTTGTAATAGGGGTTAAAGTGAATTGAGACAAGTGTATTAAACCTAAGAGAATATATCCATGATAAATATTATATATATAAGACCCTATTTAAGAGTGAGGTAATTTGGCCTAAAGAAACATATAGCCTAGTGAAGGCTAGGATGTCAGATTGAATCAAAAGAGAGTGAGTAAGTGCATAGTATGCTATGAATGGATGAGTGATAAGTGTTTATAGGTTCCAAAGGTAGAGTAAGAGGAAAATAATTCAAATATACTCAATGTATAGGTCATGCAAGTGAATGATACTAAACCTTGTGAAGTATTTGACATTACAAGAAGATAGAGAAGATTGGTTATGTGCATAGAGTGGGTTGCAAGTATGAGAGTCATAGAGAAGAGAATGTAAGAGGTCATTGCATCATGTCCATGTACCAAATACCCCATGTAACCTAAAGGACACTCATGTATTTTGAGATTTTAATTTTCGGCACTTTCCATCTCCTATGTCCCCTTTCTCAAATCATAAATGACAATTATAATGTGAAATCTTGATTTGAAGCTTTGTTAAAAATAATAACAATGTAAAATTCAACCCCTCTCCTCTTCTATTGTGCAAATTGAGGAATAATTTGATTACTTTCCCTATATCCATCTCACAACCATTCATTTCCCGTAGGTGAGGTTACCAAGGTGTTTTGGCATGAAGTTATTATAGGCCAACCCATGAGGGAAGACACATGTCCAATATTCATTAGGATTTGGACCAGCAACCCATCCCCCTTTTATTCATGGATTTTTGCTTGCAATCCCAATTTGTGTTTGTGAAATTCTAGAAATTTAATGTCTATGTTTTACTCTTTTTTTATTTAACAATATTATTTAGTTATAAAAGATTCAAATATTATTTAGATAATAATATATGGCATTCAAGCACAAATATGAATGTAAATGTTGAATTACTTGAAATTGGTTGACAGGTGGCATATGCTAAATATAGTAAGTACAACCAATAATGATATATTTATCTTTTATGTTTTCTAATTGAATGTAATGGATGTCTAATAGTGAAAAACCAAGACAAGACAAGCCTATGACAACTTAGATCCAAAAATAAAGTCTTCAACTATGTTTGGACAAGTCTACTTTCCTTAGACAACTAGGAAGTGTGACCTTGTCTATTGATTGCATATTTTTATATTAGAAAGTGAAAAAATATAATTCATTTTCTACCTAAACCTGTGTCTACTAAGAGGGCTGAGATATTTTTGTTTTATTAGTGTCATGTATAAACCTTTGTTTTCCTTATCCTTTCCTTAGAAACCCTAGGTGTACTTTTGAAAGCTAAAAACCTACAAAAAATAAGATGAAGAGTAATGGATTGAGCTGACCCCAATCACCCTAATTGATGATTTACCACTACCTATGTTTCTATATCCTCCAAGGAGGGAATCAACCATACGTAGTTCTCCCACCTAGTGTGATTGTGCAATTATGTTCCTTCACTATATATATGCAACTAGTTATTCATATTGAATTTGGGAAGAATAGGGTATATTTTATCAATATACATTAGTGTAATATATAGATGTCAAATAGATATTAATTATATTTGAAATGATACCTTGATTTATTTATATAGTGATTCTTTTAAATAATTTCCTTTAGTTGACTTGTGAAACATGCGAGATGACCCATATGGATATTTCAAATTTTAAAAACTAGTCATTAAATGGCACGTGGATAAGGCCACACTGAGTGGATAGATAAATTTAAATTAGAAGACCTATCTGCATAACATGAACCTTTCTTAGAAAGGTAGGAACATCTACCCTAAAACTAGGATTAGTCTAAGAGTGATATAAATTAGTTTTGAGCATTGACATGGAAATTATTGTGTATTATTGAGGGAAATCAAAGGGGTGAAACCCAAACATAAATAAAAGACTAGAGGAATGGAAAATAAGAGTCATGTATTTGAGTATAAGTCAAGTGGTTTAATATATGTCAATAATTAACATTATCAAGTATATTTGACTAGATTTATCTTTCTAAATTTGACCCCCATGTATTACAGTAATATAATTTTTGGAGTAAAGGAGAAAGATATGCATGAGTGTGTAAAACACACTCTATGTTTTTAGAGGAAAATCCAACTATGTAGGGAACTCAATTTAGTAACTATACAACACATGAAGTAGTCAATTTCCATATTTGAAATTTGAACTTTGAAATTTGAAATTGAAATGAGAGTAAGGAATGAGTACACCTGTAGGGATATGAAACCATGTTTCCATATAACTTATAACATATGTTTCCCTATTAAATCATTGGATAAATTTGCCCCATTATCAAATTACTTGGAGAGTTACTACCTCATGTTGAATAATTGGAAAATTGAGAGTGATCAAGTCCCAATTTTGAATAAATAATCAAGCCCTTGAGTTGGAAATATGCATACTACAACTCTCATGAATGGGGAGAAGTACCCAATGTAATAACCCCAAAATAATATAGAACCATGATGGGTTCACTAGAATTAATGCCAAGATTATTGAGTATCACTAGACTTAAACATACATCACCCTTAATAGAAGGTGGAACCACATAATGGATCTTTACCCTACTTAAAGATGTTAGGTTTTTGGTTTTTCATCATGTCTTTCTCTTGAAGAAGGATCATGACAATTGATTTGAAACATCAAGGTCAAAAATATTTACACCATTACCCCAAAATCCAGATTCAACTCTAAGTCTATTGAATAGTCTATACTCAAATGTATATTACTCATAATAGAATTAATCATGCCATTGTAGATGAATCTAGATCCTATGTGCATGATTGAAAGAGAATGAATAATATTCATGCCCCCATCATGACGGTAGTGCTAACATATTTGAAGTGAAATAAAAACCATTTTTCATTGAATCTATAAATTATATCGTAATGCATATGTGCATGAACTAAAATCATTCCCTTTGAATTTGAAAAATGTATATATGTATATGAACCAACATCATGCCCTTTGAATTTGAAAAATGTATATATGTGCATGAACCAACATCATACCCCTTGAATTTATACTAAATGATGTAGAATACCATGCATCTATATGTTCAACTGTAATTGCATGTGAAACATATAATTTTTGTTCCTATAATTATTTTGCATATGCCCGTGAATATAAAACCAAGTGTATATGATTTTGTACTAAAGTATATGTAAAGTGAGTGCATATGCATGTCATATGCCCCCATGATCTGTATCAACATGCCAATAGTTTTCATGTATCTAATTTTTAAATTACTTTGAATCTTTGAAACCTGTATTTTATTATAAAATCAATTTTTTTTGCTCATGTAGGCTTGAGTCTCTAATATAAGCCCATTTTAATGGTCCCATTTTGAGATGAGGGATGAAACATGCAAGTCGCTCATCTCAAAATAAGAGTTAACTTTATCATGTGATAAATATATAATCATGTCAATATGTGGAGAGTATCTTATCCTCATATAATATATGACATCAAGCATGTATGAAACATATATAATGTGAGACATATAAGTGTCATGTCTATATAGATATAACAATGAGGCATGTAATAAATTAACCATCTCTAAATAAGACTATGTAGTAAAAAAACATGATATGGATCATGGCACCACTAATCAAGATCAAAAATCCTAGAAGCACAACACGTAATGTCACATGATATCATACATCAAGCCAAGGGACACATAAAAATCATGTGAACATATTGTAACAAACTAGGCCAAGGGCTTGTAGACACTAAATTTGAATTATATAGCACCTTAGTCTTGTGTACTTGGCAATTACTTCTCATGGTTGTACCCTTCAATTCTAAGACCTTCATGTTACTAAAAGGTTTGCATATACTATCTATTGTGCCTATTTCTTATCTCATAGTCCAAAAAATGATATAAACCTACTTATTATCATCCTCTAAAATTTTTGGACCTATCCATATTTTCTAGTTTTGTGGACACTTGCATCCTATTCAGATGCCAACATCAATGCTAGTGTCATGTGCCAAACTAAGTATCCAATTCCCCAAAGACATCAAATTTGTAAATGAAATGTATTCTTATGGTTGGCCTCAATGTTTTAACATGATATATTTACAAAATGGATTGATATATACACAATATTAACCCTCATTCATTCCTCACCTAAAATAGACATAACAACTCAAAAAGCAACTTATCAAAAGCACTCAATGGATCATTCAAGTGAGTGAAGCTTCTCTATTCTTTACTATTTTAATATTAGTCATAAGAACAACCCATATATAGGTCTAAAATAATAAAATATCACTCCATGATCCATATTTCCAAGTTACAAGTTTGGTCACTCTGTGTACTTGTTTATCACACATTGTATATTGATACACACACAAGATAACAGGTTGAAGAGAACTACATAAGTCTAAGGGAATTTTTAGAGTATTGGTTATGTATGCAACACCCTCAACACTTTGTGCCCACTAACCCATTTTTTCCATAGTCATTACAAGGATGAAAAAACTAGGGTTTGATCATTTGACAAAGAGTGACAACTTATGCACCAGATCTGAGCACACCAGAGTAAAGGCGATAGAAAAATGAGAAGGTTATAGGTGCTCATACCTAGATATAGTTTATATTTCATACTAGACACCTACATCCAAGTTAGATAGTAGCATCAATGTAAGCATCTAGATCTGATGTAAGTGTCCAAAGCCACATAATGCAATTTTATATAACCTAACAATTGATCTAGAATTTAGATATGGTCTGCTTCTAGCTTGTTTCATATTAAATATGCATACACATATTAAACCAACTAAGTAATCTTGTTTATAATTCATTAAAATATCAATCAATAGTTGTACTTACCATTTTTAACATATCTCAACATTTAAATTCAAAATATTAATTTTTTTAATTTGAAAATTAATTGGCCTATTATAGATTTGTTTATTAACCTTGTGCTTATTTATTTCTATATTCTTAACATTATACAATATTGACACATCTCAATTTAGGGATAAACATTTGGTGAACCTGACCTTTGGTCCCCAAAACCCTAGATATTGATCTAAGGTTTCTTGACTCTCTATTTCTGATTTAACAAGATTTTACAAGTTAAAACTCAGAGTTCGATTTATTAAAAATATGTAAAATATGGATGCATCTATAGCTCATTTTGGGATTCAATTTATTATTATCATTGTGGATTTTTATTATAATTTCTTAATCATACCTATCATTCAAACAAATAGACAAATTCATTAATATAATGAGAGAGTTTTAAAATAAAAGCAACAATTAATCTCTCTTCATAATTCCTCATGTAATACTATAGATCTAGTATCTAGGTGTCATCATGCATGTTCTCAACCATTTACTCCATCTATATCTTATTCGATTGATAGTCACCATCCCACACCTATTATTCACCCATAACTTATATAATATTTGTGGTCCATATTGTCACTACTCGAAAAGGTAAAAGTGTCCAAACTAATCCACCACCTATTAATATACAACAAGTGCCTTCTAAGCCAAAAATAGTGATCAAATCTAAGGGATAGAACCTTGTTGACCAACTAAGAAACACAAATTCCAAGATATCAATCCTGGGATTCTAAATTAATTCACTATCTATAAGGATATCATATATGAAACACTACATGATACCCATGTTCCAAGTGATATTGAATTAAATTACTTTGTAGATATCATGTAAGATCTCAAAAATAATGCAAAACTCATTACCTTTGATCCAACATACTTACCATCTAGAGATATTATTGACTAAGATTTGCCTTTGTTCATACAAGTGATTATGCATAATAGAGTAATCAAAAGGGTGCTCATTGATAATGGATTAGGCCTAAAAATTTGTAACACAAATTTAATAAACACTTTGGGTATTAGCACCAATATTCTTCAATAATCAATTATGCATATCAAAAGATTTGATAATTCATATAGCCCTATGATTGGCCAAATAATATTGGATGTGACAGTGGGACCAAAAATAGTTCCAACTAATTTTTAGGTAATGTCTCGGTCATTACATTTTAATTTGATTTTGGGTATACATTGGATACATATAATAGATGTCATCCCATCTACACTACATCGATGTATAAAATTTGTACATAATGGGACATTATTTTCAATGCTTGTTGATGATGAACCTTTCAACTTTTTCAAAATGATACATTCCAATATATAAGGCATCTCTATAGTAGTGCCACCTAAATAATGTATTTTGCTTGAGAATATACATAAGTTTGAAATATGTGGGTCAAGTACAATGATTAATTTATCCTCAATGCAAATATATCACCACACAATGAGATGCACATAGATGCCCATCAAGAATAAGAACAATTTATAAAGGAATCAATGATACCAAAGCTAAAATAAAATCAAACAATTGAACTTCCTTTATTGGTCAATACTGAGCAATAGGATGGCCATGTTTAAAATTACTATGATAGTGATGATGATCTAGCGCATGATATGATAGATGAGACATTTCAAAAACTTAATTTTGATCCATTAGAACATCTTTTGCATAACCTATATACACACCTACAGGTCCTGGTACATATAAGCTAAATTCACCTATAGAGGATACAAAACCAAATCAAGATAAAAGCACAAAAAAATAGTATATGAACATGTAAATGCTTTTTTTTCCATACATCCCTCTTGGCATCACACAATAAGTGAACCTTAAAGGGCCAAATGTAGATACATCATGTAAATAATGTGGAGGTATCTCATAATACTCCACAACATATTCTATAGATCACATCAAAATAAGATATTCTGGATACAATACTTTCTATGTTATTTGAACATAGGATGATATATTTACCTCTTAACATGCACATATCAAGTAGTAGACTTTTTCCTAAACAAGGATTACCATATTGTAACTACCATCACATCATTGGTCATCATACAAATCAATGTGAGGCATTACAAAACTAGATTCATAAATATAAGAATGAGAGTATCATACAAATCATACCCAAGAAGAGAAAAATTCAAAATACTTCCAAAGGTTCACAAGAAAACAATCCTTCAAATCAATCAAGGCACGAAGATCTAACTATTACTATTAATATTGACAGGGTTTATTTTCAACATCTCAAGATCAATAGGAAAATTTGGGATAAAATTTGTAGCACCACATTTCTTCAAAAATTGGGACATAATACAACTGAATTAACATACTCCCCATTAATGTAAGAATATCATGGCTAAATTCACCTACCAATAGCATGTAGACCACATGTGGTCCCCATGATCATATGGATATTAAATCAGAACCCACATTTGAAATTAAAATTTGGACAGCATTGGTTCATTGATTAGAATACAACATTGAATATTACATATATGTGTATCACCTTTATTGATAAGGATAGAGAGATTTGCCTACACCATGATGGATATGGCCACCCCTACCCACTAACAACTTCTAGAAAACCATTACATAGAAACATCAAGGATGTGACCATGTGTTGCTATAAATAAAGGTTTTAAAATATCTCAAATGATCCTACACATTTTGATGATGAGAACATCTTCAATTAGTCCTTTCAAATATTCCAAAAATACCAAAAAAATTAAAAAAAATACAATTTTAGATTTTAAATGTTTTATTATCTCATTGGCATCTATGTTGTTAGTTCCATATTGGTAGATAACCTATCATTTCTTTCTATACACATTTATGTTTCACACATATTTTGAGTGTGACGCAGGGATACCTAGGCACATGATCTATGCACATCAGATGTTGGACCTTCTTTCTAGTCATGTTATTTGGACATTGGGTGCATCCACTTCTTTGATCATGATACATCTAGGTTATATCATTATATGATCTTTTTCCATTATCATGCTAGAGCTTATATACTTACATATGCCTTTATCCATACTTATATCTCTCACAGTGTACTTGATATGTATTGTACTTAACATTTTTTGTTGGCACATATATCCAAAAGCTAGTATGCCATGTTTATTGTGGTATATTATGTTCCATGATTTCCATTTATGCACTTCCTTGAGTGTCTTGTCTTGCATTATATTCCTTGTTTGAGCATTTGAATATGCTCCATTGTTTGTGGCCCATGTGCCTATGTTTACCTATTATGATATTTGCATATGTCATAGTTTGTTGTATGTTAACATTTAAATATGTCATTTATTGTTTTATGGGCATTTGACTAAGTTATGTCCCTTTGATTGTGAAACATTTGAACATGTCCTTTGTTTGAGGTCTCATTAGACCATGGCCTTTTGATTTTTTTTTGAGTGCTCTTATGTGTGTGATTGATTGCTTGTTGAGCTTGTACTATTACTATCTAGATGTCACCATGATTCACTTCATGCATCTTGGGACTTGATGTTATTACATATTATGTGCCTCATTACTTTATCTACTTAGACATGTTACTCCTATATGTCACATGATCCTTACACAAATTATACATTTATCTCATCCTTTTGAGGTAAAGTGATTACCAATTTTAACTTCTCCTCACCTCAAAAGAGGGTATATCAGTTGGGGAATGTCATAAGGGCATGGATTTCACACCTTCAAAATTTTAGATTTTAGTGGGGGCATGCTAAAAAAGCATGGCTTCCACACTTATTTAGTACTCAATATTTTTAGATTATAGTGGGGTCATGTTATGGAAACATGTTATTCAAACCTATACCAGTTCTCAAGTTTCAAATTTTAATGGGGGCATGTCATGGGAACATGTCTTTAACACTTGCATAGTTTAAAAATTAGCCAAATTACATAATTATATGATTTAATTACACATTTATGGTAGCACTATATACATTGGTACCATTGTTCTACTCAGGATTAAACTTGAGACATACATGAGGTGCATATGCCATGAAAAATAACACCTTAAAAATAAAAATCAAATCAACTTTCAGATTTTAAATAATTTTACGGACTTTAACCTAAATTAAGATGGACTTTTATAGATTGTTATTGAGCCAATCTACTGTGGTAGTTGGTTCACTTTTGGCAAGGTTGAGGTGATTACAACACTCAATATCACCAAGATTATAGGATGGAGTGATCAAGTCATCCTCCTGCACTAGATTTATAGTGTGATTAAATTAGATCACTCATGCTCACCAAGTTATAAGTATGATTAGGTTATATGGTTGAACTAATCTCAAATATCGGGTGGTAACTCACCTCTTTCTCCAATGTTGGGGGAAATTTACCCTCCAAGTTTTATATATATTTGTAGTTGTAAGTTTTACTATTGTCCTAATCTCAACTCCAAAGCTTCACAATAAAACATATCTTCAAATCAAATTGCCAAAAAACAAGATGGTTGCATTGATACATAGGTGTACTCATAACCTTGATCTCTTTGCTTTAAAACATTTCAAATTCTTCTAGTTCTATATTATATGAACCAATTATAGATTGTAACATGCTTTTGGTTTCAAGTCAGTCACCAATAAATCACTCGTGGGACTCACACAAAAATAAGGTGTGTTATACACACCCAAGTACGCATTTTTCCCCCTTTAAACAAACAAATTCATTACTAGATTAAAAGGGGGGTGTAGACACTAAATATGAATTATATATCACCTTAGTCTTGTATACTTGACAAGTACTTCTCATGGTTTCACCCTTCAATTCTAATACCTTCATATTACCAAAATTCTTGCATTTATTATCTCTTGTGCATATTGCTTCTGTCTTAGTCTGACCATATGCTATTATAATGACAAAGCCTTTTGTACTACTCAAAATTATATAAACCTTCTTATCATCATCCTCTAAAAGTTTTGGATCTTTACCTATTTTATAGCTTCTTGGACACTTGCATCCCAGTTGGATGGCCACATCGATGTTAGTTTCATATGTAAAGCTAAATATCTAGTGCCCCAAAGTCATCAAATTTACAAATAAAATGTGTCCCTATAACCATCCTAAGTTTTTTAATGGGATATATTTCCAAAATGGATTGATATATATACAAGATCATAACTCACAAGGCAACTTACCAAAAACAATCAATCAAACATTCAAGTGAGCAAAGCTTCCCAGTCTTTTATATTATAATATAAATCATAGGGATAACCCATCTACGGGTTTGAATACTGAAGGAAACACTCCATGACCCATATTTTTAAAGTTACAATGTAAATCACTCTATGTAAATGTTTATCACGCATTGCATCTTGATACACACACAAGCCAACACATAAGGGAGAACTACATAAGTTTTAGGCCCTCCTTGGAGTATTAGCTATGTAGGAAATGCCCATTGACATATGGTTTATTGGCACAATTTGGCATCATGTTCCCACTAACACATTTTTCCCAAAATCACTCTAAGGATGAAAAAACTAGGGTTTGATCATTTGACAAAGAACAACAACCTATGTATGAGATCTAAACACACCAGAGTAAAGGTGACATAAAATAAGATATAATTGATATTTTATACTAGACACATGTGTCCATGTTAGACAGTAGCATCAACATACCTGTCTAGATCTGATGTAAGAATCTAAGGCCACATAACGTAATTTTAAAGAATTTAATGATTGATCTAGAATCCAAATTTGTCCTGCTTCCAGCCCGTTCCATATCATATTTGAATGCACACAATGAACCAACCATGTGATCTTATTTATAATTCATTTCAATATCAATAAATAGATGTACTTTCCATATTTATCATATCTCAACATTTAAAGTCAAAATATATTTTATCTGAGTTTACAAATTAATTGGTCTACTATAGATCTATTTATCACCCTTGTGTTTATTCATTTCTATATTATTAACCCTATATAATATTGACCCATCTCATTTTAAGGTTAAATAGGCCCATACACCAAGGACATAAAAAATGTTTCAAACATGAGACATAAATATGTCGCACACACAAGGCCAAGTGGTTGCACCCAATACTTAAATAATATATATCCTATCATGTAAAAAAGTTTCAACATCAAAAGAATATAGACCAAGTGAAAACTAGTCTACGCCATGCATATGTATCAATTTCACATCATATCAAAGTAGTATATCCATGTAACATAATGTAAGATATTAGTAACTAGCAAGACACTTCTAAGATATGTAGTTCAACATGGTAGAGAGGTCATGAATAGATATAATATACAATAGTGTAACCTATAGAATAAGATTACCCCAACATATGCATGGCCATTAGGTAGAAGGGAGTCCAACATCTAAGAATCCATGTATAATATGTATGTGCTACATCACATTCATATACCTTATGAAATGCATGTGTATGAAAAATAATATGCTACTTACCAATATATATGATAAATAACATATTTACAGAAGCAAACTAGCAACTCATGTCTTGACTTTTATTTATTTTTAGAATATTTTTGAATGTTTTTGTATTTTTAAATTATTTGAATGTTTTTGTATTGTTGAAATATTTGAATGTTTTTATATTTTTGAAATATATCATTTTTTTGTGTATTTATAATATTTGTATATATGTTATATGTAAAAGAAACTAGCCAATGATCCCATCAATGGGAGGACCATAGTGTCTACTTATATCATAGAATGAGAGGGTGGCTTTCCATGAACTAAAATTACTACTATAATGTCACTATCATGATCATTGCTCATAAAATCATGTGTAGGATGTGTAAATTTAGAGGGTACAAAACTTGATGGGTCCATTGTATAGTAGGATAAGGTCTCACTACCTATGTACAACATGTTGAACTATCCAAAATACTACCTTAGGACGCATTTTAGATTATTAATATCTCTTTGAATTCTAATAAATTTTTGATGTGAATCTCATTGTCTACGAGGGTATTACTCTCCTATGAAATGATTGTATAGGAAAATCTTGTATAGGTGAAATAATTATCTCTACAATGTTCCCTTGAGTATGTGTAATAACTAATTATGGTGGTGGTGGGGGAGGAGGAGGAGATATCACTGACTATATAGGGTATTCATATCAAATGCCTAAAAATTTGATCACCTAAAAATAATGTATATATTTGAGATATCAATGTAGTATGGGTGGCACTATGTGAAGCTTTTATATATAAGGGCATCCTAATAACATGTCAAAGACCCCTGTGCTTGATAAGACTAAGAATTAAGTATCCATTATCACCAAACCAACCTAAAGTGGTAGCACTATATGCCTGAGTATTTTGTGTGTGTGTATCAAATTCTTTAACTACTTTTGATGTATCTTACATAAATCTTGCTCAGTGTACCCATGAGTGCAAAAAAGTGTCATTTACATGTGTTTTCACTTGACTCTTTATTGATCATGACATTATGTATGGGTTTTTTATAGATATAATCTTGAATAAAGACTAAATGTCTATTTGAATGATCATCAACAATCTCGTTGTCATCAAATGTAATTATAGGACATGATGTTGATGCTCATATAAGTGTACCAATAATACAATATATTAGATGTCCATATGTCAAAGGATGAAGATGTGCATTGAATGCATGGTGTACTTATGAATTATTCATAGTTTTTATTATGTCGTGATTTGAAATGGATTACTAAATATTTTTAACTTTGTGTTTTCATTTTGTTACGATCGAGTCTCCTCTATGGGTGTGCTTATCTCAACTATAGAATCATCAATAATATCTTGTATCATATGTCTTAGCCTATAACACTTATTTTTAGAATGTCTAATAGATATATGATAGTCACGATATGCATTATTATTGAATCCCTTATGCTGAGACTTAGTCATATCAACCTCTAATGGTGGAGGGAGAGACGTGAGATTTCACTCATGTAACCTTTGTGACAATTTATGAAGAGGTGATGGTAATCATGAAAATTTCCTCCTTGATGGAGTTGCCAACTGAACCTTATTTATTGGTTGTGATACTGCATTGACTATTACTTTTGCTTTGTTCATACTTTTGTTAGATTTGACTTGTAGCTTGGTTTACTTTGGAACTTAGTATTTCAAGTAGTTGGAGCATTGGCACATACTTAAGTTTATTCAAAGCTATGATATTGACTTATCATATTTTATTATATGACATAACTCATCAAGAGATTCAATTTTTTTTTAAATGATAGACTCATGAACTGGTGCTAGAAAAATTTGTGTGAAGATATCTTGTAACTCATTATCTACCACACAAATCGATCATCTTAGCTAACATAGTTTTATATTGAAGAACATATTCATTAATTAGCTCATTGGACCCTTGATTGAGTTTAGAATTTATGCATAAGATATTTTTTCATGAATTTTAATAGAGAAATGTGTTAGAATATGATCTGCCAATGGGTTAAATGCTTTAATTTATTGGAGTGGAAGATCATAGAACCATCACAAAGCATATTCTTTGAGACTTTATGAAAATAAATTGGTTAATAATTTGTCATTGTATGCAAAATCTAAGCATATTTCATGGAATAATATAAGATGTTGTTCGGTACACCTTTACCTTAATATAATGGAAGCTTAGGAGCTACAAAGCCTGTTGGTAACAAGTAAGATGCTAATTCCAAAGCATTATAAAGTAAAGTATAGGAATCTATTGAATGACTAGATCCAGAGATACCTTGATCTAATTACAAAACCTTAGCATACAAAGCTATAAAAGTATGATCAAGGGAATGTGCATTAGGAAATGTTGATGGTGGACCATGCATAGTAATCAAAGGAGGTGTGTGTGATACTTGTGTGGAAATAGGCATATTAATATATTGTAGGCATTTTAATGCCCCAAACCTAGGGATGATGTCACATATGTAACTAGACATGTCAATATAGTAGTAAAAGTAATAGTATAAATTGGGACACCTGAAGTGGAAGTATTAGATTGATTAAGTTTGTGGAAGGGATCATATTTTTCTCCTGATGTAGAAGCTTGAGCCAATTTATTTTGTTCATAAATTACAATGTATAGTAATGCATCAATCCTATGTGGATTTATGTTTATATATTCAACAAATTATTTATCATTAAGGTCATAAAATTATTTTTTATTAGCTTTATCAGTTTCAACAATCATGGTAATTTCATCAATAGGTTGTTGTATGCATTATAGAACCCATTAAGAGAGTAAGATGGAAAAAGTGAGTCATTGATGCAGGTGCATCATTTTAGATAGTTTGATTGTGTTTATTTTGGTTTCACTAGGTCTTAGAGGTCATATTTGATCAATAAAAAGTCTTATATAGGCTTCAATTGTTGATTTTAGGTCATTTAGGGGTGTTTTGGACTTTCCTACCAAAACCAAAAAAATCAAAAAATTTAATTGGTTTTATATTATTGGGAGAGTTTTATCAGGTTTCAAGGGTCGTGATCCTTATGTGAGTGATAATCAAGGTCTATTAACATGTTTTACATATGGTTTTACTCTCACACTTTATATAAATATCTTCAAACATGTCCTCTACTATGATAAGCTTTGTTCAATGTAGGAAAAGGACTAAACTAAGTATGTTTTAAGAGTCTTAAGGTCGATTCAGTAAATATTGGTGTATGAAACAAGACTAAGCCAAGTATATTAAAAAGATAAGATTTGATCCAAGAAATAAAGATCTAAGAAAAGAAATGAAACCAAGGATAAAAGTAAGTTGAAGGTGTTTTGTAAATTTGTTGATGGTTTATCCAAGGTAGCAAAGGTCTATATGTGCATTTCAAGCATATATATGAATAAATAAATCTTTTCATGATTGTTTTTGGATGTATATTGGAATTATTTAAAGGTGTAAGTCCATGTTCTAAATGGTTTATGTTCCTATTCTACACTTTAATGACAATGTTAAGTTTGTACAGGTGTAAAAGTAGGTTTTTGATTCACACAATCTAGGAAATAGTAAGTTTTCTACATATTAATTTGTAGCATTATGCTTGTAGAGTGATTGACAATGATAGAGGAATGAGTATAGGTCATAATATAATTGAAATCAATATTTAATAGTCCATGACCCTTTAAATTTTACAATTTCTTTGCTCTTAGGTCCTACACAGG
Organism: Torreya grandis; assembly: GCA_037957365.1. NCBI lineage: Eukaryota > Viridiplantae > Streptophyta > Pinopsida > Cupressales > Taxaceae > Torreya > Torreya grandis. Next base: position 285,515 of record JARHVA010001204.1, read on the forward strand.
CAATAAAACCAAGGTTAGGGTTCAACACAAAATCTTCATTATCTCCTTAGTGAACCAACAAAAAAGTCTAAGATTTTGTGTATAGTTTATTAAGGATTTATTTTAAAGGATTAAAATTATTTCAAGTCTATTAACCCTATATAGGACAAGTTCTTGAGGATTGAGTTTCTATATACCCTATTTAGGCCCATAACAGGGCTAAAAATTGTGTTTCTTCAATTTTTATTTAGAATCAAAGTTGTATAGGTTTAAAGAGAACTTGTTGTTTGTGAATTATAACATGTTAATTAATGTTTGAGATCAAGTTATGATAGACCTAGAAGTAAATCCATTAAAGTACAAAAGAGCTTTGGTAGACCTAGAAGTAAAGTTATACGCCTATTAAAAGAGACCATTTTTGAAGAGTATAGATCCTATAGGCATTCACTTACACCATAATGGTATCAGACCACAATATTAGGTTGTTTTAAATTTAAAATATCTCAGTATTTGGTTGACAAATTATGAAATATAAGCTTGTGATGATGGAAATCTGAGCAAGAGGTAGATGTCAAAGGAGGCAACCTTCTCAAGCCATGTTGCTTGAAGAAATGAGAAACATTAAAGCTCATTTATAGGGAATGGATATTTATTTGAGGAGATAAATTGACATGGTAGATGTTAGTGATAGATAATAATAATAATAATAACAATAATAATAATAATAATAATAATAAAGGCCTCAATAAGAAGGGGTAGAACCGTAAGAAGCAAAAGAGAGGGCAAAAAAGAGATTGATTATAGTATTCATGGGGGTAAGTTCTAAACCCAAACTTGAAGTACCTATGTATGAGGGTGGGATAAATATGGAAGAGTTGGTTGACTGGATCAATGCTATGGACAAGTATTTTGACTATTAAGGTATAAATCATGAAAAGAAAGTGAAATTTGCCATCACAAGACTGAAGGGTCTTGCATCCCTTTTGTGGGATGGAATGCAAGGTGAAAGAAGAAGGAAAGGTAAATCAAAGATCAAAATATGGGATGGAATTATGGCCAAGTTAAAAGTAAAATTCATGCCAAGAGACTAATAGACAATCCTATTCAAGAGACTAAAATTTTTGAAGTAAAAATACATGATAGTAAAGGACTATATAGAGGAGTTTTACAGACTAACCATCATAGATGGTCACATAGAAGAAGATGATAAAAATGTGGCTAGATATATCAATGGAATGAGGTTTAAAATCCAAGATGAGATCAATATTATATAACCAATGCCACTTGAGGAGGCATACTAATTTGTCCTTAAAGTACATGAAAATTTATCAAGGAACTAGAAGAAAATTCCACTTTCAAGGGGTAGAGGAAAACATTTTAGAGGCAAAGGATAGCATGGTGCTAGGAGTCAACTACAAGCACATCATAAGGAAGCTAGCAATTTATAAAGCCCAAATCAGTCTACAAGAGGTGGTTATTATTTTAAAGGCATGATACCATTCAATGGGGGTACAAGAAGAGGATTTATAGGCAAGTGCTTCAAATTCAACAAGTATGGACATAGATCATATGTATGTCCATAGAATAATTCAACAAGCCTAGGTAGTGCTCAAATAGTTCAAACTAATGAGGAGAGTGTGGGATCACCTTCTCATGAAGATGCACCCAAAGTTGGACAGTCCCTGCTTATGAATAAGGTCTTGCTTAAACCCAATAAAGAGATCAAGGAACTTACTCAAAGAAATACTTTATTTAAGATCACTTGCAAGTCAAAGTGTAAGTGTTGCAAAGTCATTATAGATAGTGTAAGTATTGATAACTTAGTATCTTCTAAAATTGTTAAGAAGTTAGGCTTGAATAAATCAACAGATCCTACTCCTTATAAGGTGTCATGGCTATAAAAATGACATCAAGTCTTGGTAAATGAGCAATGTAAGGTGGAATTTTAGATCGGTAGATATACAGATGAGGTTGTGTGTGATGTCATGCCTATGGATGTTTTCCATGTTATTTTTAGTAAACCATGGCAATTTGACAAGAAAGCGATACATGATGGGAGAAACAATACCTACATGTTTGATAAACATGAAAAGAAACACACACTTATACTATTGAAAGAGGAGAATTTAGCAGTGAAATATAGTCCTAAAGTGTTATTGACAAGTGGAAAAGAGTTATTACAGTAAATCAAAAAGGAAGAGGTATGTTATGCACTTGTTGGTAAGCCTAAAATAGTAATCCCAACTACTAAGTTGATTGATCTACCTATAAAAATTTAGAATTTGATTAATGATTTTGTTGATATAGCTATGGATGACTTACCTAATGAACTACCTCCAAGGAGAAGCATCATCCATCACATACATCTCATTCCAAGATCCAATCTACCAAATAAGGTAGTTTACTGCATGACATCAAAGGAAAATAAGGAAATCAAGAAACAAGTGCAAGAATTATTGGGCAAGGGATTTGTCAGAGAGATTTTGAGTCCTTGTGTTTTTATAAAAAACCTAACACCTAAAAAGGTTTGAGGTTGGATAATGTGTACTGATTCAAGATCCATAAACAAGATCATAATCTGGTATAGATTCCATTTTCTTAGAATTAATGATCTAATGGATTGTTTAAGTGATGCAAGGTATTTCTCTAAGATAGAATTGAAAATTGGCTATCATCGTATCAAAATCAAAGATGGAGATGAATGGAAGACAACCTTTAAGAAAAATGATGGGCTCTATGAATAACTTGTCATGCCATTTGGACTGACTAATGCTCCAAGCACATTCATGAGGCTTATGAATGAGATACTCAAACATTTCACATATAAATTTGTTATTTTTTACCTAGATGATATTTTGATTTATAGTCAATCAAAAGAAGAGCATCTCAAACATCTTAGAATGGCTTTGAGTAAGCTACAAGAAGAAAGGCTACTAATAAACCTCAAAAAGTGTACTTTCATGAAGACAAAGTTAATATCTTTGGTATTTTTCATTTCAAAATAAGGCTTGAGTATGGATGAGGAGAAGGTTAAAGCCACAATGGAATGGCCTACACCAAAGAGTGCATATGAGGTAAGAAATTTTCATGGTTTGGATAATTTTATAGAAAGTTTATAAGAATTTTTAGTAGGATTTGTGATCCAATTATGAAAACAATCAAATGAAACAAACAAATATTTAGATGGACTGAGACAACTAAGAATTTTTTTTAGATTCTAAATAAGAAGATTACATATCAGCGCATCATCCTAGCTTTGCCTGATTTTTGCAAAATTTTCCAAGTAGAGTGTGATGATAGTGGGACTACCATTGGAGTTATTTTGAGTTAAGAAGGAAAAATAGTTGCCTAGTTTAGTGAGAAACTTAATGAGGTAAAAAATAATAACTCAACATATGACCAAGAGTTTTATGTTATTTTTCAATCCTTTAAGAAATGGAGGCATTATTTTATGCCTAAAGAGTTTATTCTTTATATTGATAATCATGCCTTGCAATTTACTAGCAATTAAAGTAAATCACATCCAAGACATGTAAAGTGGATTGACTTTTTACAAAGTTTTTATTTTTTTATAAATCATAAGAGTGGGCAAGATAACAAAGTTATAAATTTTTAAGTAGGAGAAGTTTTATTTTTCATGAGTCTCAAAAGAATATCTTGGGATTTGACACGTTGAAAGAGTTGTACAAAAAAGATCTTGATTTCAAGGAGGTATATGAAGCATGTGAGAACCAAATAAGTATAGATAGGATTCCATGAATGGACTACATGTTGAAAGAGGGACTATTATTCAATGGAATTTAACTATGCATACCAAAAGGATCTATGAGAGAATCTACTTAAGGAGAAACATAGTGACAGCTTGGCAGGACATTTTGGGTAAGATAAGACACTTTCTCAATTAACTACACACTATTATTGGATAGGGATGAAAATTTATGTGAAGAGGTTTGTTTCAAGATGAAAAACATGTTAGTATGATAAAGGAAGAAGTCAATACACATGACTATATTAGCCATTGCCCATTCCTAGCAGGACATGGGATTTAGTAACTATGAACTTTGTACTTAAACTACAAAAGACTCAAAAAGGTAATGATTATATCTTTATAGTAGTTTATAAGTTTTATAAGATGAGAAACTTTGTTCCTTGTAAAAATATAAGTGATGCAACTCATATTATTAACCTACTCTTCAAAGAAATAATGAGATTACATGGTCTTCTTAGGAGTATTGTTTCAGATAGAGATGCCAAATTTGTGGGACATTTTTGGAGGAATCTTTGGAATAAATTGGAGACCACTTTAAGTTTTTGTTAATATTAACATCCTAAGACTAATTTTCAAATTAAATTGGTCAATAGGATCCTTGAAAACATCCTTCGAAGCTTGGTAAGTGACCATCTTAAATAGTGGAATCGGGTACTAACTCAGGCAGAATTTGAATACAATGATTCTCCAAATAGAAGCACAAGTTATAGTCCATTTAATATTTTATATATAATCCATCCAATGGGAGATTATGAGTTGAGGAACTTGGGAAAACAAGATAGAAGAAGTGCCGAAGGTGAAGATTTTACAATGGGTATGCAATAATTGCATGAGTAGGTAAATCAATAGTTAGAGAAAAGTACAAGTATAAGAAAAGTGTTGATTTAAAAATAAAAGAAGTTTATTTTGAATTAGGTGGTTTAATTCTTTCTCATATTAAGAAATAAATATTCCCTAAAGGGAAATATAACAAGTTGAAAATGAAGAAGATTGGACCTTGTAAGGTCTTGAATTTTTTTTTTGACAATGCTTATGAATTGAAACTTCCAATTGATATTAGAATCTCACCCATTTTAAATGTATCAAAAATACATAATTTCAGATAAGAGGATAACTTAGAGAAATAACTTGAAGATAAAGATGATCATATCATCCATTGGGAGTAACATCTAGCAAAGGTATAACTAAATCAACCTGAAGTCATTCTAGATAAGAAGGTAGTGAATAAGACAAGGGATAAAGAATACTTCTAGTACTTGTTCAAGTGGAATAACCATCCACTTGAGGATGAAACATGTATGACACCTTTAAATACAATCAATCATGGTAGCAATATTGAATAACTCATGAACATGAGCTCATGAAAGATACTTTTGATCCCTGGTAGTCTAATGTAAGTGCATCATTGTACATAGCTTAATTATGTTTATTTTGATATTATCATGTCTTAAATGTCATATTTGGTCAATAATAAGTATTATCTAGGATTCGATTTTTTATTTTAGGTCATTTGGGCGTGTTTTGGACTTTCCTGCCAAAACTATGAAATTCAAATTTTTGAATTGGTTTTGGACTATTGGGAGAGTTTTATTAGGTTTCAATGGTCATGATCCTTATGTGAATGATCCTTGGGGTCTATTAATATGTTTTAAATATGTTTATAATCTCACACTTAATGTAAATGTCTTCAAACATGTCTTCTACTATGATAAACTTTATTTAACATAGGAAAATGACAAAACTAAGTATGTTTGAAGAGTTCTAAGGTCGGTTCAACAAATATTGGTGTATGAAACAAGACTAAGCCCAATTTAGTCAAAATATAAGCTTTTATCTAAGAAATAAATAGCTAATAAAATAAATGGAACCAAGGATAAAAGTAAATCGTAGGTGTTTTGTAAAGTTGTTGATGGTCTATCCAAGGTAGCAGAGGTCTATATGTGCATTTCAAGCATATATATGAATAAATATAACCTTTCATGATTGTTTTTGGATGTATCTCAGACTTATTTAAAGGTGTAAGTCCATGATCTAAATGATTTATGCTTCTATTCTACACTTTAATGATAATATTGAGTTTGTAGAGGTGTAAAAGTAGGTTTCTAATTCACACAGTCTAGGGAATAGTAAGTTTTCTACAATCTACTTTGTAGCATGATGTTTTTAGATTAATTTAAAGTGAATAGGAATGATTATAGGTCCTAATACAATTGAAATCAATCTTTAACATTCCATGAACCTTACAATTTTATAATTTCTTTGCTCTTAGGTCCTTCACAGGTAGTAAAACCCAGGTAGGGTTTAAGACATAAAATCTTTAATATCTCCTAAGTGAACCAACAAAAAAGTTTAAAATTTTGTGTAATCTTGATTAAGGATGTCCTTTAAATTATTCAAATGATTTTAAGTCTAGTAACCCTCTATAGGACAAGTTATTGGGGAATGAGATTCTATAGACCCTAATTAGGCCTATAATAGGGCTAAAACTGTGTTTATTCAATTTCTATTCAGAATCAAAGTTGAAAAGTTTATATAACTTGTTATTTGTGAATTATAACATGTTCATGAATGTTTGAGATCAATTTATGATGAAGAAAGTCTGAGTCAAATCATTAAATTACAAAAGAGCTTTGGTAGACCTAGAAGTAAAGCTATAAGCCTATTGAAGAGACCATCCTTTGAAGAGTATAGACCCTATAGGCATTCACTTACACCATCTATGCATGCCATTTGGCACCTGGTGGTGATAGGGAGTAGTTTGGATTTGATATCACAACAATATGAATTGAGGAAGGCTTGAAATTGTGCATTATTCATTTTAGCCTTTTTATTATATTTGAATTTGAGTAATGTAAATATATAGTGAATCCAAATAACACCTTGGAAAATAACTTAAAATTTGATGATGAACCTTATGAACTAGATCATAAGATATAAACAAAATTCATTCATTATAATCATAAGTCAATTTTGAAACTTTGAAATTGTAAATGTAGGCTCTCAGATATACTGATATCAGTCATAAATAGTGAACAAAGCCAAAAAGAGAATTGACTAAAAAATATTTCACTCTCCTATATCCACACTATCCCATTTTTATGTTATGTTGAGAGTAATGTTTTAGGGCTAACCACTCACTGGTGCACTATAGAACCAAACAACTGAAAGCCTTTCCTTCGCTGAAAGGTAAAAAATCCTATGCACTTCTAATATAATTGTTAGGTATGAGAAAGCTAAAGTCTATATATAGTGTTGTATAATGGCTTAAGTATTAACATAATACCCATCAAACTACATTTCAAGTAAAACTAACAACTACTTTGCCCAAAACGATAGCTCCTATGATTTTTACAACTATCAGAACACAATTCTAGAAAAAAAAGAAGTAAAATAAATTACAAATTAATATAAAAAAATATTTTTGTATGAAAATCATGAATTCAATCCAAAATATTTATGTCAAAGGTAAATCCTAGAGTAACGCTCAATCAAATCCTATAAAGGACAATCATATTTCTTTTTAGTGTATGGAAATCATGAATTCAATTGAAACATTAGAATAAAAATTAGAAAAATCAATGTTCAAGTAATAAATGGTGCACTACTATATATATATATATATATATATATATATATATATATATATATATATATATATATATATATATATATATATATATATATATATATATATTGAAAGATTATTCATACTATAATATATGACATTCAAGCACAAATTTGAATGTAAAGGTCGAATTAATTGAAATTGGTTGACAAGTGGCATATGCTAAATATAATAAGTACAACCAATAATGATATACTTAGCCTTTTTGGTTTCTGGTTGACTATAATAGATATATGATAGTGGATAATACAATAAGATAGGTCTGTGATAGCTTAGATCCATAAACAAAGTCTGTAGCTATGTCTAGATAAGTATGCATTCCCTAGGTGGCTGCACAATGTGGCCTTGTTAGTTGACTGTAGATTTATATGTTAAGAAATTGATGAAATTATAATTACTCTGTTGCCTACACCTATGTTTATTGAGATCACTGATATATTTCAATTCTGTTAGTGTTGCATAAAAACCTTTGTTTTCCTTTTCTTTGCCTTGGAAATCCTAGGTGTATTTGTCAAAACTAGAAACCTATAAAAAATAAAGGTAAGTGTAATGGGTTAAGTTGACTCCAATCAACCCTGTTAATGATTGATTATTGCCTACACATCTAGATACTCTAAGGAGGTCAAGCCACACATAGTTCTCCCACCTAGTGTGATTGTGTGATTATGTTCTTTCACTATATGTATGCAACTAGAAATTTGGCTTTGATACTTAATAACATTAGCTCTTGAATTGATTTGGAATGATTCAAACTTAATTTGTGACTCCTAATGATTTATATTGAATTCGGGAATAATAGGGCAAATTTTTTCAATGTGTAGTGGTGTAATAGATAAACATAAGATAGATATCAAGTCCCTTTGAAATGAGGCCTTATTTTATTTATATAGTGATCCTTTAGTTACCTTGAAAAATGTGTGAGATGACCCATATCGATATATTAAAATTTGGAAATTAGTCATTAAATGGTGTGGGGATAAGGTCATGTTAAGGGGATAGGTCCACAATAGCAGACCTATCTGCATCATGGGGATCTATCCCATTGAGACAAGAACAACTTGTTTGGGGTTGGGAGCAGTCTGAGAGTGATATAAAATATTTTTTAGTATTAAATTATAAATTCACATGTAGTAGTGATGATAATCAAAGGAGTCAAGCCCACATATAGAAAAATGACTAGAGAAATGGAGAATAAGAGTCATGTATTTGAGCAGACCTATCTACATAATGGGGATCTATCCTCTAGAGGCAAAAACAACTGGTTTGAGGTTGGGAGAAGTTTGAGAGCGGTATACAATATTTTTTAGCATTAAATTATAAATTCATGTGTAGTAGTGACAATAATCAGAGGAGTCAAGCCCACATATAGACAAATGACTGGAAAAATGAAGAATAAGAGTCATGTATTTGACTGTAAATCAAGTGATATATGATATGTTAAGAATTAATATTGTCAAGTACATGTGGCCACATTTAGGTATTTATAATATGTTACCTAGTATTGTGCCTTCTTTCCCTTTTTGGACTTATATTTGGGAAGATTGTTGTGTTTTTTTCTTGTAACTTATGTTCAAAAATATTGCTTATAAGTTGCACAACATTAGTTGATTTTTCTATCCATATATGATGGTTTTTGGGTTGTTATGTTTGGGGGTAGGAAGAGGGGGACTAGGTTGAGCTTAGGGCATTACGAGGGTTACTTATTGGTTCCCTTGGTTGTTGGATTCAAAGAATGGGCCCCAAGATTTGGATTACTTGTTGTCTCCCCTCATTATTTAAAGTATGGATTGAATATTTATGGAAGTTTGGGGAATAAGACAAATGAAAAATACATAGATACGGGTTTGAATCCCCTTCTTCTCCTCCCCCATTATTTTTTAATGCAGACTATGAGTCATTATTTTTACTGTGATTATATTGGCATGGAAATCCATTCCCTTTTGCACCCACTACCTATCTGATGCAAACATGTGAATTTACCTATTTTGAGTTCCATATAGTAATGCCTAGAAGTGGTTGTACTCCCTTGGGCTTAGGGGTTGATGAGAGTAAAATTTCATGATGATGTTATATAGATAGGAAGTGAGCAATAATTTCATGTTCTCTTTATGGGAAAATAGGAGACATAAATGTGAAGAGTTGGTATATCTATTGAGGCTTCATTATGTAGAGCTTTTGAAGATGGATTATGTTGTAGACCCTTATTTCAGCCTATGTGGAGTCTTATTGTGTAAGTTGTTATTTAATTTTACTATGTTCAAAGAAAAGTTGTATAATAGATTTATTCATGATTTTTTTATAATATTTATTATTGTTGTGTAGTTCTTACATTTATGATATGTTATTTTGAAAATTTAAGAATTAAGTTCCTACTTTATAAATAAATATAGTTATTGTTATGAAAATGAAGAGCATCTTATTTATATCCATTAGTGTTAAATCAATGTTTCGTTGAAGTTTATTTTAAAAAAATTAAGTTTGTTTATTAATTTTTCTCGTTAGAAGGGGAAGGGATGGATGCTTAATTTTATTAATTATAATTTAGTATTTGAGTGTTTTTTTAAGAGGATCACAGTAATGGATATTTTTAGTTAGTTGAGATTAAATGTTAATTTTTACAATTCAAATTAGATGTTGATTTTTGTAATTAAGTTGTGCACGCCTTCTCTTTTAAATATGAATTTGATTATTAATATTATTTCAAAAAATAATTTAGTTAATTGTTTGTAGGTTACTTTCCTTATTATTTAAACTTCTTAAAAAAATTGTATAAAGTTACTTGTGTTAATTTTAAAAAATATATAGTAATATATATACAAATTAAAAAATAATAATATAAATAAATATAATTATTTTTTTAAGTCTTTGGGCCATGGGCGACATAAAAGGATAGTTGTCATTGTGTGAACCACCTTGCTAAATAATGAGATGACATGGTCATGTCCAAAGGTTTAATTTAGTGGATCAAGGTTACCCTGTATATTCCCTGTGCATATTCGATATTGTGGCTAGTACCACTAAGAGGTGGGCAGTTAAAATGTGGTAAGCCAATCTCTCCTTTTAATTTTATTTTTACTATATCCAAACTTCTTATTTTAATTAAGAAAAATTAATAAAATTTTAAAAAATATTTATATATTTTTTAATTAATAATAATAATATAAATTTATAAAAAAACACATACTTTAACCATAATTCAATTAAAAAAATATTATATTATTTAAAAAAATTATGAATAAATCATTATAATAAATATTTATCTCCAGTGTTTTAGGAACTCAAAAGATCCCTTAGAAGCTCATTGGCTTTCCCCCTCAACTACACACTTTCGATAAAAACTCAAAATTACAAAATAACTTATTTCAACGTAAAAAATAAATCAAAAAATATTAATAATATTTAAAAAAATATATAGATTTAAAATATTAATAATATTTTTCTAAACCCACGTAAACCTAAAAAAAAACATGAAAATATATTTTTAAGGGCTTATAAAAAATTTAAAATATTACAAAGGCCTCCTCCACCCCGAAAGGTATGTAGCCTCTTCCACGCTCTCTCATCCACCTTCCTTCCCCTCTGTGCATCAAAAGCCCTCCACAAAAGAAATAAATTATATCCTCAGAGATCGTCGGAGGTCATTATGATGTAAAAGCCATAATGCAAAATATATTATTTGCTTATAGTATGGTGACCAATTATAAAAAATTGGATCATGAATTTATATAAAAGTGTAATATTTTATTTTTGGGATTTTGTTATTTTAAATTGGTTATTATGATATTTTATTAAAATCCGTTTGAGTTTGAGTAATAAGTATAAACTATATTTGATGTTTCTTTGTTTTTAGTGCCTCCAAAATTATTTATGAAACTTTGCACACATGTTCAATGTAATTTTTTTTTAAATTAGGCGTTGTTGGCTTCTTATCCTTTCTTTTTCAATCTTTTAAAAAAGATATACTTATAGTTACTCCCTGAATTGTCTTTAAAGTTATGTTTGAATAGCAAATGGGATTGCAAATTCAGTGAGAAATATGGGACAAAACTTAGAGCTCAAATTTAGAAATCAAACGTTGATTTTGATGTTCAGTTAATGGCTTGGAAGATATTACATTGCAAACTACGCATTGAAGACATGATAAAATGTATTATGATCCGACCTATCAACTGTTCATTTTGTCATCAATATGAAAGTATGAGGCATATTTTTTGGGGATGTCCGCATGTGAGAAAACAATTGAATTCAATGTTTTGTGATCTACTTGCTATTTTTGGACATATGCTGAAATGGAAAAAGGCTCTTCTAGGGGTTGGATTATATGATAATGTTATTGTTGATGGTGTTAGACATGTTATTTTGATGCACCTCTGGAGGAACAGATGCAAAGCAGTTTTTTATCATTATGATCATCACATGTTTGTAATTTTACGACTTTAATATATATTTTTGTCTTGCTTTTTGTTTCTCTCAATGTCAAGAGAAATCAAAGAAGAACACAATAGTGGCTCTCCAGATTCAACAGAGTAAATATCAAGTAAACTAGTTGTTATGTAACAAGAAGATCAGTGTTGCTTAGGAGTTGATGAATATTTTGTATGACGGTTGACAGATCTCTCTTATGACTACAGATATAATGTATTTATGTATCATATTTTTGATAATCTTTAATAACTCTGTTCGCTATCAACATTATAGTGTTATTGTTTTTATTGCTACTCGTTATTTCTCTCTTTCAAAAACTTTTATAAACACTATATTCTTTATGTAATTTAGATAATTTACAATTTTTTCAGTTAAAAAAAATTGTAATATTTTTTCGAGAATTAAAAAACCAAAATAGATGGGATGGGATAGAATTCTTTTGATACCCCTTTTTGCAAGAGCCATTTGAGAAGTGCACGATTGATTTTGTAAGACCTATAAGTCTAACTACGAGTAGGATGGCATTCACTACATTATAACTACTATTGATTATCTAATGAAATGAGTTGAAGTGGTACCATGGAATACTCCACAATACCAACCACTCCAAGTTCCTTTGGAAGAACATAATTAGCATATATGGATGACAAGGAATCTCAAAAAGTGAGGCTCGCAAAACTAACAAAAGTGGACAAGAAAAGGTTAACGGCCAAGTTGACTCAAGGAGTTGAGAAGACCATGCATGCATACGGAATGAGAGGGTAAGTACTTTAAGGACAAGGTTTTGCATTTAGACGTAAAGGTGTTACTTTTAACTATATAAGGTAAATGACAAGGTAAGGTGATCCACTAAGCATTCAAGCATTTTTTTAATTAGGGGAAAACAATGAATGTAATATATTTCTTTCAATTTTTTTATTTTTTAATTGTTTTATAAAAAGAGTTTTTGAGTTTATAATTGTTATATATGTGATAATACAGTTAAATGTTGGATCTTTTTGTAATGTGGTTTGTATCTCACTTTTTGATAAGGGGTGTAGGGGGTAATGTTTGGGAGGGTTTAAGGGGGCAACGATAATCAAGGAGTCAAGCCTCTATTTTTAGAAAGACGAATTTGACCGAATTCTATTTTCAAGAAGGAAAATCCTAATGGTAGTTTTTTATTCTTTTTTTAGGAGGAGAAATTCTAATAGTACTTTGCCAATTAAGTGTATTTATCTTTGTGGAGAGCCAAAGTAGCTTATACCGAGTTTCATGTAATCTGTTCATTTTGAGTTAATAAAATCATGATATCTTGCAGCGTTGATGTTTCCTTAACTTTTCTAAGGTTTTACCACATAAATGTGATGTTTTGTCTCATATATGTTTAGTATTATGTCTATTTAAATTATCTCTATTATTGCAAACTTGTATTCTATTATTAAAATTACCGATTATTTGTTGCTGCTATGCGAAGTATCTAGTTTCCTAACAATTATGCCTCATAATTCACTCTTACTTCAAAATTATTGACAATACAAAATTTAAACCAATTACAATCAAATCATGTATTTGTGTTAAATATTTAAAGAATTCCATAAATAATTAAATATTGATATATATATTTATGAGAAATATTTATATAATTTATATCAAAATTTTAAAATTTATACAAAATAATTATATTAATATAAAATGTTTTTGTTGCAACTCTTCTTATTATTATAACTTTTGATTCGTAAACATTTTTATTGTAATCTTAACGATACTTTACCAATTAAAATCGCGTAAATATTATTAAAAACTTTCATCCATTCACAATAAAGGTCCACATGTATTGGTGTAATATCCCAATGCTTGGGTCCCCCATGGTTTAATTCCCAATCGTTGCAAATTTTATGGGAAGCCTTTTAAGGAAAGCAATACATGATGGTACTTCACTTTCTCCTAGACACAAGAGGCCTTTCTAAAAGGAAAGCAATACATGATGGTACTTCACTTTCTCCTAGACACAAGAGGCCTTTCTAAAAGGATATACGATGCCTTAGGCCCATCTTTCGACAAATACATGATGGCTTCCATAAATCATGCATTTTGTAAAAATGATTTGAATTGAAAAAATACATTTATTAGGGAGGGAAGTGGGGAAGATTTTTTTTTATCTTAAAGAACAGGGGATGGGTTTTCCAAATCAGCATAATTAAAAAGATAAATTTATTAAAATAAAATAAAATTTTACATCTAAAATTTTATAGAATATTTTTTTTTATAAATTTTCAATTTTATATTCACTCTCATTATAAAGAAGAATTGGGTTAGTTTAGACATTGTTGATCGATTTTAAATTAATGGTAAGAAAAAGGTTTTCCATTATAAATTTTAGTAATGTATTCTCGACTTACAAAGAGTTGTAGAAGGGGTTTGAATATATATATATATATATTTTTGGGACTTTGACAATGGGAATTATATATATGTCATTGAAAGCTTAGTTTTATTTGGATATAATAATTCTTAAAGAATTTTTCGAAGAGGGAATAATTAGTAAAAACTATAAATTATTTGGAAGAATTTAATTATAAAAAGAATAACATATATAAAATTTCACAACTTTTCTTAAATTGAATTTGAATAGATCATTATTGAGGGGAAAAAAAAAGCTACTTAAGAAAAATGATTATTTTTTAGAGTAAATCTTCATGAATGTACTATTTAATTATCATCTTTGTTATTTCTATAGAAAAGATTATGTGAATTTTATAGCTCAATTTTTTTTTATAAAGGGTTGTAATAAAGATGAAAATACATTTAAAAAAATAAATAGTGATGAAGAAACAAAGTTCATTAATTTTATTTTCATGTGTGCAATATGCACTTGTAGAGATGCAACATGATGTAAAATACAATAAAAATTAATATTGTGGTTGAAAATATTGAAGAGAAGGATTTTTGTTAAAAAAAAAATATTAATGGTTAGAGCAATGAAAGAAAAGAAAATAATTGTTAGATGTTTGAATTTGAAAAATAAAGTAATAATTTAGATTGGTTTATTGATGTTTATTTTATGTCGATTTATGTATGTGATCAATTTTTAAAGTTTGAAATTCTTTTTCGTATCTTTAAAATCATTTATCTCTAATCCCTTTGCACCTTCAATCTCAATGTCTAGATTATAATATAAGATATTGATAGTTTATTTGAACTATACTCTATAACTTTAACACTATATATGAACCATATTGTACAGTTCTAGAATTTAATTCCCTCTTTTTTTCTGTATTGAAATAAATGCATAATTACATGAAAAGTTCAATGTTCAAAAGAATACTTGAAAGAAATTATTTGCTGGCATCATTTAAAAACCATCAGAAAGCAATATCAATACATAAAATACAACTGACATCAATCATATGCCATCTAAAACAGTCATAAACATGTACAATATATACAATACAACAACATAAATACTTCTGATCTAGGCAGGAACAACCACAACAAAGCCCTGTCAACTATCATATAAAAGAGCCTTTAATTCATGGGTGATGCAAATCTTCTTGTTACTCAGCAATTGGTTCACTTGGTATTTGATTTGTTGAATCTAGAGAGCCACTACTATATTCTTCTTTGATTGTGCCTGACATTGAGAGAAGAAATAGGCAAGGCAAAAAAGTACATTAGAGTAAAGCCTTAGAATTACAAAATCTTAGTGATCATTATGATAAAAAAATGCTTTGCATCTGTTCCTCCAGAGGTGCATCAAAATAACACGTCTAATACTAAATTTAATTCCTTCTTACCCTTTAGCCAAATGAGCCCATTCAACCATCTCGAATTTCTCATTTTTAGCCGTCAAAAATTGACATGCAAGCCAACATTGTAAAATTTGAATTCAAAGTCACCAAAAAATAGATCAGTGTTGAACATATTCTTGTGGCATGAGAGGGATATACTATTATTCCAAGAGTTTCAACAATTTATTTATTGTACTTCACGAGATCTAACTACTATAGGGTTAGTTAGTAAACATCAACCACTAAACTCTAATACGAATCCCTAATCTATTTTGCTTGAACACATAGGTCAAAAAATTAACTATTGCATGTACAAATGAATTGTAACACACAATCCGGGATCAAAGAAATGAAGAATGTAACCAATAAAACAAAACCTAAAATTTAGATTTATGTTTCAAATATTTTATCTGGTTTGGAAAGTTATGTTTCAAACATCTGTTTAGAGTAAAGTGTGTAGTCTTAGAAACCATCTCTGATCAAATTTAAAATTTAAAGAAGTGAAGGGCATAAGTAAAGGAAAAAAATCTAAAAGTTAGATTTTTAGTTTTCAGATATTTTACCAAGATTGGAAGTTTATACTCCAAACTTTTATTTGATTCAAAGTGTATGGTCCTAACAACCTTTGATCAAATCCATTTTTTTTTTGGTAAAAGTTGTCGTGGATTCAATTATGTGTTTCTAGATTTAGATTTATGCAACATGTTTTCTACAATATTTTATACAAAGATACACCTTTTATAAACTTCTTTATTTATTATTTTTATGTTTATTAATTAGGTATCATTACCATATTGTTCATTTATTATGGATGCAAAATGTAGGGGGTTGTAGAGATGTAAACATAAGTATATAGGAAACTATATTTTATTTTATTAAAATTATCTTCATTTATATTTCAACAATTATATAGAATAGTGAGTTGTTGGGAAGTTATATTTTAAAAAATGATACATATCTAAAAGAAATTAGGCATAAATTTAATTTGAAGGCATACAAATTGAAATACAATAAATCAAAATATGATAAAAACATGAAAAAAATTTGGATCAATTAAAATTAAATGGAGAGAAGATAATTATGTGAAAATAATTCAAGAGACAAAATGAAGGTACAAAATAATTATGACATTGAGGTAACATATGGGTATGGAACGTAGAAAAATAAAAAATAATAGCTAAACAATGCACTTTTCTTGTAATCCTAATTTACTTCTTGCAACGAGACATATAATTATTCCATTTAAAATGAGTGCACATATAGCTTCATCAACGAATAAGTTAACAAATAAATATATTAAAATTTATAAATATGCAATACTTTTAATTTATTTTTTAATATAACTCTTAATCGAAAAACAATAAGAACTTGAGGATGATATTATTATTTAATGAAGATATCATGTATATCTTTTAATTTGAAGGATATGTTTTTTTAAATTATTGGTAAAAGGGTTTTTTTTTGGAAAACAAATTGTAGATAAGATTCAAACAATGAAATTAAAAATTAACTTTTACAAACAAAGCCAACACAATTAAAGAGAAGTAATTATAAAGCTCCAAAATAACAACAAAATAACAAAACAACCATCAAGAAATAATTAGTCAATCGAGAAAATATAATCAAAAGAAGGGAAAAACCACAATGACATCCAATGGAGAAACAACAAAAACATAAAAAGAATAAATATTTTGGTTCTTCAAATTTTTTAACATTTATTAATATCAAGAATACAATTAATCGACTTTTCTTCAATTTAATGTTAAACTCTAAAAAATATTTATTCAATCAAATTCGTCTAATACTGAAACCTAACATATTTTATTTAAAAACATTAAAAACAATTAAAATACCATTAAAAAAATATCAAACTCTCACTACACCCAATCAACTACACTCACTTAATATCCTCATTAATTTGTACTAAACGTAAAAGATTAACGTTTATAAAAATGCAAACTACTTAAAAACATTAAAAATAAATAAATTATGCATACCAACAAATCTTTCCTTTGATTTATGTGGATAAGGTGTAGGTCTGTACTATTATGGAGCACAAAAGAAGGTCCAAGTGGCATCTATTCCATGATTTTTTTTGGGACCTCAGAGAAGACAGGGTGGATGAGATCACAATTGACGCAAGATGCTCAAGGAATAATTATTAGATTAAATATATTTATTTTAAAAATTATTCATTTTGATGGCACTACACTTATTTTAGTGGAAGGCTAACCTAATGATACAGATTTTGGTATCTAATGAGTGGAAATGAGATCATTTATTATCTAGGGGTGTTAAAAAAATTGAAAAAAAAACACTTTTTAAATATATTTATTTAACTTTTATATATATTAATTTTAATATATTTATTTTAAATTTGTTAAATAATTTTTTTATTGGAAGTAATTTGAGAACGATTTAAGAAGCAAAAATTAAATAAGAAATAGTTTTGGGAATATTTTATTGAACCCCTTTAAATAAATAACAAAAAATTATTCGTTAAAAAGGGATCAACTAAAATTGATTCTATCATACAAATTAATCCATAAACTAAAACAAGCCTACAAACTACCCATATACAATCATTAAAAAACAGAATAAAAAACTCGAAACCTCATATGCTAATCAATTATAATAATATCAACATTAGCAAGTTTATTGAATAATTTTTTAATTAATAATTTCATTATCATTTTAATTCTTTTTTTTTAATTAATAAGAGATATTTCTTAATTTAGTTGTACCATTAAATTTCAAATTCTACCATATGTTTGAAATAATCAAATTTATAATCGACCATTTTATCAATACATTCACCAACATTGCACTCCAATACTATATCAGGTTACCATTATAATTTTTGGCCTCACAACATAATAAGAGGCTATAACAACTTAAAAAATTAGGGGATGCCCAAAAAATACCGAATTTTTGGAGGCCATAATTTTTTATTTGCAACTTCGTTTGAACCCATCTTTGTGTTATAACAATCATCTCAAAAAGTTCAATACAGGGATAACTAGTTTTTTCAATTATGGGACGTTTTTTATATTTTTTCAGAGGCTATACATGACTATCTGTAAGTCCAAAATTATAATTTAATATTATTTTCAAGGTTTTTCTAAATTTAGAATTTGTCTATTTTTGTACCGAACTTAAACTTCAATTGAAATTCCTCCGATAAATTGATTTTAATATTTAGTTTATCTTTAAAGATTTTAAGCACTGCACACATTTATATGTAAAACTTACCAAAAATAAGCAATTCAAATTTTATTTATTTTTAAATTTTTGAATTTTACATATCAATTCAAATTCAAATTGAGACTTATTTATACATGGTTTGTAATTATTTGAATCATTCAATATGAATCAATATAAATTATTGTTTCAGAAATTTTATCCATTGACAATTTTATTGCTCTGATAATATTATTAAGTATGGGAGGATAGAGTAGTAAGCTTCCGACCTCTCCGGCGGTCTATGTTTGTTGTCGTTGCATATGTGTTCTCGTTAATGATAATCACTTTATAATTATTTTTATGATTTTTCTTGAAGAGTTTCTCTTAATCTATAATGTGAACTTGGTTGTGGAATGTCATTTTTAACAATTTTTTTATGATTAATATTATACCATATGTTATTTTATATTAATATATAATCACTTCTCAATTAATTTTATTTATTTATTAAATAATTAGATTTTCCAGACACACATGATAACAAAACAAACAAAATTAGGAGATTAGTTTTTCCAAATAGATACAGCCACAGAGAGCAAGTGGATAGGCCAAAGTTCGTTGGATAGCGGCATCACAAAAAACATGCTTTGCAAATAAAACCCAATTGAAATAGTTTAAAATTTTTTAACAAAAGCGCCCAAAAAATAGAATAAAATGAAAGAGGGTGTGATGCAATTTAGACGTCAAACCAGGCTCATAAAAATCTGCAACCGAGCCAAATATTCCCTCACTTTCAATTTCTTTATTACAGTTTGAATTTATGCGCTGTTCATAAATGTTTGGATGTCAAAAGAATGGGGCATTTGAGGACCCCATCACCCCCACTTTTCACGCAACATCTAATTAATTCTTTCGCCACCTTTTCAGCTTTCTTCCGTCTCATCCGAGTTGAATTTTCAGCTGATATTGACTAGGATGTCTCGTTAGTCTCAAGGAATTTGACCCACTGGAGAAGATTGTTTTTAATTCAATGGGTTTCTGTTTATCCATGCTTGGGAGTTCACAGATCTTTGAATGAGCTGCATAGGTTCTAGGACCTTGATGCATTAAGCCCTGTGCGCAGAGGTTGGTAATTTTTTTCCGCTTTGCTTTTGATCAAATATGTTGGTAGTTTTCAAGTTTTTTTTTTTTTTTTTAATGCGCTTTGAATTTATGGGTTTTCTTTTTTATGTGTGTGTGGGCTTATGTATCTTCAATCCCAGACTCTTTGGTTCTGAAACAGTCAAGTGATCAGCAGGGCATTATTGCATTTTCTCCACTTTGATGGCCTCTTGAATTCTATCTCAGTGGTAATAATACCCTACAGGTAGATAGATAAAGACATAAACAGATAGAAGTATGTGCAATAAATTTGGACTAATTCTAGGTGGGTTAAAGATGCATTCTAAACAGATTTTTTTAATTCCAAGATTATAGCATTCCAAAAGCATTGGCTTCATTCTTCATTCACCTGAAGATGGATGGATCCAGTAGTGAGATCCGAAAGACAAAAACATTTTGATGCAGATGAATCCAGAAGGATATTTGTCATTAGCCATGGATGTGTTCTGGTGGATGCTTCAACTCAAAGATTGTTGGGACTGTGATTTTTTGGTAGGCTCATAGAGGTTATAAGCAGAGGCAAGACTATTTGGCTTTTACTGGTTACAGTGTTGGGGTCATTCCTCCTGCAATTAGGTACAATTCCTGGGTCACCCAGATCAGCTGGATTATGGTGACATGCTGTGCTAGAAAACATTTCCATAGCCAGGATTTTAACTTAAGCATCCTAATAAATATAGATAGTGTTTGAACCCTGCTCCTTGCCATCTCATGAAAATAGGAAAATAAAATAAAATGAAGCAGTGTTTGATCCCTGATCCTGGCCATCTCAAGAAAACAGAAAAAAAATAAAAAATAAAAACTATAGAGGCCTATTTGGAAATGCATTCTTCCATGCAATCTAGTTCATGCCTCTGAGCTTATATGACTTTGAGGGAACCGCAGTGAGATTGAGTTTCTTGGGTGACAATAATAAAACTGGAGTTGTACTTTTTTGTGGAAGTAGTGTGATTCAACTAGAACGATTATGCTGATCAACAACTGGGGCCCAAAGACATTGATATTGTGAATGCAATTGAACCCAATTCGGACCTGATTGAGTGTTGCAAGTAGTTTGATCAGTAATCTACGCAGGGCATCTGAGGGGGAGATGAATTTGTTAGAATAAAAATGGTTATAACCAACTTATAAAATTCACTCACACCTCACTTGATAAACCCTGTTTTGTGATATTTTATATTGATATTGTTTTTTGACTTCCTTGATGCAGTCTTATCCATGCCAAGAACAGTGCTTTGAATGATGTTTAAAATCATGCCAAATATTAAATTTAGGCAGAGACTGGACCTGAATGATTTGATGAGGGTTTTTTTCGTTAATAACGTTTTGTCTCTCTAAGCATGGCTATTTATTTTGCAGTTTAAGTGAAAGCCCATTGAAGATTGGTTCAGTAAGTTTCAAACCTATCATGATGGTATATTGTAGGGGCAGGGGCTTGATCAACTTGATAAAACTTATCAGGTTAGAATGAGTGAACACATGGTTCTAGTTCCATGGGGTGTTGGATCCACATGTAATAAAGGATTATATTGTCATCTCTGTCAAAGTCCACCTGCTGGTGATTTATTTTCACTAGTAGAACATACAATAAATACATGTATGATTCAAATAGTAATGTTCTTAGTCTAGACTATTATTTTCTTTAAGCCATAGCTGTTCATAATGTATAAGTAGTATTTAAACTGGTACAGGTTGTTTATATTTCGTTGTTGTTTGTTTCTGAACTGTACTGTGATAATCAAATAGGATGGTGAAATTTTGCAATGGTGGTTTTTTTTTTTGTTTGCTTAAGATACCTAGAGTTAGCGACCCTAGACCTGCAAAAAAGAATGAAAATTCAGTCACCGATAGCAATTAGCTCATTGGGGCTTCAAGCTAAGACTGCATATTATCATACAATAATAAATTTGGAGCTCAACCTCTTAGGAAAAAAACTCAGCATCACTCAACAATCTTCAAAGATGGTAATGAGGCATTAACTACTTGCAAGACCACTGAATGTCACCAATCGATCAAGCCACCAGGCCCAGATCACACAACTATGAAGAGTTATATCTATCACCTGGCACACTTACTCTGAGCCTCTACCTTCCTAAAAAATGCGATTTAATGGATTCACACAACCCAGGAGCCATCTTCCTGATCCAACAAGTTATTTCTTCTCATTACTTCTCATGAATATAGAGACCAGAATCCCTGGTAAGAAGTGCCAACAATGGCCACCACCGTTGTGGAGGAGAGGTCATGCACCACATCATAAGTGTGCCAGGATCCTTCATCATCTGGCTAACTAGTTGTTGGGAAGTGACCACATGATTGGCCTCTATTTTTTTACCAACTTTCACACAGTCCCGCAACTAACATCTCCCTGCCTCATGATGGATTAACTTATAAAGAGTGGTGCAAAATAAAATAATAAGATTCTCAGCATTTGGCTCTTTCTCACCCGCCTTAGAACGATCATCTACAGTTAGTTTTACACCCGAGGCAAGGGAATCAGGGGGAGGCACCAGCTGTGAGTGACGTGATGTAATATCGCCAAGAAGGAGATCGCTGAATTCAAGGAGAGGCGCTGCCATTTCACATGAAGAAATCGCTGCCAAGGAGAAATCGCTGCCAAGGAGAAATCGCTGCCAAGGAGCAGTGCTGCCATTTATTACAGCAGTCATTAAACGGATGTGAATGGAAATGTCAAAAGGAATTGTTGTTGGAAGTGAATGGGAGTGTCAAATGGAATTGTTGCTGGAAGTGAACAGAAATGTCGACGGAAATGTTAACAGAATTGTCGACGGAAATGTCAATGGTCACATCTTTTGGTGAAGAGGTGCCTCTTGGATGGGACGCCTCCTTCGTGAGAAGTTTTTAAAGGCTATATAAGGGAGAAGAGATGTGGAAGTATTAGAAGCATCCAATTATGAATTCAATCATCTAACTCGTATAAGTGTCATGCTATACAACCACTCTAAAGGATGAAAACCCTTGTGATTATAATAGCCCAAGGATGAAACCCCTTGTGGACTTATATTTTGTTTTATTTATTATTTTAAATACAATATTTATATTTATAAAAAAATAGGTTTTCCGAGAAAACCAAATTAATGTAAAATATTCCAAATTGGAATATTACACGTGATTCCTTAGGGGTAGATGCACCGACTGGCTCTTTCCCTTTAGCCATTCCAGACCGAACATCAGAGGTTCCTGGTGATGAATCCATTAAGCTCTTAGCTTGGAGAAAACACTCGCTGGTACCTTACCCAAGGAAAATTAGAGTTATGTTGATAAGAAAAGTGCAATAAAATGCAAAACAAGATACTAGTGACCCATCATAATATCACCAAAACCAATTAAGAATGTATGCTGTGAGTCCAGGTGTAATTAAGATCCTGTCTTCACAAAAAAGGTGCTTTAATGATTATAGGGAGTGGTGAAGAGGATGTGGGTAGTTGGAAATAGGGTAAAAGGGAAGGGGAAATTTAGTGAGTAAATCGGATGGGCTGGGGGGGAAGCGGATGTAAATAAATATCATGGGGGAGCATAGCTTCAATAGGAGAATCTACGAGGGGAGGGGAAAAGGTGAACGGGATACAAGAGGGTTAGAGGAAATGAGGGGGAAGGGAAGGGGGAGAAAAAGAGCAGGGGGAGCGCATAACATAGCATCATTGGCTATCAACCTTTGCAGATTATCTGGAAAATTATTTTCCCAAAACTGACCATGGATCCCTTTTGATTGCATAAGATTGATACCTAGATTTACAGCCATATCTGCCACCCGAATACCATCTCTTTTAATGTGGGAGAATATTACCGTGTCCAACTTCGTCATGAGCCACTTACCTTCCTCCATAGTTCCTTTCAATTTCCATGCTGATACCTTACCAGAATGCATTGCATTTATCAAGATTTGTTAATCTCCTTCCATCATTAGATTTTTCCATCCCATTACAACTGCTGTTTGGATTCATCTGAGTATGGCCATGGTTGCTTCTTGTTTGCTAATATCATTTCCTATGCCTACAGCCAATATCAACTGAGGTTGGAATTTGTCATTTCTGAAAACACATCCACCTCCAACTGGGCCCGAATTATCGTTTGCAGCTCCATCAAGGTTCAGTTTGATAAACCCCAAAGGAGTTTGTGGCCAAATAGTTATAGGTTTCCCTTTAACACTCATACCAAGCCTGTTTTTAGAAGGAGGGATATGAGAAGGCTAGGTGTTTAGGGACCAAATGTTTCTCCATCCAAATTCTTCTAGATCAATTTCATCTTTGTTTTTCATCCAAGCCTTAATTAATTTTGAGATGACTGCTTCAATTCTGCCCCATACCTATATTACAGATTGGGATTTCTCTTTGAAAATCCTTCTGTTCCTTTCAATCCAAACATTCCAAATGATTTTAGTCAGGGTAATCGTCCAAAGCATTCTCAAGGGAGGGTTTCTAAAATTGAGGGACCATTAATTTAACATAAGTCTAACAGAACTAGGAGACACCTGGTTTAATCCCCATTTTCCACGAACTTGCTCCAAACATATGGAGTGAAGTAGTAGTGAAGAAAGATATGATTGTTACTCTCTTCAGTTTCTCCACACATTTGACAAATAGATGGTCCATGAAAACCTCTTCAAGCCAATTTATTAATACGATTGCTCTCGCTTGTAGATCCAACCAAAGGAATATATTTACATTTGCACATTCTTGATGCATCCATATATCCCTACTTGGGACGTCTTTGCCAAATCTTTGTGATTCTTTTAGAACTTCATGATAAGCAACCTTTATAGTGACAAATCTAAATTTATCCCCGTCCCAAATTATTTTGTCTGGACCCCTTTTGTGAAGAGAGGAGATGGCATGCTAGCAGGTGATTCAGAGTTCTAATTTTTCGTTTGCCTCCCCATTTGGAAATTTAAAGGTTTTCCAGCGCTTAAAACCTTCACTTTCAAATATTTTAAATAGAGGCATCAAATATGTAGGCATTTCTTGTAAAGAAGATTTCATTATTTAAGCCCTGCCAGCCAGAGTTAACCATTTACCTTTCCACGAGGAGAGCTTGTTATGTATTATTTCTAACATTGGTTTCCATACCTCCAGAGATGCTCTTCCTTCAATAAGAGCCATTCCAAGATAGGAATTAGGCATGTTACCTATTCTAAATCCTAGAATTTCTTGAATACGTTTTTGTTGGTCCTCATGCACATATATGAAATATATCTTGGACTTGTCTGAACTGATTTTATGGCCCGCAATAGCTTCAAGCCTTCATATTTCTCCAAAATGTTGCTGATCTCTCTAGCTTCCTCTACTGTGGGTGCCTCTGCTAGCACCGTGCCATCCATAGATTGTAGATGTGATATGGCTCCACACCAAAGCAACTTGAACACCTTTAACTTTTCCAACCAATGCAGCCTTATTGATCAATCTACGAAGAGCCTCAGCTAGTGTGAATGTATGATAAATAGGTATGGTTAGATAAGATCTCCCCGTCTGAGGCATTTGGATGTTGGGAAATACCTGGCAGGTACTTCATTGATAAGAACCGAAAAAGTGGGAGAGTAAATGCAACTACCAACCAGCTTTCTAATATCCTCGAAGAAACTGAAATATCCCAAAACTTTTATAAGGAAAGCCCAATTTATCCTATTGCATGCTTTATTCATATCTACTTTTATGATCATTTTAACCCTTTTCTTGTGATAGAGGGACTGGATGGCCTTACGAGCAGTTTCTATGCGATCCAGAATTTGCTTACCCACCACAAACCCACTTTGTTGCTCTGAGTTAATTATTTCTAGGCATGTTTTGAGTCTTAGGACCTTCACTTTAGTAACAATCTTGTAGATTTTACTTTATCTAAATACATCAAAATATTTTGCCCTGCTTTCTTTGGACTCAGTGCCGAAAACAGTAGAGTTCCATTCTTTTAATTGCCTTCTTCCTCTTGCATTCCTCCACTGCTTCTCATTTATCCTTGCCCACTATGTGCCAAAATCTTTGGATTTTTTTTGCCTAGAAGCTCTAAGGTCAAAGACAACCTTTCTTTGTTCCTCTTCGCTAATGGTATTCATTAACATTTCATTATCATTCTCAGAGATAAGCTTTGGAATGTTTCGGAGGAGCTCCTTGGTACATTATCCTCTGAATCTACAATCAGCAAATTCTTAACAAAGCTCCTAACCTCCTGTCTGATTTTTGAATTATCTTTCATGACCACTTCTGATGGTAAAACAATCTTCTGTATTTGGTTTAGATTTCTTTGGACTATAGTAAAAAGGTGATTTTTTTGTGTTCATCATCTTTCTTGAGCCACATAAACTCTTGATTTAAAAAAAAAAAGAAAAGAAAAAGAAAAGGATTTATATTATGGAAAGATCAAAAGATACATATTCTACTATGCCAGGCCAAGAAGCTATTGGTCTAGGCATAGGCATTAGACACAGAAGAAAACGTAGTCATCACAGTCATTGATACAAATCTAACTCTATATTCTGTCGAAGGTCTTGTTGAAGCTTGCCGGACCACCATAGCGTCGGGGGGCCAAAACAAGATATATTCCCATTGTCAAGAGCCCAATTTGCTAAAGCATCTGCCACTCTGTTGAGCTGTCTTGGAATATGTTGGAAGGTGATTTCTTGAAACCTGTTTTTCAAACATTGTATTTTGTCCTTCTCTCTACACACTTTCCAATTCTGCCCTGATATACAATAGAGGTAGAGAGCAGTCTCACTATAATCAGATAATCAGATTCCACCTGAATTTGCTGCCATCCAAGTTTTAGGGTTTCTTGTAAGCCCTGATATATATCTCTTATTTCAGCTAAAATATTTGCGGCATACCCAAGATTTTTTGAAAAGAAAAAAGCCACAAAACCATCAGAAAGGCTTCCAATGCCCTCCATACTTGCTTTCCTTGGATTACCTCTAGAAGCACCATTTATGTTTAGCTTGCCAATTCCTGGAGGGATGGGGAGACCACTTACTCTTAACCTGATTTCTCTTTCTTGGTTTAGAGACTGCCACTATGGTGCTGTAAGGGCATATCATAAGTTTTTTTAGAAGACTATCTCATTGTGGAGATTGAGAATGAGACAACCTGATTTGGTGTCTAATAGATTCAACTACATTCACCCTGATCTTCTCCCAAACCCAAGAGAAGTCTCTACTCTCCTTCTAAAATAGTCTTCTATTTCTTTCTTTCCAATTGTTCCATAACAATAGAGTAACACCGCTCCATAAGGCCTGCCCAAGATGTTGACTATCTTTAGTATATTTACGCCACTCCCTAAAGGGTTGCTCAATGGCTTGCATACCAATCCAAGGAACCCCAAACAGCTTAGCCAACTGCTGCCACAAACTGCTCACAAACGGACAATGAAGAAAAAGACGAGGAATAGTTTCTTCAAAGTCCAAGCACATGACACATCTGAAAGGGCCAAAAATCCCCCTTTTCATAAGCCTATCACCTGTAAGAATTCTTCTTTTTAATAACAGCCAAACAAAGAAACTGACTTTGAGCCATATGGCTTCCTGCCAAAGGTGAGTGAAAATATCCCTTAAGGGGTGGGGAGTAACTCTACAAAGAGAATCATAACCAACTGAAACTGTATATAACCTTGTGGCGCCTTTCCCCCATGCAATTGAGTCTACCCTTGTTGAAGTTGAAAGTTCTCTTGACCGAAGAATATTCACAACCAGCTGCTCCTGTTGTAGTCCTAGCGGAACATGCCATTCATAAGGAGGAATCCAATTTTTACCCATTTCCCAATTTTGTAAAGTAGGCTGGCAGTAATGAGCAACCTTAACCCAATCCTTTGCATGAAGATTTTCCATAACATGATGAAACTCAGGATATTGGGCAATAATCGGTGGATGACCATCCCAAGAGTGAGTCAAAAAATTAGAAAATTGACCATTGTTAACTATCTAGAAGCAATGTCTTTCGATGATAGCTTCTCCTACTCTCAAATTGACATAATAGACGATCTTTTAGAAGGGAGGGACAAGTGAATGATGTTCTCAGGAAGATTATTCTCAGCATATTTAGCTCTTAGATTGAGAGCCGACAACTCATTAGGAGTAGCGAAAAGTCACCAATAAAGCTTGGCTGCTAAGGCCTTACCATGCTTAACAATGAAATGAAAGCCTAAGCCTCCTTCTGATTCAGGTTGACATAATGTATCCCACTTGACTAAGGACCATTTGCGTTTTGTTTGGGTCCCATTCCAAATAAATTTCTGGCAAACAGAATCCAGTTGTTTCAAAATTCCAACCGGAATATTCAAAATAAATGACATATAAATTGGTAAAGCTTGGAGAAGTAACAACTGCCAGTCTTTGATTTGCGTTGCTGCCAAAGGAATGCCCAAATATTGCAGTGGCAAAGAACCCTTTTTGAATTTAAGAATATCCAGAATCTGAATTTCTTGCCTCTGAGAACAATGAAAAAAGAAGATGCTAGATTTACCCTCCTTAATCAATTGCCCCGTGGCTCTAGTGAAGCGCTGAAGATTCTTATGCATACAAGTCGCTTCTGAACAGGTAGCCTTGCCAAGAAGTGTAGTTATCCACAAATTGAAGATGGGATAGAGGTGTAGCTCCAGTAGCCAGTTTAATTCCTCCCATCCTTTTATCCTTACAGG
Source organism: Torreya grandis (assembly GCA_037957365.1). Taxonomy (NCBI): domain Eukaryota; kingdom Viridiplantae; phylum Streptophyta; class Pinopsida; order Cupressales; family Taxaceae; genus Torreya; species Torreya grandis. Next base: position 314,064 of record JARHVA010001204.1, read on the forward strand.
GTTTAGTCAACAATCATCCCAAACATTCAACCGAGATGATAAATGGGAAGGGAGAAAGGGGATCACCCTGTCGAATTCCTCTTGAAGCTAAAAAGATCTTGGATGGGCTGCCATTAACCAAAACAGAATAAGATATTGAGGATAAGCAAGCTTGAACCCATGCTATCCAGTCTAAAGAGAAGCCAAATTTTGCTAACACTTGACACAAAAAACTCCAATCCACTCGATCATAGGCTTTCAAAAGGTTAACCCTGATGAACATTGAAGGTGATTTCTGAATATCCATAGAATGAAGAGCTTCCTGCGCAAGAACTATTTCATCATGGATTTTCCTACCCTGGACAAATCCTTCTTGCTCTGGAGATATAAGTTTATGCAGGAGAGGCTTCAACCGATCTGCCACAAGTTTTGTTATGATTTTATACGGCACATTACATAAGGCAATAGGTCAAAATCCCACTATATCTTCCACCTCTGCGGCTTTAGGAATCAAACCTCAGCGAACTTCATCCATTTTTAACACCTCCTGAAGTTCAGTCATAAGACATTTTTTCTGTTTCTAACAATTCCAGATTGAGGCTAGACTTTGCAATAGATTTCTGAGCTGCACATATTCCTTTGAAATAAGTTTTTAAGGTGGCTCTTATTCTATCTTCTAGCCTTTTTTCTGTATTTTTTAAATTTTTTTGACAGGGTAAAGTTTTTGGAGTCGTCCTCCTCAACTTACTGCCATTTCTTCAGGTTTTCATTAAAAGTTATGTCTTGGAACCACATAAATTCCATTTTGAAAGTGATCCCTTTAGGTTTTCTTTTTCAATATCTAGTGAGATCTGCCAATGGTCCAATCCTACAAAATTGTAAATATGAGAGCAATATTTTTTATTTTCTTTCCCCCAGTCAGAGCTTATCAGAAATGTGTCCAATCTTTCCATTATGGCTTGATCATGCTGTCTGCAGTTTTCCCTTGTGTAAATTCCTGATTTTGGCTTGACATCAATAAGTGCATAGTTTACACATAATGCATTAAAGTCTAAGGTGTTTTGAGCCAAGAGTGCAGAGCCTCCTTTTTTTTCTTTGTCATTCAAAATTGCATTAAAGTCATCCACTACTATCTAGTTTGTATCATCATGAGCTTGTATGAATATTTCTATATCTTTCCAATGCTCCCTCTTACCATCATCACTTGTTGGCCCATAGACATTGGATAGGGAAAAATCCATATCTCCCTGCATATCTTTAAAAAATAAATTAATGCAAAAATGGGTTTGAGAGACTAGCATACCTTTGATGGCCCTGGGATTCCATAGTACCGCATTTCCTCCTGCACTTCCATTTGCACCTTCCATTACCCATGCACATTTCTTCCAAAGACCATTAGTCAAGATTTCAAAATGCTGTTTTTCAATCTTATTTTCTTGGAGCATTATTATATCTGCTCCTGTTTCCTCTATATCTTGACATTTGTTAGAGGCGTTCAAGCCTCTGACATTCTAGCTTAGGAGTTTCATTGTGCCTTGGTGGGAGGCTTTTCCTTTCCACGTGCAATAAAAGTTTAAAAGTTCTTTGTTGTCCTCTTTCTAATGCATTTTGAATCCCCTAAATGTTTTTGGTTGTTGGTTTCCTTCTTCTAGTGTTCTTAGTTTCTGTATCTGGTTGAAACTTAGCTGCTGGAGAGGCAGTGATCTCAACAGTATTCCTTTGCGACTTTCTTTTTGCAATAGGAAGCTCCTCCTTTTCTAAGTGTTTCCTTGATTCCCAAATGAGGTGCAATGGACATAGGACTGTTTGGAACAGTATTGGTTTCCTCCGATGGCCTGACCTCTAACATCCCAAGATCTGCTTGCTTAGGCGAATTCAATTGATTCTCAGGTATCTCTTCTAGCCCTTTGGCCTCCTCTGCGTTCTGCTTGAACCCTAGATTGATTGCGTTAGAGATTAACTCCTTAACTTTATTTTTTGAGGCATCCTCGAGTTTTGTCCATCATTTCCAGTTTTGCACCATCTATGGTTAAATTTTTCCCTTGGGATTGACCGGTATTTGATTTAATCACAGGGTTTTCCTCATTCTTCTCCTTTGTTTTTGCTACCTCTGATCTGTCAATAAAGAATTTGTCATGGTTTTCCATTTAGATGCCCTTTTCTATGCTACCACAGTAACCTTTTGCTTCCAGCACTTAATGGTTCTTTTTGAAGAGTTAGCAAGGGATGTTCTGTGATTAGGGTTTACTCACCATCCGATCGATTTGCTCCCTGCAACTGCTGGCCTTCTGACCGATTTTCTACATTTGTAACATCTAAAGTGTAGACATTCATAATCTAGGTTTTGCTTCAGATGCTGGAGATAGAGCAAATACGGACTGCATGCAGTATAGGTTTTGCCAGATTTGCTTCTATACAAATTCTTCCAGAAGTAGATACTTCCTTGTCTCTTTTTGTGTCACTTATGCCTATGAATTCACCATTGGTATCTGATACTTTCCTGAATATCACTTCATCCGCCATGAAAAGTGCGATCTCTATCTTCTGCTGTTTGGAAAACAAGTGAAAAAAACCCTTAGCCAGGAATGTGATTTCTGGTCTAGGGCAAAAGGTCCATTTCTAACCCATCCATCGCTCTAGATCCTCCACAGCAGGGTAGGCAGTCTAGTGACTCATGCCAATGACATGACTTTTGACCTATCTCATAGTGTGAGGTCTTTGTGTCTTTGACACCCTTTCTGCAACAGTAGTCAGGAATTCTATAGTGTCATTACCTATGGGCTAATAATGGCTGCCATGCCTATTGCTCATCTAGGCCTTGAATGTACGTTTTATGCACAATTGTATGCATGTTTTTATGGGTAGTTAATGGATAAGAATTTCTATAATATGTAAGGCAGGTATAAAGGTCCATACCTAGTTTGGTACAGTGCCATTATCATGATTGGTTTGGCACAATCTCATGGTCATTTGTGGCTTGGCATGCTCTTGGTTCTCTAATCTTATCTTAGGCCAGCAAGCTCTGTGTGACAGGAGAAATATCAGGTACATGTATAATTGAAATAGAGTGGAGCCACAGGTGAACCACTACAGGTACGGATTGGCAGTGATTATAAACGGTGCTAACCATATTCATTCTAAAGTTCAAGTAATCACATTTCCTGCCCATTCATTAGAGTGCTTAAAGGCTTATGTACATCTATTGTGCATTTATGGCATTCTTTGCATTTATGGCATTCTTTTATACATGGAGTTCTGGATGGTAAAAAATAGAGTTGATTTATAATGATTTGGTGAGTCTGCTTCATGTGTATAGCCAAAGAAAGATCCTTCTGTCACAAAACATATTTTGATAAAGCTGATTCGGCTTGGTATTGATACATGTGATAATATAATACATTTTTAGTGCTCTTTAGGATCATCAAAAGTTTACCTCAAAAGGTTGTGTCATGCGATGAGCTGCATTCAAAGTATTTGTTTGCTTTGGATGCTTGCTAAAATAGTTATGCACAGAATGATATGAAGCATCTGAAAGTTTGTGCAAAACTATAATAACTAGAGATGTGAAGGTCACTTTATACGTCTTATGAAATTGTTAATACTCTAAAAGACACCTTTGTGGAGCTTTGAAACATGACTTTAAAATAGATTACAAAACTAATCTGTTTGTAGTAACTTAACATAATTATGAAGTCTCTTTGTGATGCTAATTGAAATTCAAGTTCGTTCATTCTGCAGGGAACATCTTGTCTCCATTGCCTGTGATTATTTTAACTTAATTTTGTTTGTGCAGAATTTGGATTGGATTATGATTCTGTTATAAGATATTAGTATGAATTTATGCTTTTATCTAATCAAGAGATATATGGGCAGGGTAAGCTCTGCTGGGAAGAGAAAATGATGGAAATATGGGTCTATGGAGTCATTGGAGCTGGTGCAATTATTATTCTTGCCTGCCTATTTTTCATTGTCTTCCAAATTTTCAGTATATTTTACCATAGTGTGCATAAACCTGTACTGCCGTTCTCTTGTACGAAAGTAGAGGAATCTTCAGAGTGTAAAGAAAGTAAAAAAGGTATGTCACTTTCGTTTTTTCCTTGTCAGCTTTCAAACATCTATTATGTGTTTGTAAGAAATTAGTGCCTATTATTTAGCTGATTAAAAATAGGTCTCACTTATGCAAACGATTTATATCGACTCCTGATTTAATATCTGATTTTAGGAATTACATAACCCTAAGTGGTACTTTATTTTACATTTCTAGCAAATATTTAAATATGTGGTGGAGCTAGGGAGCGATTACTTAGCAATGTATTCTGAGATTTGATTATCAAACTCCTAATATATTTATAGATCCAAATGGAGTGAATTTACGTGCTTCATTACTTCTGAAGTGCAATCAAATTGAACAATTGTCTTGACATGCTTTTTTTATTGCTTTGACATCCTCTCTTTTTAGCTCTTCCTCACCATAGCCAAAGTGCCCAATAAGTTCAATGCAATGCCAATAACATCGAGTAATGTTACTGTTGTTTATTAAATACAATGCCATTAATTCCTCAAGAAACAATTTGATGCTTAATTACCCAAAGACCCTTGCCTCGTCCCATGATACTTTCTGCCGTTTTAGAAACATGCCACCATCTCAGAAACTCGTATGGGGACATCTCCAGATAATAGGAAACTTGAGATGATGTCTCTAGATGTCTCGTTAATTTGACTGTTTCGTACGTGGCCAAGGTTTAAATGTGTGAAAACTAATATCCATGTATAAAGCATTAAAAAGATTAAAAGCTTATTCTAATTTAAAAAAAAGCTAATCGTTCATGAAAAACATGTAAAAATTTAACAAAGGCACCAAAAAATTACAACAAAGCATAAAGGAACGAAGTAGGAGCAACAAATGTAGAAGAGGATGGACGAGCAACATGAGGAGAAGAGAAAGGATGAGTAGCAGAAGTAGAAGAGGAAGGAAAAAGGGGTAGGAGAAGGAGAAGAGAAAGATAGATGGAGGTGAAGGAGAAAAGCAAAAAGATGCAAAAGATAGTTATCAAAACAGCCAATGGGTACGTATGGTTATTGAAATGCTTATTAAATTGGGAGTTTTGAGTTTTTTTTTAGCTAGGTAAAGAGGGCTGGGGGGTCCCTCACCCATTTTATTAAACAAAAGAAGCACAATTAAAAAGTCCGCTATATGATGGAACCCAAAGTCCAAAGGCCGAAAACAAATGAAAAACACCCCTAAGGGTGAGACAAACAACAAAAGACAAAAAACAACCAGACCGAAAACACCCCAAAGGGCCACATAACCAAAAACCCCCTCGAGGGCCACATATCTATTTCCAGTTTAACTCCAACATTCCAACACGTGTTGGAAGAGCCTCCTCTCAATCCTTTTAAGGCGCAAAGACTGCCATATGTGAAGTGTATTGAATGCCAATACCTGAGGCGTTCTGTCCAAAAAGGTAACGTGCAGGTTTCTGTACAGTCTGTCCATTTGATAAAAACAACAGCTGAGGCGTTTGATCAAGGTAAGTACAAAGCGTGGATCTGCACTATGGTATGCCATGTTGGAAGGATTGTGCATGCCAGCTGTAGGATATGTGGTGTAGCTGAGGCAGATACAAGGCAAATCAACATTTATAAATTGTGCAGAGGTATCCTACAACAAGGCGTCCTTACGGCCAAAATTTCATTGACACATTTCGACAAACAGTTCACAAAGCTTCCATTTACTATCACATTTTGCATACATGCTTATCAAGGTTGTCCTAGTTATGCCATCAGATGAATAACTGTATTCCAGTTGTTCACTTGGATCAAATCTTCCATCTTGCCACACATTGGAAGGACACCTTAGTAAGGCATATTGATTGCTTAAATTAAGACTTATGTATAAGAGTAATGCACAGATTTAAGAGCAGTTAATCTATTTTAAGGTTTGAACAAATTTTATTTACTGCAGACAGAATTCCACGGATTTATCGGATATAGTACGTTGAACCCACTAGAGATAGTAATATAGTTAAGCCTGTATTTTAGTATGTAGCTGAAGATATCTATACACTCAAGGAGATCTACGAAGCATCCAAAACTCACACTGGGTTGAATATTTTATTTATAACAGGATAATCTACTCAGAATAACATGCCAACACAAGTAACATTCATAATATGAATAACCAGGAAGATAGAGAATGGACAAACACTTGCATATACACATTCCATGCAGATCTACAGGCATTTATTCCAACCATAACCGGAAGAGAATGCAAGAATCCACTTGCATGTTAAGCTCAAGGCTCCCCAGCTGGTTTCCTCTGCTGTTCTCCTTTCCAGCTGTTCAGAAACTCTTAAGAGGCTCCTTCCCCTTCTTCCACCAATAGGTGTTCTAGAAACACCGAAATTCCAACTACCACATTAACCTCAACCTTGACCTTCCTTCCCAAGGTGGCGTAGACCAAGAACCAAAGCCCCAAAAGTCAACAAATCTCATTTGAAGTATTGAATGCAAGGTATGGCACACCTTCCTAGCCCATGTGGTGTCCATCCTTTTATCTAAATTTACCACCTCAAGTACTCTACCCAAAAACTTTCCTCATAATGGACTTAAACGCGCCATAGTTGTCTACCACTTGCAATAAAAGATAATATGTTTCCTTAAATTTATATATCTTCACATTAAATAAAATTAGGGTCACATTAAACTCTGTTTACTAGCCTAACAAACATTAGAATTAATGAGATAAAAAAAGGTAGTAAATAAGTTTAATCAAGATAATAATCATAAAAATCTCAAACACAAATTTGAGGTATGTCTAAGGTCCAGGGAAAATTATTATACCAATCACTTAACAAGACACCAAGGCCATGCAGACGAAGAAGGCACAATTGGCAGTGAGTCAATGATGGCCTCAACAACGATTCATTTACTTTAGAAAAGCTTGAGATAAAATCTCATTAGGGTGTCTTGACATCACACAATCAATTGAAACTTGCCCAAACTATTGCGGCTAGGATGGTGGTGTTACATTTTTTAATCTGAACTTTTATATGGAAAAATTTGGTAAGTTCACCTTTATCTTGAACACTATTGACCTACTCCTGAAGGGAAGTACAAGACATCTTCTCATCCACATCGGAGCTGCACCCAGCTTCTTTCCCTTGGAATGAAGTCACGGCCTTTCCTTTTTTAAAATTTTCTACGGATGCAATTTTGGATGCAACTTCCAACAAGTCTCCTCTGAATGACTATCAACATCAAAATGCCCACAATGCCTTTTAGTATCCATTTGATAAAAAGTAGTAGTAACATTACTCTTACCTTTCCATTTACCTTTCCCTTTCTGCTTGAAACTACCTTGCTGTTTGGGCGTGCTTGGAGAGATATATGAGGCCTTTCTTTTCTCTATCTCAAGGTAGTGAGCTTGAGAACAAGCCTCATCTACATCTGTAGGCTTGGCCAAAGATACGGGTCTCCTCAAATGGCTATGGACTCCACCCACATACTTCATTAGGATGTCATAGTCCGCTACTTTTTTGCCTATTTAGTCTGCCTTCTTGCGAAACTTGTTTGTATAATCCTGCACACTTTGGCCTTTCTTTTGATTAAGCTATTGCCAATACATGGACCTCTCTTCCTCATAACAAATAGGATAAAACTATCCTTTGATCAACACTTTAAATTCATCCCATTCAGCAATTGGAGGTAACTTCTTAACATCCAAGGTATGAAAATAGCTTTCAAACCAAGATAAAGCATGACTAGCTAATTTTAACTTTGCAAAAGAGATTTGTTGACTTTCATTAATCTTATGCAAACTGAAATATACTTCAAGTTGAGCTAGCCAATGGTCTAGCTTCTTTGCATTCACCTCTCCATACGGTTGAATCTCAATCTTTGCTTCAACTTTGAATGGAGGTGGAGCTTGGATAATATGAGGCTTTTCCTTCTCTTGATCTGAATCCTTTGATTCTTTGTTTGTGTTTGGAGCCTTTGTAGAGATGCTCAGATTTGCCATGAGAATCCCCATAATGGACTCCAACTTGTCAAGCTTTCCCATGGATAGAGAGATGTTGGCAACATATTCTTCCAACTTGTGGAATCTTTCTTCATTTGAGTGAACCATGCTTCTCACTTTTCTATTCCACTTCCTTGTGGAGATCTCATGCTGCAAAGGAAATAGGATACCTTGACCACTAGCACTTGCTGCTCTGGTAATGGGCATAAATCTACACAATAGTAACAATACACAAAACCATACACAATGGAATAACCAGCTCTAATACCAATTTGTTCCGTAATTTGTGTGGAAATTCCACTAAATACTCATCTACATGAATCTTATACTTATATACAAGCAACTTGATTATTATACTTGTTTGTGTCAATTGTACTCTCAAACAAACAATAATGGTGCTTACATTGAATTGGAGAATGCTGTAAATGTAAAGGAAACATAACCAAGTATGCAAACAAGTAAACTACTGAAAGTAACATGGCAAAACAAAATTGCACAAAGACACAAGTTGTAGACTGCAATTATGAATAAATATATTGTATTGTCTGACATAGTTTTGTTAGCCTCCTGTTGGCCTTTGTTAGTAGTATAGTTTGATTCTTGTTATATAGGTTGTGACGGTTGTTTAACCGACAACCGTTGAGACTTGTTCATTAAATAGCATCTCGTGTCTCGAGAGAAGGGCGCTTGTATGAGGTCTTCCCTGAACTAATCGATTGTGGTACTTCTTATCATTGAGAATTACAAAGCTACTATTGTGTGGATTCTCGTATGTGGTATGTCTTGATATTATTGTTTTATGTATGTTTCTTGGTGATAGTCCAGTATCTCAGTAGACATTATATATACTACATTTTGGTGTCGTTGTCTTAAAAGAACTCGAATCATACAGAAGTAAGTCGAACTGACAATTCGACTAATAACCAAATCATATTGAAAATGACATCAAGGTCAACCCATCAAAGAAGTAGTTGAAACCAATCGATAACAAGAACAAGATCTCACAAACGACTTACAATACTAGTGGGACTTGTCCATCTGAGAACACGTGAAGGAGGAAGTGAAGCGCCCAAGTGCTAATGGATTCCATTTAGGGTAAATTGGCAGGTACATAAGAAGTATAGCCTCTCCTTGACCATCCCACGACTTTTTTCCAAGTACATAAGGGTAAACGTGACCGAGAGGATCACAAACAACTCCTACAAAGGTACACACAAAGGCAAAGTCGTGAAGAGGAAGTGAGATTGGAAGACAAATGTTGATGATGTTTAACCTAAATAAAGGGGGACAAAGACAACTTGGGAGGATAGAGGAAATCAAACTAAGGTGGTTGATTAGAGTCTTGGAACAAGAACAACGAAAGAGGTTAAAAACAACAACCACTTCAAAAAACCAAGAGTGGTAAATCAATTGCAGAAATTAAGGTTGAAGCTCAAGCCCAAGGTGAAGTGTAAGTCGGAGTAGGAGTTGGAACCTAGACAAGGTTCCCTTTCTAGAACAAGTAACAAAACATCCTCCACCACCAGCTACATAGTGGGAGAAGATTGCTAGACATCTACCGCTCTGGATAGATTTAGGAAGCTCAACAAAATCAATGGAGGAGGAAAGGCTCATTTTAGATCAAGAGATTGAAGACAACTTCACAGAAGAAGAACGAGCCTCTTATGAAATGAATATTAGAGGGATCAAAACATTATTGATTAAAGATCCAATACCAAAGACACCAGGGCAGCTAAAACAACTAGAAAAACCATAGTTCCATGGAGTTTCCTGACGGGGGGATGGGGGGACGTGGGGATGAGTGGCCTAAGTTTGGGGACGACGGTTGAGGGGTGGCCAGGGAGTGGTGCAAATACATATAGTACTTGAAAAATTAGTTATAAAAAGATGTATAAGGAAGAAGTATATTGCATTGAACATCAACAATTTAACATTGTGATTTAATCATTTAAGTTTCAAGTTTGATCCATTGAACCAATGAACATTGAACATTAAACATTAAACATTGAACATTGAATTTTCAAAATTTCAAAATTTCATAATGATGATTCATGATTACAATTAAGTATCAACAATTCAAAAACAAAATATTAAAATAGTGAAATACTAAATACTAAATACTAAATACAAATGAATCAATGACTCAATGGCTAATCATCCCCAATGTCGAACTCCTCATCACTAGAACTGCTGGACTTCACACGCTCAAGCTCCTCCAAGCTAATAACAATCAGCCCTGTCTGTGTAGCATCATCATCAATTTGTGTTGGCTCCTCTGGCTCTACATCCCATCTGGTTGCTGGACTCTCCTTGTATGCAAGTGTGTTGTGTTCAATGAGATGCAAGGCACTGTGTAAAACCACAAGCTTCTCTGCCCTCATAGAGGTAAGCCTGTTCCTCTTTATGGAGTGGATCTAGCTATAAGTAGACTAGTTCCTCTCAGCAGCAGAAGAACTAGAAACTTGGGACAACAAACGAATGGCTAGATCGGTAGTCAAAGAATGAGGCCCATGCAAAGTCCACCACAAAATTGGTTCCTCCTGTGCCAATGTCTCCCTATCTATTTCGGCCTCTTGTGAATATCCCCTAAGAGGCAAATTTTGTCCACTCAGTACGAATGATGCTGGCCTCTGTAGAATCATACATTTTTTGAATGGCCTTCATGAACCCTGCCTTCACCTCATCATCTTGTATAGGTCTAAGTCTACCAGGGCTTTGCACATACCACTTCAGGGTCAATGCATAGGCAACCATGTGCAAGGGAGTGTTGAACTTCTCCCATCTACTGTGAATGATCGACTGAATATGCTGTGTAGAATTGCAATGTGGGGTCCTCTTGTACAACAACCTTCATTTGATCAAGCATAATATCAATGCACTCAAACACTTCTCCAAGGATAGGTGCATTAGCATCCCCATATCTAATCACTGTGAAGACTGGAGTAATGATGGAGACAATATATTTGGCATCAGCCCAAAAAGCATCACTCTTCACCACCTCTTTCACCCTCTTCCCCTACTCTGTCTTCGACTCAGGGCACCGATTCCATTCTGCTGTCATAACCATTAGTTGCAATGCCTCTTGCAACTCAAGCATCCTCTCCAAGAGATTAAGTATGATGCATACCTAGTCTCTACAGATTTCAAGAATTCCTTTTTGGAGAAGATCCTAAAGAGTGCATGTGAAGTGTGGTGGTTGCAGATAAACATTTGCACGTCTCTAACATCATTAACAATTTCTTTGATCTAGCTGATTTTTCCCATGTCCTTTAGTGCATTATTCATGGCATGCACACAATGAGTCCACCAAATATGTCTATAGGCTGCCTTAATTAACTTCCCTGCTACTTTGCACACATGGGCTGCATCTGTCACTACTTGCACCACATTCTATGGCCCAACCTCCTCTATAGCATTTTTGACGATCTGGAACTGAAAATCAGCATCCTTGCGATGCCCTGAACAATCAATAGCCCTAAGGTAATAAGGGCCAACTATACTTGTAACGATGATATTGATGAGTGGACGATGCCTAATGTCCGTCCACCCATACATGACAATGTTGCATCCACTTGAGACCCAGGTATGCATCATTTTCTCCATTAAATTTATTAATCTTCGAATAGTTCTTATTCAAGATTGTTGTCCTCAATTTAGTCTTTCCTGGTGGCACATATGATGGTCCTCTTCTTGCTATTTTTGCCACAACCTCCTTATAATAAGGAAAACGAGCCACATGGAATGGAATGCCATTGGCAAAGAAGAATTTGCCAGTGGCATCATTTGCCTCATTCTTTGCTTGCACATTGAATAAATCTGCCAGTGGATTTGAAGCATCACTAGTCATCTTCCGTTTCCCAATAGGTCCTGCTGCCCCTGAACTAGATGGATTCATTGCCATTGGCCTCTCCAAAGTACTAAAAGTAGAACTTTGTCTCTGATGACACCTCCCCCTTGGTGGCAAAGTAGTAGATGAAGGTGCATCTTCGTCATTGGCACCCTATAATTTACATATTTCAGCCCCCAATTTCAGATTTTTTTCCACCTTTTCACATACATCTACGCCTTTGCCTCGGATAAGAAGGAACTGAGCATTTGCTCGAGTCATGTTACCAAGCCATTCAAGGTCACATAGGTTGCACTTCCATCTCCTAGTGCCCCTAGATGTCCCAGGCATTGATGGTACATTGCTTGCAAATTGTTGTAAAGGTTTCTTTGGATCAAAGGGACCCTTAGCATATTGTTGAAGGGCAACTATAATTGGGAATCCCAACAGAAGTAGTTGGCTTTTGACGGTCACTCCTCCCTCCTAAACTAGGATCATCATGTGCATAATATGAATAATTGTCACTTTCAACTTCAACCACAACCCCTTTAGGTTGAACTTCATCCTCACTCATGCTATGAGAACTCATAATGACACTACAAGAAATGATATTTTTTTTTCATTTTGTAAGTTTATAATTTAAAAAATTAAATTTAAAACCATGCATAATGTAAGGGATTAAAATTTAAAATTTAAAATTAAGACACAAGGATTTTCTTTTTGTTTTTCTTACTTTAGTTTGCTCGAAGCCCAAAAGTAGAGGATACACAAATAGGAATCCTTGTTTTTAAGATTTAAAAATTAAAATTTTAAGCATTTGATTTGAATGAAGATTTAAAATATTTTAAATTTAAAATTAAAATTTAAGAGAAGGATTTTTTTTTTGTTTTTCCTCAGTTCACTCGAAGCGCGGAAGTAGAGGATACACAAATAAGAATGCTTGTTATTAAGATTTAAAAATTAAAAATTAAGCATTTGATTTATCATTTGAATGAACATTGAAAATTTAAAAATAAAAAATTTATTTTTAAGCATTTGAATGAATGAGAATCACAAATAAATATAATAATTTTCAATTTAGAAATTCAAATGATTTAATGACATGAATGAAAGAACAAAACGATTTACAAATGAATAATGATTCAATGAAACAAAAGTTTAAAAATTAAAAATTAGAAATTGAAAGAATCAATGGGCCTACCTTGTGGGTGAAATGATGAAATTGAAGAGGCTTGAGTCTTCTTGGCAATGGCTTCTCTATCCTCTTCTTGATCTCACTTTCCCTCTCCTAATGCTCTCTCACTCTTGCAAACTTCTCCCACTTAGCTTGCTGCTTTTACTTTCAGCTCTCTACTTCCCTCAATAAAGTTTTTGTGTGATTTGGAATGAGAGGTAGAGGGATTTTTATAAGCTTTTGGGAGGGCTTGGGGAGTGGGGGTGGGTCTCACTAGCGATTAGGGTTAGGGTGGAAAGCACAAAAATCCATTTTTTTAAAAAATTAAAAACAATTGCACTTTTTGGCGTCCATCTGCGCGGGGGATGCTTGGGCATTTCCAGAGGGGACGGGGGACTTCTAGACGTCCCAAAGTCCCCAAGATGTCCCCCTTTTGAAGGGACATCCCGGAGACGCCCCTTCTCAGAGGGAAATGTCTCGGGGACGGCGACAGAGCATGGCGGAATGGTTGGGGGACGTCCCCGTTTCGAAAACGTGAGGTTTTTCAAGGGGATGCGCCCCCGTGGAACACTAAGAAAAACTTTAATGTCGGGGGTGGGGGGGTGCAAGAGCATAAAGAGGGAACTTGAGGGTGAGCAAAATAGCACATGGATTAATGTCGAAGGATGGATTGAGTGCAAAGACGTATCTGGGGCAGAGGAACATTTGACAGAGACAGTCCTAAGGAGGAAGATCGTGTTTGGAAGGACACATAGAAGACCCCAATACCTATAAGAATGGGTACCTCGACCACATCACCGAAAAAACAAAAAATGTCAAAATTTATTGGTGACAGATATGAAGATACGATATAGCACTATCGTATGTGCATCACTATCTATATTGCCAATGGGAAGACAAATGAGCCAATGTGTCTAAGATTTCTCCCAACCATCCTTTAGGGCATGGCCATAGATTGGCACACTGATGCGTCAAGTACTGACAAAACAACATGGGTAGCATTGAGGCAAGTGGTTGAAAAGAATTCAAACTTCTAAGGATGGCAATGAGATTGTTGTAGAAATATACAACACTAGACAAGTTAAGCACAAGAGAATTCAAGCTTACAATAGGAGCTTTAGGGAGTTGCTTGGAAAACTCGAGAAAGAACTAGTTGATGGGCTGAAAAAGCTGCGGTTCATTGAAGGGTTGGTTCCATCTCTAAGGAAGAAAATGAAGGTAGTCCCACCTTTCTCATATGATGCCTACAATTGAGCAATGGACATTGAAAGTGCAAATAAAACATCATCCTTGCACACAAGAAGATGAAGTGAAGATGAGGACTTAGATTTTTGTGACAACAAACTAGGATTTGATTGAGCTCTTTGGCAGGGCATGCTCCAGATGATGAGAGAATTGAAAAAAAACCCTAAGGAAGAAGGGGAGGATTTTTTGTTCACCGATTGTAAAACAAAAGGGCACACCAAGGCCAAGTGTTTGAGAATATCATTTTGTGAAATTTGTCGAGTCAATACCATGGTATAAAAAGTTTCCTATACAACTCGAAAAGTAGAGGTGCACAAGTCCTCCTTAATCAAGGAGAACAATTAACACCACCTACCACCCCAACAAAGTTCCAAGGCAATGCGAGAGCATCTCTAAGTGCATCCTCGGGCGGATACAAAAACCAATAGAGCAATACATGATGCCAAAACAATACGGGGGAGGTGGTAGTTGTATTCAGTTCGATGAACAAGGTCAACCGATAATCTAGTGCCAAAAGTGTAATCAATGGGGGGCCGTTTTACAAGATATTGGCCCACCAATCAAATGAACATTGGACTCGTGTAGATGGTGTGGATCTGGATATCATAAGGATGTCAATAGTTCGAAGCAAACAAATATCAATATGATTGATGTAAGAAATGAAGGGGTGATGGAAATCGCGAGAAGCTAAGCAAAGAAAATAACTTATTGTGACCCGTGTACACAAAAACGAATGGTTGACACAAGTGTTGAGGTGGAACAAGCAATGATGGAAGAATAAAGATATTCTAGGGGAATGTACAAGTACACTGACCCATCGGCTTGCATTAGAGAAAGAAATAACAAGACACATTCTACAGAGCACTGTTTCCATCAAAGTAGTGGGTCTCGTACAGAGAATTCCACAACTTAAGAATGTTATAACCACATATGTACAAGACAATGATCATAGCATAGAGTGAGTGACACACCTTGTGTTAGAAGGAAGAACTTCAACAAAAAGGATGAAGGATGAGAAACCAAGAGAGCCCATTGTTGAACCCTCATGGTTAAGAGATGTAATTGATCCAATGGTCCTAACAATGAACTTAACCTAGTGTCTAGTGGTTGTCCACATTGAGATTTTAGGCTTGAACTTGACTAATGTTATTATTAAGAACATTCAAGTTTTCATGATGTAAAATATTTGAAAAATAGAGTTTGGGATTCATCATGTGAGCATAATTGTTATCTAACGTTTCGAGTACCAAATGTGTACTCATATCAGGGACAAAAAGCAGAAAATAAAGTGTTATTCCATAAAACTATTTTTCAAATTGATGAATCCTGAAATCTGTTTTTCAAATATTATTATTGATGGAGGTTTTGGTGTGAATGTACTTTCAAAATTGACGTGGAAAAGTGTCAGAGTCCACTATTTGGCTGCCAAATTTCCAATTAGTAGGAGCTGATCAAAGTGGAATACTGGTGTATTGGGAGTAAAGATGGCTCAAAAGGTAATTATTGGTATCCAACCTTTCATTTAGAACATTGTAGTCTTCTCCTTAAAGGAAAAAGTCTATGATGCATTATTGGGCCGAGGTTGGTTAATAGCAGCTAAGGCAAATCACAATTGGAAAAGGGACCTACTCTCTATTGAAAACGAACGCATAAGGTACATTGTAGATCTAAAGAGTCAAGCAGTTGGTGAGGAGGCAACTTCGTTAGACAACTTATTAGACTCTGATATGGAAGATATGGAAGAACAACACTCCCGACATGTAAACCAAGGCAAGGTGGAACCAAACGAAAAGGGACTTTTGGAGTTACATTGATGCTCTGAAGATTAAAAACACTCTCAACGGTCTCTTCCACTAGCAAATGGAAGACTACGATGTGTTTCAACTTGGGTGTAACTTCGTCGAGATCATGGAGATAGAAGGAGGTGAGGGTTTCGAAGGAGTGAGCACACAATGAGACATTCTTGAACCAAGGGTGGGACATGTTGAGGAGGAACTAGAGTCAGTAGCTCCTTATTAGGGAGAACCATCATTGTTGGGCCCAACGTGCACTCCAAGGTTCAATACCATAGTTACCTAAGTCTTGGAACGGGGGGAAGTGGGGATGGGGTTTCCGGGATGGCAAAAAATTCTAGATTTTGGGGACAGCAAGGGTATGTCTATTGAAATAATATATAAAAATTAATATTTAAATATTTTAATTTTATTCAATGAAATTTATGGGTTTAAACTTTATCTAATGTTTTTGAAGATACTTTTAGGATTAGGCTTCAATGTTTTTGTTAAAATAAAAACTTTTTTTGGGGTGGGGGGTTATGTTTTAAAGTAAAAGCATAAGATTTTAAAAAAAAAATTTAAATAAAAAAAATTTGTGGACGTCCCCACCAAGTCTCTAAGTCCTTGAAACATTTGAGACATCTGGGACATCATTGAAATCTAGGGGACGAGTCTTCACGTATCCTTGTTGAACACCGAGTAGGTGATGCAAAGATAGAAGAAAAGCCTACTCACTAAAATCTAGGGGATGAGTCTGCGTAACAAACACGGATATGTGTTGACTTTAGAAGCCCAAATGTGGTGACTATCAAAGACCCATTCCCAATATCATTTACAGACTCCATACTAGAAGATGTAGCCGACCATGAAATCTAGTCTTTCATGGATAGATTCTCGTGTTACAATCAGATCAGCATTGCAGACGAAGAAAAGTTGAAGACCACGTTCATAGTGGAAGATGAGGTCTCTGCATATAACCAAATGCTATTCAGACTTTGCAATGCTCCAGCCATCTTCTAGCAGATCATTCTACATATTTTCGACAAGATGGCCACGAGTAACTTCAAAGCTATTCTTGATGATTGGTCAATCTATAATGGTCAATAATCTCCCTTGTGGGCCTTGACAGAATGCACGAGGTGATAAAAAACAGCAAAGTTGGCTCTAAATCCAAAGATGTGTAGATGCATTGTTCCCCAAGGCAAACTTTTGGGACACATAGTTTGCAAAGTGGTACTAAAAACCAGTCATAAGGGTAATGGTGGAAATGGAGGCACTCAAGGATGTCATGGGAGTAAAATCCTTCTTGGAACATATCAGGTATTACCGATGCTTTATAAAAACTTTTATCAAGTCTCCCACCCTTTGGACTTTTTAAACAAGAAAAGGGACTCTGTTTGTATGGCCTAGCGAATAGGAGCATGCTTTTAAAGAATCAAAGGTTCAGTTGATAAGTTCTCCTATACTTGTTTACCCAAAATGGGATTAGGAGTTTCATGTCCATGTAGATGCATCCAACTATGCTATTGGGGTGACATTAGCACAAGTAGGTACTCAAGCGCTGGATCACCCAGTGTTCTTTGCAAGTAGACTCCTGTCTAGTGTTGAGAAGAATTACAACACCACAAAACGTGAAGCTTTAGGTATGGCATATAAAATACAAAAGTTTAGACATTGCTCCTTTCTTTGTCATACAAAGGCTTTAATGTGACACAACATGCTATTGGATTATTTGGATGTCATGTACACTATCTACATTAGATGGAGATTTTATAGTTGACAATTCAGACGACCTATCTTGGCCCTTTGTGTTTTGTTGGATACACCTTGAAATTCCCATAGACGACCATCCTAATCGCAGAGCTATGTCAAAGAAAAGAGAGCTAACATTGGAACAACCCACCCAACTTTTGAGGAAGAGTTGGATGAGTCTAAGTCTAAGGACGATGGACAAAATAGGGGAATCCCGATTCCAACTTTCTTGGAATTACTAGCTCCAACTATGAACATTTCTTCAGAGCACGAAGCTAACTGTCCCTTGTTTATAGGAGATGATGTCGAGACTAGGTTATAGGAATTTGGTGCATCGGTTGATTTATGCTTTGAGGTACCCTTAAGCACATGTCAGCCTCAAGAGCATATCAGAGTAGAGCCACTACATGATCATGTGCAATTATTGGCTCACACAGAGTCCCATACAACAATGGCCAGGTCTTTAGATTCATAGGCAAAGGCTACTGATGTTCAGATTGGACATAGGACTATTCCAATACTTCTTGCCATCCCTGACAGTAGCACCCCTATGAGTCATTGTTTCAATTTTGATAGGTTATGGAGCCCATAATGGAGCACTCCAAGGCATTTCCATGGTGGTTGGGCATCTCGAGGTTCTTAGTGGTCCTTTACAAGTGTGGGTGATATTAGATGTGGTAGCCCTTATCCACAAATTGTGGAAGATGAGTGTCACGAGGAGTTTGCACGAATGTATGCCAACAAAGGTTGGCTAGAGATGGACAATCAAGAGATGTATGAGTGCTGGCTATCAACATTAGTCCTTCAGACCATTACTTCCCCAGTGTGGCAAGTTTTAGCTTCCTTACACATTATTTTGTGTACTTATAGGTATCGATACTTGTTAATTCAGTCTTATGTGTGAGCAACGTCGGATGCAAGCTGAGAAGATTGGTATGACTAATCAGATGGTTGTTCTATGCCAGGAGTGGGAGGACCAACAGTGTCAGTTTCTGGAACAACTTTGCCAGCAAACACAAATCACATAGACTTAGACTAAGAAGCTAATTCAACTGAAGGCCAAGATGCAAGACACAGTGCAGATGGTAAAATGTTCATGGGACGTGAACTTATGGCTACCAAGCATCTCCAACACTAGGCTTCAGAAGTCTATGCCCTTTGAGCTAAACTCCGTTAACTCAAGGCTGCTCCTTCAAGCTCTCTAGTTACACCACCAGTTTTTCCAGGGACGTCTTCTTCCTCCCCTCCTCCCACTTCCTCTTCTTGAGTTGATGTTGTGTTGTTCAAGTTTGAAGGGACTTTGTAAGGCCCCTTTTTCTAGGGGGTTGATTTTTGATCAACCTTTTGAAGACCTTTAGCCTATTTTATTCCTCATGGGCTAAGAGATGATGAAAGGGGAATGTTTTTAATAAATAAGAGATTGTTAGAGAGTGATTCTAATCATTTGAAATTAAAAGACAATTTTCTTATTTATTATTTTGTAATTTATTATTTAATTGACCTTCATTTAATTTTAATTACTATATTATGAGGAGTATATTAGATAATAAAGTAAAAGAACACTTTTATGAGGACTTGACTCTCAATTAAAAGTCCTTAATGACTTTATGTAAAAAGACACTCTCATGAGGACTTGACCCTTAATTAAAAGTCCTTAATGACTTTGAGCTTAAAGGAGAACACCCAAGTGGCTAAAAATGGTCCATCTTTGCCAAATAACCCACACAAGTGGTTCGCCCACCTTGGAGGAGTTATAAAAGTAGATTTGAAATATTGGGAAGACATCTTTTTGTCAATCAATCTTATTTTCAAGTTATTGGAGTTCCAATCTTGAATCAAGGCGCTTGGAGTTCCAAGAAGATCTTGAAGAGGCAATTTCACTTCAGAAATTGCAAGTATGCTGAGTTGATTTGTTATTGTTGATTTGAAGAGGATCTTTGAAGAAGATCCAAGGGCAGAATTTTTGTTCATTTGCAAATTTATATTTTTCTAGTGTTTGACTATATAGTTTTAGATTTGGGTTTCAGATTTGGGTGAATTCCACCCAAGGGAAAATTTTAATTATTGTTTGATTCGCAAGAGCACATTTTTATCTTCAGTGCATGCTATCATTGGTTCATAAATTTTGAGTATTTTGCAAGTTGTGAAATTTATAAGTTTCAGCTGTATTTTTGTCATATAAAATCAGAAAATAAGCTTTTTGCAAATCTGATTGTGGACTCGTGTTTGGAATATTTTTATCCATCTACAGATTTAATTTTGTAATTTTTGGAGCAGTTTTGAGGCATAAATCAGCCCCAAACCCTAGTCGCCTAGGTCTTTGGACAATTTGTAGTTTATGGGAAAATATTGCAATAAATTACAGTTTTATGGAATTCTGATTTTTTCTAATAATTTGTAGGTCTAAGTTGGGATTTACAGCATACCCTTTGTGTTTGGTTTCAGCCCAAAAAGGGACTTTACAGACTTTGATTAAATTAAAGGTGGGGTATTGTAGATGGCAATTATGAATGAATATGTTGTATTGGCTGACACAGTTTTGTTAGCCTTGTGTTGGCCTTTTGTTAGTAGTATAGTTTACTTCTTGTTATGTTGGTTGTGACAGTTGGTCAACTGACAACCACTGAAGCTTGTTCATTAAATAGCATATTGTATCTCTGGAGAAGGGCACTTGTATCAGGTCGTTCCTGAACTAAACGATTGTACTATGAATTATCATTGAGGAATACAAAGTTGATATTTTCTAGATACTTGTATGTGGTATGTTCTAGGACTACTGTTCTATGTATGTTGCTTGGTGATTGTCTAGTATCTCAATAGACTTTATATATATTACACAAAATACCCTGGAGAAATTCGAATTGAGAAAACTCTAGAAGAGTCAGGGTAGTGCTCCTTTGGTCACTATCTCTTTCTCACTTACATGAGTACTGCCTTATCAAGGCCTTTATGAACATATTTTACAATATAAAAATAATCAAAACTCGTACATTGATCCATCACTTGCTTACACACTCCCCTACACACGCAACCTAACTCCCAACACCAAACGACAATTAAGAACACTTGCTAGGAGAAAATTAATGAGTAAATGGATGAAGTATGAACTACTGTTTGATTCAACCCCAAACAACTACTCAACAATTGAATGTTCGATGCCTTCGCCTTCTATAGAAGCTAACATAAATGCATCAAGAAAGAAACCTGAAAAGGAGCTGAAACGAACAAGAATTGGAAGAAGCAGCATTTGCAACTGTTCCTCTGCCTGTGTTTTGTTTGCGGGCAAAATTGCTACTTTGTGCAGGGAAAACCACCATGGCGGTTATGTAACCACCAGGGCGGTTCCACAACCCCCACCTGTTGGAACCGGTGTTTTCGTACCCATTGAGGCGTTTCCACAGCTGCTGCCTGTAGGAACCAGCGGTTTCATCGTCTTCAATGAAACTGTCTTTTTGCATCAGGAATCTACTGAAGCCTTACATCTAGGATGTCCATATCATCCCTGACCTAACTCCATCTTTGTAGGCCCCTCTATACTTATCTGCTCAACCTTCGTGACTGCAACTATGTGGGAAACAGCTGCATATTTACATCATCTGAGAATAGTGGATTACGTAGTTGATATTGCTAACAATTACTGATCCAAAATTTGGATCAGTAAATCAACAGTTTTGGTGGCTATCACTTGTATTCTCTGCTGGAGTTTGTGGCCACTTAACCTCATCATTGTAAATCCATTTATTCCACATTAATGAAAAGTGTATATCAACAGTTTTGGTGGTTATCACTTGTATTCTCTGCTTTCGTGTATGTTCATTTTAGTTTCTGCTGTCATTTACTTTCTGCAGTTTGTGACAATATAGCATTACCACTTTCTGCAAGGAAGCTAACAATGTCATTGATAAAATATTTCTCTTTTATTGGAATTTGTTTTTTTTTGGGGTTGTGCTTGCAGGCCAGTTACGATCCTTCACCTACAAGGAAATTGAAGAGCTGTGTGAAGGATTCAGTAATCTTGTTGGGAAGGGCTCTACGTATTATGTTTACAAAGGTATCTTATCAGATGGTACAGAGATTGCAGTCAAAGGACTCAAAGACATGGTTCATAGTCAGTCCAACATAGAAAGAAGATTTCAGTATCAGGTATTATCTGTATTTTGTTTATGGACAAGAAAGAACATAGCAGTTCAGTGTAACAATGAAATTGAATGAAAGGCTGACAAGATAAAAATAAAAGCAATAGCAAGAATTTGAATTTTTGAGTTTGCAGAGTTCATCATGTGTTATGTTTATGATTCTGTATGAATTGGAGCACTTACTAACCCTTTTGAGATTTTCTATTAATTGTACCTAGACAAGCAACGAATACCAACAATGATATCTCAAAGCTCGTAGATTTTATGCATCTTCTAGCCAGATCTGAGATAACATCAACACAACAGAGCGTAGAGAAACATTTTTATGTGAGCATGCTTGAAACAATAATGATTCCCACTGGACCATATAAATTTGACTGAAAAGTGTATGATATAATGTATCACTCAACGTATGCACAAAGAATTCATAAAAATCAACATTAAATGAAATATTAGATCCGATATTTACTATATATTTCCCAGTTCATAAGCGAAGATATTTGAACTTACACATCTGATAGAAGAATCAAACAAAGGTATGAGTAGTTTATGGCTTTTACAATTATTTGATAAAATAATTTATTGTTATTATGAAAACTAAATGCACAAAGAAACCAAACAAGAACATGAGAGAGCTTGAAAGAGAAAGAAGAAAGAAAGAAATCATATTAATGTCCACAAATGACCAAAAGGAGGTTAATGGGACTGAAGGATACAACCATTAGCAATAGAAAGTTCTAGGAAGAGAAATACTTTTTGGATATATTAGAGAAAGGTAGTGTGGGCTCTATCCAATGAACTCGTAGATCTATGAGCATTCTTTTAAGCCAAACTGCTTCACATGCCCCTTTTACTGCTGCATTGTATTATGCATCTGTAGAGGAAAGTGAAGCTGCATGTTGTTTCTTGCTGATCCAAGAAACTACTCCTGTTCCAAGACTGCAAACATAACCTAATGTAGATTTCCTATCATCTACAAATCCTGCCCAATGTGAGTCTGAATATCCACACAACTGAATCTCCTTACTATTAGCCATAGTTGCCAATGGATGGGTATAGGTATGGGTACAGGGAGACAGTTATGGGTACCGGTACGCTATTTTATTGAAAAAATAGGAGAGGGATATGTGGAGACGGCAGTATACATATTTAATATTTATATATTATATATACTATTGCAATGCCAATACTAACAATATACATATGCTTTGCAATGCCAATACTAGCAATATACATGATACAAACCAACCAAAGAGTCTGAGCAAATGAATGTCTCATTGTATTAAGTTTAAGGGTCAAAAGTACATTGTAACACAATGAAATGCCGACAAATCGGCATGCAAAAAACAAAAAACACATGTGAACCTGAATCATTTTTATCTAATACAATAGGGTCAACTATCACATCAATTATATCCTCTAGGTCCTTCGCCAAGATGCTGTCTAGATAGGCATCACTCTCAAGCTGTGGCTCCTCTGCAGGCAATATAACAAAGGGCAAATCATTGAGGCCATTTGCCTCAAGCACATCATCCTCCAAGGATATATCTACTGCTCCAATAGGTGGAATGTGGTCCAATTTTGTTGAAGGACCTTCCTTGTACCTTGGGTCTACACGAGAAAGAAGACAAAGTATGCTATGAATATACACTAGGTTCTCTGTCTTATTTGACCATAGTCGGTTCCTCTTCAATGAATGGACAAAACCATAAGTACTCTAATTGCTCTCACAAGATGATGAACTAGCTACTTGTGAAAGTAATCGTATTGCAAACGACTATAATTTAGGGGCTTCACTGCTATGGTTCCACCACCACTCTATTGGGTCGTTCTTCACACATATATCATAGAGAAACGCTACTGTAGAAAACTGTCGGTGGCCATGTGAAAACATGTTCCATTGAGTTCTGATAGAAGAAGCCTCCTCTCCTCGACCATAAACATTTTTCACTGCAACCCAAAATTCCTTCATTACTTCTCTGTCTTCATATAGAACCCTCTTGTATCATACTACTTTGGATTCAAAGCGTAAGCAACACAATGTAGAGGTGTGCTAAGCCTATTCCATCTTCCATGTATCTTTTCCTTAATCAAATGATATAAAGAAGGATCCCTTAAATTTGTGATTTTTTTGATTCTTTCACACATAAAATCACTTTCTTCGTAAACCTCCCCCAAACATGGCTTGTCTGAATCAACAAAATGAGTTACCTCACAAATGTGTTGAATGTAGTCAACAACAAATTTCACATCAGCGCAAAGGTGGTTATCAAGGATCATCTGTCTCATTTCAACTGCAGTCTTTGATGTAAATTGTCTCCAAACTGCCCGTGCATCACTAACTACAGTGGAATATAAGGCCCTTTTGACAACATAAAGACGATCAAGAAGTATGAAGAAAGAAACAAACCATGTATTTGTAGGTTTGAGATGTTCTACCTTGGCAAATCTTCGATAAATACCTGTGTGTGGTGATGGATGCTTATGAACATTTGTATTTTTTTGCCCTTTTCAATAAACTCAAAATTCCATTCAAACTTGCCAATGTCTTCGAGCACATTATTCGATGCATGCGAACAACATGGTGTTCAAAATACATGTTTGTATTTTTTTTCACCAACATCCCAGTGTCTCTACAAACCGGGGCAGCATCTATAATAACTTGGACGAGTGTGTCCCCACCTCATCAATTGCATCACATAGCTAGTTTCGAAAGGACTTTGGATTTTTCTCTTGTTTTGAACAATCAATTACCTTCAAAAAATAAGGGCCTTTGGAGCAAGTTACCATAATGTTCAGAAAAGGATGATTTCTAGTATCAGTGCAATCGTCCATCACAATGCTACACCCTTCTGTAGACCACACTCTTTTGATTGGTGTAGTTTGTTGTTCTATCCTTGTTTTTTCTTTGTCAATAAGTGTTGTGCAAAGCTTCTCATAATCAGGGGGTTTATACCCCGTCTACCCACTGTTGCTAATGAACCATCTCCTCATAATAAGGTGATCGAGCAACATTGAATGGTATTCCATTCACGTAGAAGAAGTGTGAAATCGTTGCATCCTCATCATCTCGACCATGCACATTGAACATGTTTCCAATGGGGTCCAATTGCCAATGTGTGATCTCTTACAAGAAAATCCCACATCCTCTACTGTATGTCCATAAGACGCATCTACCTCTGACCCTGTTCTTGCAGCTAGTATGACATGGGGACTTTGAGTTCTATCTGTGGTTGAAACATGAGAGCTTAAAGGAGTTGCTTTGCCTTCAGAGCTTTCTTGTTCTATTATCACTTTCAACCACGCTTCCTCTTTTGAGCAAGATTCAACTCCTTTTCCCGCTGTCCGGTAAAAAATGAGCCTTCACCTTCGTGTTAAGTGCCCGGAAAGGCCTTCCCCCAAAGTTTACAAGTGATCTCCGTTGTTCCCCCATTCCTTTTGCAAACACGATCACAAAACTTTCACAATAGATACAGAGTTTCATTCCTTCCCCCTGAAATTATGAATTTTTTTAATAATTAATAATTAGAATTTTAAATTTTTAAATTTATTAAAAATATATATATATATACCATTAAAATTTAAAAGCCTAAACTAAAATTAAATAAATAATATATATATTTTAAAAAAAAATTATAATAATATGGTACGTCAAATAAAAATACAAATTAAAAAATAAATAGAATGTTAAATAATAATTTACTAATTAATATATATTAAAGAACTATTAGAAATCTAAATTTTAAAACATTTAAAAATCCTAAAAATTAAATACTAAATATTACTTTATTAAATTGTTTAAACTTTAAACCTAAATGTTTGTTAATTTTAAATTTATAGTTATACTATTATACAATTATAATTCTATAAATTTTATAAACTTATAACATGTAAAAAAAGAAAGTCTTGCTATTCACGGCATTGTTGTTCGCGGCAATTCAGGGCGTTGCCATTCGTGGAAATGGTAGGCAGTGTCGTGAATGACAAAGCCTCTGCTTGCTTATCAAATAATTAAAAAAAACCATTTAACTTTTAGTTAGTGTTATAGTAAGTTGTAACAAAATAAAAATTTAAATTTTGAAGTTATAAATACCTATTGATTCCTGCTTTGACCGCAAACGATGACCTTCGTTTGCAAATGCATTTTGGGTATGCGAAATTTTGATGTGGAAACGGCTGGACACGTGGGACGTCCCGGACAGACGTCTCCAAGTGCGGGAGACATCTCCATACCCGTCTCCCATATCCTAGACACGTCCCAATAGTTGAGATGAGCCCCACGGGGTGGGAGATGCGTCTCCCTGCAGCACTGCTTTTACCATATAGAATGCCAAAGTTTGATGTGCCATTCATGTAGCTTAGCATCCTCATCGTTGATGTCCAATTATCCGCTTTTGGAGCTGTCATAAATCGGGAGCTCTAGCTGACTACATAGCTAAAGCTAGGCCTAATGGTTGTAAGATAGATCAAGCTGCTCACTAGTTGTTTGCAGATTGACTCATTGCCTTCTTTTTAATTAGTCTTGGTTGATAGTTTCAGCCCTTTCTTCATAGGTGTAGATGAAATTTTGCAATCTGCCATCCTGAACCTTTCTAGCAAACCTTTTGCATATTTTGTTTGTGAAACAAAATTATGTTTGTTAGTTTGCCAAACTACACCTAAGTAATAATGTAGGAGGCTTAGATTTGTAATGTCAAAAGCATAAGATATATCTGATTTTACTTTTTCGATGGCTCTGATCTCTCTACCTGCGATGATGATGTCATCTACGTATACCACTATAATCAGCACATCACCACTCTCACTTTTGACATAGTGATTGGGCTCATAAGGACTTCTTTTGAGTCCCTTTTTTCCCAAGTATCTGCCAATTATTATGTACCAAGCCCTAGGAGCATGTTTCATGGCATAAAGGGATTTTTTCAATGTACATGCTAGTTGTTCCTTCCCTAGAACCTGAAATCCTTGTGGTTGGTTCATGTATACCTCTTCCTCTAGATCTTCACATCCATCTGATTAGTTTCTAGTCAAACTATGCTGCCATGACTAGAACCAAGTGGATCATTCCCATTTTTGTAGTAGGCACAAAAGTCTTTTTATAGTTGACCCCTTTTGTACAAAGCCCTTTGCATCCATATTTGCTTTGTACTTGTTAAGCGTCCCATCTAGCTTGTACTTGAATTTGTATACCCATTTGCAATCAATGGGTTTATTTCTAGGAGGTATCTCTTCTAGAGCTTGTGTTTGATTCTTCATTAAAGTCTCTTGTTCGGCTTGCATAGCCTTTTCACATTATGGTCTTCCTTTGGATTCTTCACATTCCTGAGGCTCAAATGAGTACTAGACATTAGCCATCAAAGCATAACTCACTGTATCAGATGTATTACCTTTTTTTGTTCTTCCTTCTGCCCTCATATCAAAAATCTCATCTAACCGAACACCACCAATAGTGCTTTACCACCATTTTGGTCTTTCCTTTGCCTCCTTGTCCTTTTAATCAGCATTGTGTTCATGCTGATTTGTGTTGTTTTCATTAGCTTCTTGGATGGGATTTTCATGAGAAACAACCTCAGAGCTATCCCCCCCTCCAGGTTGATGTTTCACAAGCATTATACCTGTTTTTCTAGCCAATTTATCTTCATTTCCAGCAACTTTCAGATCTGATCCTTTTTCTGTCGTTGATTGGAACAGCCTTGCACTTTCATCAACTACCACATCACGACTAAAGCATGCTTTAAAAGTGTCAAGATCAACCAACCAATAAGCTTTATGATTGTCATTGTACCCTGTGACCATCATTATCTTGCATTTTGCATTAAGTTTGGATTGTTTTAGTTTAGGATCCCATGTATATACAACTGAGCCAAAAACTTTGAGATGACGTTGGGTTTTTGTCCAAACCATGCTTCTTGAGTTTTTTTGTGTATTATTTTTGTTGGAGACCCATGAGCAGATACTTTGATGTGTCTACTCTTTTTGTCCAATATTTATTAGGAACAAACTTGTTCTCTGTTGTAGTAAAGTTCACTAGGTTGGCTTTTGCACTTAATCATTTGCTTAGCTGTCAAGCCAAGTCGGTTCTAGACTTGGTGGAGCTAGGCGCGAGGGTAGTAAGGTTTGACGCACAACATTTAATCACGCTATGGAGCTGGCATCAGTTTCACACAAGGCGCAAACCTTGTGTGCTCACTCGAAGCGCAATCGCGAAGGGACTGCCCTGCATTGGGCTAGTTGCATCATGGTGCAACTTGGGGTTCAAAGGGGCTTAGTCATTGGCCAGAGGTGTTCAGGTGGCCATTTGGCACTAGGTTCTTCATGGGGAGTTCAATAAGCGCAAGCCTTCTTAGTGGTCCAAGTCCAAAGGGGCAAGTCCTTAATTGGTAGGGTTGGGCTCTTAGGGGCGCACGCTGTGGGAATAGCCAGTTAAACGATTCATAAGGATGGCTTATGTTCAACAACCCATTCTTAATATGGTGCTCTAGGCACGGGTCGTGGAGCCTTGGTGCATTCGGGTTTCATCCTTTAGGACATGGGTCGATTGAGGTCACTAAATGGCACAAGGATGCCATTAGCGACCAGGGTTGAACCTCCATATTCCAATGTATTATGTAAAAACTAACACAAAGCTTAAATGAAACCAACTTATAAATATAACTTCATGCAGACTATTAAACAAAGATTAATACCCCATTCCTTCAATAGTATTCTTCATTAACTGATAGTTTATCAACAGAGTTCAATACAAATAACAGAGCATATGCTCTTCCTAACTCTATTCATGCGCAACGACTCACAGGCAAGCTTGGGCTATACATTCTCACTACTTAGACTTAATATGCAGGATAGAAAGACTGCTTGGTTGGCTCGTTATTTCGCCAAAGCTTTGCTGCACTTATTCGCCTCTCTTTCACCCTCAAATGTAGGGCTTCTTTTATAGGCGAATGGGCGTCTTCTGCTAGGTAGGATGGGCGCGTGTTGAGTGCCGAGTTGTTGTGAGTCCGCCGGCTCCACTACGCTGCCTAGGGTGGACAAGTGCACGTCGTATGCCAAGCTGTCATTGAAGGGTCGCTATCTCACCTGCTCCACTCTCCGACATTTGTGCTTCTCGAGGTGCCACGTCCAAGTCTTGGCAAGGATGTCTTTATGTAATTTGACGCTATGCAACTACCCGCCAGCTGGCGCGGGATCCACAGGGACTCCTCTAGCTAACACCAAAATGTACAAAAGGGGGAGCGACTACACCAAGGGTCACCTCATGCTGAGATTGGTTTAGTTGGTGCGGTCCATGTCCTTGCTCCAAAAAGGGGGCCCAACAATCTCTAATATACACCTCGACATCTCCACAATGGTATGATTCCACCTTTCTGCCACTCCATTTTGTTGTGAAGTGTAGGGTGTTGCTTTCAGATGCCTTCTCAAGTACAAAAATCAAGAACAATCTTAGAACAAAATAATTTGCCATTATCTGATCTAAGAATCTTAATGTTCTTCCCTGATTTTTTTCTACCATAGCTTTGAACTTTTTAAACTCATCAAACATATCCCATTTTAAGACTAATAAATACAACCACATTTTCTTTGAGTCATCTACAAAGAGCAAAAAATACTTGGCACCGTATATTGATGCCATCTTCATAGGACCACAAATGTCATTATGGATACTGAAGGACCTCCTGAGCTCTCCACGTTTGTCCATCAAATGGGACATTATGTTGCTTTTCAGATTGACATGTGCCGAAACTCCTTGCTGATTTTAAATCTTTGGAAGGTCATCCACCAAAGTTTCTTTACCCAAATAAGAAAAATATCTCAAATATAACTTCCCATACCTTTGATGACAAAGTGAACTGCAATCTTGACCATTCTTGGCCATAAAAGCATGCTCTTTTGCCTGTCTTGCATCAACCAACTTGAAAATCCCACGTTCTTTAATACCAAGAGTGATTATATTTTTACTGACCATATCAACAAGAGAGCATTTGTGATTGCTGAAAAACACATGTAAGTGGAGGTTGTGCTTCATAATCTCACTTAACAGAAAGTAGATTTTTCTCCATTTTTAGAACACAGTAAACATTAAGGAAGACCAACGATTTAACTAACATGGTTATCTGCACATTTCCTTTTCCTTCTACTCTGAAGTCCTCCCCACCACCAAAAACATCAAAGTCAGTAGAAGATATATTAACAACATAATTAATGCATCAATCTTTCCTATTGGTAAAATGACGAGATGCACTAGAATCTATGTACCAAGCAGGTCTTTTCACATTGTTCACTTTATTCCTAGTCATAAACATAAAGAGATACTCCTTTTATAATCTCCAACATTGGCTTGCTTGTTAGCCCTTGCTTATTTTTTTCATCCCATAACCCTTTTTTGCAAAACTTCTTATGGCCTTGCTTTCCACAATAATGACATTTATAAAAGTCTTTTAATTATCTAAGACATCTGTACAACTGCTACCCTCTTTGTTTCCTCCATTCTTTTGAGTAAATTGGCCCTTGCAATTGAAGTTTGCTGCCAAAGCCATCTTTGAACTCTTATTCCCGCTACTACTGCCCAACTACTTTTCCACTGGTCTTGCTGCAAGAGTTAAGTGCTCAACTCTTCAAACTTCAAGTCAATGTTAGTAGCAATAATATTTAGGGTTTCAATAAAAATTTCAAGCAAATGTTGTAAACTCTTGAAAGTGATTATTGCCATGTCTTTTTCTTTCATTTTCTGCCTAGTGGCATTTAACCGTTTTCTAATATCCTTGATCTTTATCAAATGGTCTTATAAAGATACATTTATCCATTTTGATTGAAATTAATAAATTATTGAGGAAGAAGGTCCTTCCTTTGTCTGAAGTTTCATTCAACTCTCTTAAGCACTTCCAAATAGCTGAAGCATCATTGCCAGTTAGCACTTCTGATAGCATTTCATAGTCATAGATAGTTTTATTAGCATCATTGCTTCTCTATTCCTCTCATCAAACTTGTTTTAATCATTTCTTGTCGTTTATGGGCTTGTTTCTTTCCCCAACACAATCTGATCCAACTAAAAAATAGCTAGCATTCGTTGTTTCTAGATATTATAATTATTCTCAAAAACCTTTTGGTTACCTTCCAACATTATATTAGATAAACTTGCCATTTTTAGGCAAAAAAATCAATGTATTTTCTGCTGAGAAAAATCAAATCCGCTGCTGAAATAGAGACGTATAATAAAAAATCTGTATTACGGGTTAAAAATAGAAAAATACTTTCTGAAAACCAATAAATCTCTTGGAAAATTTTGAAAAATACAAAAAAATGATGAAAAAATGCTTAAAAATTGCAGAAAAACTTTGAAACTATGCAATTAGAATTCCCAGGAAATCTGGAAATCACTATTTCGTACGACAATATGGAATTCTAACATATGGTACAGATTTATAATGTATGGATTAGCGGAAACCCTAATTTCTGTACGGATTAGCAAAAACCCTAACTAGTGTATGCTGTACAGATTTAGCTGGTTTTTTCTGTCAAACTGTGTGTTTGAGTAGTCCCTTGGTACATCATTGATCTGAGCAGT
Source organism: Torreya grandis (assembly GCA_037957365.1). NCBI lineage: Eukaryota > Viridiplantae > Streptophyta > Pinopsida > Cupressales > Taxaceae > Torreya > Torreya grandis. The sequence goes on from JARHVA010001204.1 coordinate 345,533, forward strand.
CCCTAGGCCTTTACCTACTACTTACCGACTTCTCCTCACTGTGGCTCTAATACTATGTTATGAAAACCAAACACAGAAAGAAACCAAGCAAGAACACAAGATAGAGATTGAAAGAGAGATACTTCTTGGATATATTATAGAAAAGTATTAAGGGCTCAGTTTGATGAACTTGTGGATCTGCCAGCATTCTTCTAAGCCAAACCGCTTCACATGCCTCTTTTATTGCTGATCTGTATTGTGCATTTGTAGAGAAAAGTGAAATCGCATGTTTTTTGCTGATCCACGAAATTGTTCCTGTTTCCAATACAGAACACAACTTGATATGGATTTCCTATCAATTGCTTTGTGATTATGTTGGTATATTTCTTCTATTTGCTGCTTTCATGAAATTATTAGCTATCACATTTTCTTCATATCCTTACATACAAAGGACTCAATTATGGTTCCTATTTAATGTAGAATTTCCATATGTGCGATGATTAAAGTTCTTGATAGATAAAATAATCGAGGAAAGAAAAAGCATCACACACAGTCCTGTCAATGCCTGTACACAATGAAATATAATGTCACAATCAAATAACCTGCACATGCATTTGGCATAAGTCAATAACCAAAACACAACAGGTGTGGAATAATGGAGACCATCACCAAATCACATCTTGCGAAAAGCTTGTGTGAGAATGGATAAAAAAGAAAAAGATAAAAAATGAATATAAGTTAAAATTTAAATTTGCGAAGTTTTGGGTGAATATTAGGGATGGCCTGTTTCTCAAGCCTTTGTTTTTCTAATTGATTTGAACATGCTTCTATACAATACACTAAGTAGTCAGCAGTTTCTTATGCAGCTAAGTACCAGGTAGAACCAACCAAACTTTTGAACAAATTACCTCTAACCACCCAATAAATAATATATATATTTTAATTAACACTCGCTTAACATTTTTGAAGAATGAGCGGGATTATCCCTAAATAACATGGTCAACCTTCTCTTGAATTTTTAATCAAAGGTATGCTCTTTTAGCTGCCTTTTCATAACCTATAGTGTTTTAATACACAAGTTGCCCAACCTTTGAATTTTGTGTTCTTTAAGGTCCTATGACCTCTATCATTCAACCTAGGACTTTAGGACACTAACAATAACTCGTACAAATTTTAATGCTTTTGATTAGATGAATTTGCTAAACATGTGATATATTATTTAAATGTTTACGCCTCACACTTAATCAACGACTTTGGTTTTTTTTTTTCCTTCGACATTATTTTGAAGGGGTCCAAAACAGGAGTCGACATTGGCAACATGTATGGGGTATTGTGCTCTCAGCATGCCAGAACCTTATATTTCTATGGGTTGATGTGCTTTCCTCATGCCAGAGCCTTATCCTTGGTCGAAGCTCTTCTATCCATCTTAGTCTTGCTACCATGGTGGCCCAAAGTGGGGCCCCTGGAAAGGATCAGGCAATATTTTGTCATCTATTCTGGTCTTCCTTAGCTCCCATCCATCCAGCCATAGCAAAAGAACACATGAATGGATTTCTTCTTCTATTTTGTTCTTATAGTCAAGTAATGACCACATATTTCTGGCTCTAAAGCATTAACCACCAATCCCTTGTTTCTATGTGACAAAAGCCTAGACCAAGGTCCTCGATAAGAGTCTTAAGGGTAGGTTGCCCTCTGCTCCACTTTTCTTATGCCTAATCTTCTTTGTCACGAGATAAAGTTAGAAGTCTTTTAATTAATCTTCTCCCAGTAACTTTTGTACCTTGCACATTAATTTCAGACAACTAAAAACTAGTTGTAGCCATCATATAAAAATATAAATGAGAAAACTCCCCCTTTTTAAATCTAGGCAATAGGTCCATGAGTATCAATGAATTCTTCTTGTTTTTGAATCTTCATTGTCACCGAACTTGGTACTCTCCTCCTTTTGAATCTAGGTGATAGGTCTATGAGGACCAATAAATTTTCCTTGTTTTAAAAGGTTCATCATCACTGAATTTGGTAAGTATCCGACTTCCTTCAGGTGCCCTCCTGCATCTTCTCCTTATGCCCAAATGCATTGGATCTTTCAAAGTAAATGTCACATGGGAGACATAAAATAAAATGAGAACCAGCTCACCAATACAAGCTGATTGGATTGGGTGAATCATCAAATCCCAAACACATTTCTGTAACATCAGCAAAGAGATACCAGCCAATACTTCTTCAGCCTCTGCAGTCATGTCTTGTATCAAATGCTTATATTGAGAGAATGTGATTAAGTATGCCTTTTACTTTTTTCATATCGTCTGATCCATCCAACGAAGTTCTCTGCGATGGCTCCAATGTATACATGCCATTTAGAATGATACAAACATCACGTCTAGATGTTCACGCGAGTAGACCCTAGATATAGTGACTGAATATGCTATCTTCTGTAGTGCTGGAATACTTGGTTATGTTTATGCTGTTTTTGGTATTCTCCTCTAACTTATCCAGACAAATTCTTGCACTTACAGCTAAGACATTGCATGCACTTGCAAGTAGAAGTGTCAGGAACCTGAGCAGGCTGGGTCATTGTGGATGTCACCAATAGGATCCATAATATTAGACACCTCCTCAAAGTTTTGTAAGCAAGTTGCCAACTTCTGCTTTGCAATTGCAGAGCCAAGAGCAGGCTTGAAAGGTTCCATGAATACAAACTAACACCAGCTTCACTAAATGGAGCTGCCTCCAAATGATGAAAGGGCTGCTGGCCAAATAAAACATTGTGAGGGTTTTAGTCAACGCTGGTCAGTTGTGTGATTCACTCCTTCCAAGCAAATTTATGCTAAGCATAATGGGACCATCTGTTGCAAATATAATCTCACCTTATGACCCACTGATGCAGGAGCATCCCTTGGTGAATTGGTTATCTTGTACAACCAAAAATAGTTGTAATCATTTGTAATAAATTTCCTGTTGTATTAAGTGCCCCTTAGGCACTTTTGAGCAGGGTTTGGTTTTCTTTACCTGGTTCTTATCTCTTCATGATGGAAGACCTGCTATGACTAAGTTCCAAAAGAGGTTATGTTGGTGAGGAGTAGGTGTTCATAGTGTTTGAACTTGTTTCCCACCATATGACCTTTAGTTATAGAAGTGTGAGGGAGACATCAATGATATCAGCATAACATGGAAGATCACAGAGGACTCCAAGGCTGTCTTTCGGGAACAAGGAGTATCTAGTAGGCCCTGATACTGGAGCTTGAGGGGACTGATTGATGCCTTCTTCATCTGACATCTGTCCACTCAGTGTTTGTATTTCATCTTCTCTTTTAGTGCATTGCTCATGAAATCAGGTATCTATGCTACGAGGGTGTAATTACCTTATTCAACCAGTCTATGTTCATAATTCCGCGAGGCCAATGGAGTAATAACTGCCCTTGATGCAACAGAAGTTCAGTTTAATTCCTTGTAAGGCACTCGGTGACCAAGTCAAGGTGGGGAAGACAACAGACCATACCTGAATATTCTGAACACTTGTTTGTGAGAGTTTTAGGGGAAAGAAGGTAAAACAACCTGAGATTCGGGAGCTGACATCAATATCAGATGTTTGAAGCTGTTTTGGTATCTGTAGCGATGGGATAGAGGGAAGAGGAGGGGAAGCTCTTGGAGGGGAAATAAGAGAAGGGGATCTGGGGAGACTGGTGAAAGGAAGAAAAATGAGATACCGATGCACAAGTTTGAGCTGAGACTTCCCCCACTGCGTGCAGACCGTGTATAGAGGGAAAAACAGGACACACATGACCTAGTGATAGTTCAGGTGACTGGAACCCTTCCAAGAGAAAGTGATAGCAGATTCTAAATGTTTTTTAATGGCCTTGGTGAAACAATAGAGTTCGGGAACTATCTTTAAGGTAGTTAAGAAATTTTAAACCTACAAATCTGATCTAAGTGTTTGACAAAATGCCTGAGGTCAAAAGAACTCGGTGTAATCGAGTACTTGTGAGTCATTTAATCTCCCAATAGTTGGTAGATCATCTGAGCAGTCATCTAGAGCTGGTAGGGATATATAGTTTGAGTTAAATATTTCTTAGACCGCTGAAATGCTAAAACAGTTACCATTAGTACTAAGAGATTGTTCATGCCTCAGGGTGTTGTTGCCTTGATGGGAGTGTGTGGGTTGCCTGTTCATTGGTGTTTGTAACACTTGGTTCAAGTGTGTGAGTTACTTGTTCAGTGGTGTTTGTAATTCTTTGTTCTAGAAATACCAATGGTGCTTTGCAATCGGTAAAATGTTCAAATTGTGAGTTTGTTTTGGTAACTAGTATAAGGGAGACTGAGAAGTTCGTATCTTTAATGAACAATCAAATGGTGTTCAGAGCTTGTGTGTTTGAATGCCAGTTGAGTGAGTAGAAAATAGGCTGCAAGGTTAGAGCGCTCCTTAATTGGAAACCCAATGACTTGACTGCACCCCTCATATTCTGCTCATGCCAACCAGCATTTCCAACTGCAGTCATAAAGTCGAATCCCAGGGAGAAAACCTCAAAGGATTCATACATAATGGCAATCCTTTCAATTTGACTGGCTGGCTATGAATGATGATGACCAACTGAAAGGTTGCCTGCTGCTATGGCCATGCTTTGTAGGAACTACTCTAGATCGAGGGAAAAAGGAAACCAATGCCTTTCAACAGATATTTTCAAAAATCTCCAAAATACATAGCAATCAAAAGTCTTTGTTATTCTTCATATCTTCATAGGATAAGCAGCTTCATGGCATGTGAAGCTTTACTCTCTTTGATGAATCTGACCCTATCATGCAATGACCATGTGATGCTTCACCGAGGATGTGTCTTCCTCATGATGAATTATCTCGAAAAGGGGGCAAATGGTCTCCCACTTTGCTCGAATGGTATATGGGTGATTGTTGAACTATCGTCATCCTTGAATGGATACCCCACCTTGCATCTTCACAAATGGGCTCATCATCATTGATGAGAGCATGAACATTGAAACAATGCAAGGATATATTGGATAAAAAATCTTGGCCTTCGACGGGCGGCAACAATAAATCAATGTCAAGATAGGCATTTTAATGATAAAGGGGCCGCTTTACACACACACACACACACACATATTTATTGGAAAAATATCCAAAAGGCTTTATTAATTGTGATTACTATTTTTTCCAAATCAATCACCACTTAGAAACTTCAATATTCTTTTCCAAAAATAAACATTTCAAAACCTTTTTCTAATTGTTTTCTCCTTTTGTATGCATTGAGGCTTCAAATAAAAGTTTTATTTTATTTTTGTTTTAGGAGTTACCTTAATGAATAGAGCTGTTCCTAAAACTCAACTGAAACCTTGAATTTGGTCTTGTTAGCAATCCACTTGAATCCCAATGGTGGTCTTTGATCGGAGTTGCCTTTATGTTTACACCAAATAAACATCAATCATTCTTGAACACTTGCTAACTCTCATCACTAAACCAATCACGATACACTCATGCAATACAAATACGTATAAGCACAACCATACTACTTAACCCACACCTTGCCTTTAGAAAGATGGAGTCCATCAGTAACGAGTTCGTGCACATGCATTGAAAGAGTAATGTGAAAGGAATTGTATGATGGTAGTAGGTCCCTATTCCAGACTCACATTGTCACAATAGTAACCAACAAGCCATATCCGCATCACCATAATAAAATTCATGTGAACATGAACCTTTTTAACATAATCCATACTAGATATAGTGTTTCATTACTCTCGACACCCATGAATCAACATTAGATTAAGATTAAAGTGAAGTATGTTCAAGAATGGATCACACCAAAAAAGATTAAAAAAGTCATCATAATTCAAAATGTAATTTAGCAAAGTTTTGGGTGAATAACAGGGATGGTCTGTTTCTTAGGCCCCCATTTTTATATTGATTCAAACATGCTTTTGTACAATACACCAAAGTAGGTCGTAGTCGCCAATATGGCTAACTACAGAGCAAAACCAACCATACTACTTGAACTAACCTGTAACCACTCAAGACATAAAAATATCCACTTTAATTAACACTTGCTTAACTATTTTGAAGAATGGATGGGATTTAACTAAAAATAACACGACTCAACCTTGACTTGATTTTATAATAGAAGCTATGATCTTTTATCTGCCTTTTCAGAACATCTACTAATTTGATCCACAAGTGGAACAACCTTTGAACCTTGTGTTCTTTAAGGCCCTATGACCTTATGCACTATCCTTAGTAAATTATTCAACAACAAAGTGGGCATATTTATAGTTCAATCGAGGACTTTAGGACACAAACAATAGCTTATGCAAATTTTAATGCATAGTTCTCATACTCAGACTCGATAGACTAATTTTTTTTTGACTTGGCAAATACAATACTTGGCAACTTAAAAAAATACTTAAATTTCTTAGGAAAACATAAATTTTATACAAATCACAGTTACAAAATGTATCAAATGAGTTTGTAAAATGTTGGGGAAGTGTTTTCTATTAGGTTTGAATAAAAATAGAGTACAAAATCATATCATTATGCGAATACAATAGCACACTGATAACTGTTATAACTTATACTTATGAATTGATGATGATTGTCATTGAAAATTATCATCATAAATTGCATATTGATGCAAGTTATAAATTACAAGAATTTATAAGTTTCTCATCTCTGTTCTAGTGAAAAATTAGGGGACATTGAGAGGGTCGAGTCCTCGCACTCTATTGCGGCTCCTTGCTCTGCCTAGAAGGCTACACCCACGGCTCCACTTTGGTACTAGATGACAATGACTCCTCTGCCTCATGTTCGACAACATCTACAAGGATGTCATCCAATCCAATCTCTCATGTTTTTGTTGTACCACTACCTACACCCTCCATAGCTTGCCTCTTGAAATGAGCAATCTCATCCTTTGTGAACAAAGGGGTCTCCTCATTTGCGTGGTCCAATCACTGTAGGGATCAATTTCATCCAAATCAATAAGATCCTGTGATGCGTCCACCTTTTTTGTGTGAAGCCGAAGGTTGTATGTAATGTCCCCATTTTTCCCTCTTAAATAAACAGGTATGAAGCCCTTTAGTCTATCTCCCCACAGAATAAAGGAGCCCTTTTGGGGGAATGCTATTTTATTGATTATTTATTAATTGTCGAAATAGTGATTTTTATCATAAGACAATTATTAATTAATTAATAAAATATTTTAAAAGTGGTTTTTTACCACTGAAGTGTTAAGTGAATTAAATATTAATCTATTTGCCTTAAAGTAATTTTAATTAAGGCCAATAATTAATATATTATTCAAAAAAGAAATTTTGGCGTGGGAGCTAAAGTGAAGATAAGGAAAGGTGTTTTATCTTCCCAAAGCGGTTTAACCTCTTTGGAAAGTTATAAATACATAGTGAAGGCTACAATGAAGGATATGCTGAAATTGATATTTTTTTCTTCTTGCGTGAAGACTATTGGGATGCATGCTCAATAGAGGTTCTCTACTTTGGTGATTGATCAATCTTAAAAGGTGTCTTTTGACACTGCCTTGCGAAAGGAAAGCTTGTTTATATGCCCCAAGGAGTGGGGCAAACTACTTTGGAGGGTTTGGATGTTTGTTCGTGAGGGTTTTGTGATATTCTACTTGTATTTTGGCTTTGTTAAATTATTATACTAATTTTGCTAGTGGATCAAACCAATTGGGAAGGTTGGTGGTAGGGTTTGAAGGCTCTATTTGATCAAAATATTTACAAAATAATTATTTGAAATTATTTAATATTTTTCTAGTTATTTTTATGGAATTTTGGATTGTTTATGAAGGATTTTGAAGATGAAAAATTAATAAATAATTTGCAGAATTATTATTAATTTTTCTAACAGGTTTTCAAATATTTTCTTGCTTGTGGAAGGCAAGAATAGTCCCTCTATTTTTCTGCTATTTTTCCAGGCTTCTTGAAAGCGATTGATCTAAGAGGGTCAAATTGGCAATTTTCATGCCAAAATAAGGCGCTGGTATTTTTCCTATAATTTGCAGAGGTTGGTAGTGATTTTCAGCAAGGGTTTGAAGATCTTTTTATTTTTGAATAGCAGCAAAAAGTTAGATATTAAATCTGATTTTTCATCCATCTATTTTTGGCATGGAAGGTACAAAAGAAAGGAGGAAAAAGGTATTTATTTATGTGGATTAAATTTGGAATTTTACTACATATTTTTAGATTATTTCAAGGCATTTTATTGGTAGAAATTCATCATAAAACCTTCTTTTTGATGCCTAGGGTTTTTGAAATTAAATAAGGGTTTAGAGAATAAAATTCTCAATTTAGGGCTTGCTGATTTTCATTTCAGATTTAAGGATTTTAGGGAAAACCCCTTTTGCTCTACTTCATCCCATTTGGGGACTTTATGGTGGTATCAGAGCATTAGTCTTGTCTACTTGTGTGTTGGTTGTTGGACCGCAAACATGTAAGAAGTACATAGTTTATTAGAAGAAAAAAAGACAATGGAGGACTTGTTAGCCATTTTTCACTCCTAGGTTTTGACTCTTTCATGTTGGCTAACTGCAACATTTAGATTTTGTCTATTGGAGGAAGCTTTTGTTTGGTCTTCTTGCAAGTGTTATTTTTTTCGGGAAGGTTTTACTTTGGGTTTTTTGTTCAAGACTCAAAGGAATTGTTTCTGACTTTTTGTCCAAAACAATATTTTCGAAGGAATTGGTCTATTTCATCTTTCTGAAAGGTCCTTTGCAAAAGCCCGAAGGGTCATTTTCATTCTGCCGAAGGGTCTTTTCTCATGAAATTGTCCTAAGCAGGTTTTTCGAAAGGTACTTTGCGAGATTTCTGAAAGAAATGTCCCTTACATTTTTTTCGAAAGAATTGTCTCTTGCAACTTTCTCGAAGGATTTGTTTCGGACTTTTTGTCCGAAACAATCTTTCCAAAGGGTCTTTTTTCTCTTGCAAAGGAACGTTTTCAATTTTTCCGAAGGGCACATTTCAAGTTTTCGAAAGGCATTTGTTGGATTTTTGAAAGATTTGTTTCAGACTTTTTGTCCGAAACAATCTTTTCGAAGGGTTTGTTCTTTCAAAGAATTGGTCCGCTTCAAGTTTTTCGAAGGGACACTTTGCACTTTTCCGAATGGCACTTTCAACCTTTTCGAAGGGTCTTTTTCTCAGAAAAGTTGTCACTTGCAAAATTCCGAAAGGTACTTTCAATTTCTCCGAAACAATTGATCTTTACAAATTTTTTCGAAGGAATTGTTGCGTACATTTTGTTCGAAACAATTCTTCGGAAGAGTCATTTGCAAAAGTCTGAAGGAATTGAACACCTCAAGTTTTTTGAAAGAATTGTTCCTCATGCAAGTGTCCTTCAAAAAGTCTGCAAGTGTCCTTCGAAAAAATCCGAAGGGACACTTGCAAAAAGTCCGAAGGGTCTTTTTCTATGCAAAGTGCCCTACACACTTTCGCCGAAGGGTCTTTTCTTGGGAAAGTGTCCTTTTCGGGCTTTCCAAAGGGACGTTTCAAGAATGCCGAAGGGCATGTTTTAGGCTTTCAAGAGAGGCAAAATGAAAATGCCGAAGGGTTATTCTCGGCAAAAGTGTCATTCGAAAAGTTTCCGAAGGGACACTTGTAGAAAAGCCAAAAGGAAATGGACGAATCAAAAGGGGTCCAAAAGGTTATTTCTTTTGGAAAGAATGCCCGCGGAAAATGGTTCGGAGAGAATGCCCGCGGGAAATGCCTCTGAAGAAATTGTCCAAGTAGAATGATGGTTATATGGACGTCAACTTCGGGATGATGGAATAGTCATTGGTGTTCAAACAAGAGGGTTCAAAGTAAATCCGAGGGCTCATGTTCTCCATCCATCGAAGGATCAGAGGGGCTCATCTCACCATTGATCAGATCATGATCTGAGTCATTTTTGATGACCAATCAAATGAGGAAGGCAAGGCCAACAGAGTGAAAACGACTCTCCCCTATGTTGTTGCACATCTCAACAAGCCGGTGGAGAGCTGCTAGCATTAGGACAAATCGACAAGTGGACTCTCATTTGCATAACCGATTGATGCCATTATTTAGCTCGAAAATATCTTGTTTCTGCTAGTGCAATCATTGGGGAGGCATCTTTGAGAGAGCAAGCTTGTTGTGTAACCGCTTGAAGTGACATGGATCAATGGAATGGCCCAAATGAGCATCATTGGCAAAGGCGGTTGCAGCTAAAGATGGGGACTCCTAATAGAATGATTCCTCTTTCTAGTGCCAAAAGCCTCCTCTTCTCACTTGCTTTCTACTATAAATACATCCCTTGTGCTAGTGTAAAAACAACCACACAGTGTATGGCGAAGCCCTGTTGAATTGATGTCATGTTTTGCCTTTGAGCATTGATACAAGTCTTTTTCTTTGAAGTTCTGAGCAATGGCCTGAGTGTGTGACATATAGTGACAACTAGTGATGGTTTTCATCCTTCTGTCCTTTGTCCATCCCTGAGGAAGAGTCCTATGTCTAACAAGTCATATGGAGTGCATCCAAGTGTATCGAATTTCTGCATGTGCATAACTGTTCTTGGAATGTGCAGGTTGTCTTTTAGTTCATTTACCTTGTGTCATTTCATACATCTCGCCTCTATACTGAAATACTTGTGTTAGAATTTTTAGAGCTTTTATAGTCTGTGTATTTTGTTGTATTGTGCACTAGAATATGACATTCATGTAGAAGATAGACTTGGTGCATCACCAATCCTAGAGTAGGTTTCATTTTTGTACAATTTCTAACTCTTTTCCTCTAGATCAAATTGGTCCAGACAGAGGTTGTTTTGCAGAGACACATTTAGGGAGCTAGCCTCTTTAAACCTAGAGGTTCATTTCCTCTATAGGTATACCCACATGCTTGGAAATGTCCCAACGTTGCCCAAATCTGGAAGAAGATTGAACACTCTCTTATATGATGCAAGATTTGGAGACTGTAGTGGATGGCGAACCCCTGTTGAATTTATGTCATGTTTTGCCTTTAAGCATTGATACAAGTCTTTTTTCTTTGAAGTTATGAGCAATTGCTTGAGTCTGTAAGTGACATATAGTGACTAGTGATGGTTTTCATCCTTCTGTCCTTTGTCCTTCATGCCTGAGCAAGAGTCTTGGGTCTAACAAGTCATATATGAAGGGACACTTGCAAAAAGTCTGAAGGGTCTTTTTCTATGCAAAGTGTCTTACGCACTTTCCCCAAAGGGTCTTTTCTTGGGAAAGTGTCTTTTTCGGGCTTTCCAAAGGGATGTTTCAAGAATGCCGAAGGGCATGTTTGAGGCTTTCAAGAGAGGTGAAATGAAAATGCCAAAGGGTTATTCTCAGCAAAAGTGTCATTCGGAAAGTTTCCGAAGGGACACTTGTAGAAAACCCAAAAGGAAATACACCAATCAAAAGGGGCCCGAAAGGTTATTTCTTTCGGAAAGATTGCCCGCAGGAAATGGTTCGAAAAGAATACTCGAAGGAAAGTCTTGAAGGAAATGCCTCTGCAGAAATTGTCCAAGTAGAATGACGGTTATATGGATGTCAACTTTGGGATGATGGAATAGCCATTGGTGTCCAAACAAGAGGATTCAAAGCAAATCCAAGGGCTCACGTTCTCCATCCATCGAAGGATCAGAGGGGCTCATCTCACCATTGATCAGATCAGGGTCCGAGTCATTTTTGACGAGCAATCAAAGGAGGAAGACAAGGCCAACAAAGTGAAAACGACTCTCCTACGTCGTTGCACACCTCAGCAAGCTGGTGGAGAGTTGCTAGCATCAAGACAAATTGACAACAAGTGGACTCTTATTTGCATAATCGATTGATGCCATTATTCAGCTCGAAAATATCTTGTTTCTGCTAGTGCAACCGTTGGGAGGCATGAAGCACAAAAGACAAAAGGATGAAAACCATCACTAGTTGTCACTATATGTCACTTACACACTCAGGGAATTGCTCAGAACTTCAAAGAAAAAGACTTGTATCAATGCTCAAAGGCAAAACATGACATCAATTCAGCAGGGCTTCGCCATACATTGCGTGGTTGTTTTTACACTAGCACAAGGGCTGTATTTATAGCAGAAAGCAAGTGAGAAGAGGAGGCCTTTGGCGCTAGAAAGAGGAATCATTCTGTTAGGATTCCTCATCTTCAACTGCAACTGTCTTTGCCAATGATGCTCATTTAGGCCATTCCATTGATCCATGTCACTTCAAGCAGTTACACAACAAGCTTGCTCTCTCAAAGATGCCTCCCCAATGGATGCACTAGCAGAAACAAGATATTTTTGAGCTGAATAATGACATCAATCGGTTATGCAAATGAGAGTCCACTTGTCGATTTGTCCTGATGCTAGTAGCTCTCCATTGGCTTGCTGAGGTGTGCAACAGCGTAGGTGAGAGTCGTTTTCACTCTGTTGGCCTTGTCTTCCTCCTTGATTGGTCGTCAAAAATGACTTAGATCCTTTCATCTTTATTCACAACATTATCCATCTTCTTGGGAAAGGTTCTCGGCTTGACATTGGCGTTAGGAACTTGTGCTACGCTTGGAGCTTCAATTGAACTATGAGACAACAAAGGCATGGAAACTCTTGGAGGTAGCTTTTTAGTTTGTATTAAGCTATTCTCAGCTTTAATAGCTATCTCATATGCGTCTGGTAGAGTGAATCCTCCCATTGACTGTAACATCACCGCCACATCAGTACCAATACCCTTGAGATAAGTGGAGGAACACAAAGCTCGAAGGTCTCATGACAGGTGGCAACCAATGCCATGTCCTTTGAAATATTTCATTAAAATCTCCCATGGATTCGTTAGGACCTCTCTTTATCACGCTCAGCTGATGGATCAACGAGGTATGGTCACTCTTATTCTCAAATCTAGTCACCAACAATTCCCCAAAGCCATCCCAACTTGTAATGCAACCACCTTCCAAAGTCCTATACCAGTCAAGTGCCTTGACTTTTAGAGACATAGCAAGCAATCTAATGGGTATGTTGGCTTGGGTGACATTATGGAAGTTACAAAAAATTGAGATGTCCCTAATATGCTCAGATGGGGTAATAGGACCTTGTCCATTGAAACCAGGGAGACTCTTGGTAGCATTGGGAGGAATAGGGTCGTATGCAGGAAGGTCAATTGAATTTTGGGTGTTAAAGGCTGAGAAAGGTTGTTGCCTATCCATTTCTCTTCTTTCCTCTTGATCTCCTGTTTCTCCAACTTCCTCAACTTCTCCTTCTCCAAAACCTCCTTGCCAAGGATTTGTAAGCACTGGGAATGGTTCGGGGCTTTGTTCTTCAAGAAGAGCTTTAGCTAGAGGGGCTTGATTGGAAGTCCTAGATGACCTAGTGAGGACCATGAAGTATAATGTGGGGAACTTGATCTACAACCAGAGATTCTCACCTTTTGGAGTCGCCAAATGCTGGTTTAAGAATATTTCTACAACCTTAGGCTTGTCAAGACTAGCATTCACCTTGGCATGCCTCCCCTTGGAATCGCCAAGAATGTTAGCCATTTTTCACTCCCAAGTTTTGCCTCTTTCGTTTTGGCTAAGTGCAGCATTCAAATTTTGTCTATCGGAGGAAGCTTTTGTTCGGTCTTCTTGCAAGTGTTATTTATTTCGGGAAGGTTTTACATTGGATTTTTTGTTCAAGACTCAAAGGAATTGTTTCGGACTTTTTGTCCAAAACAATCTTTTCGAAGGAATTGGTCCATTTCATCTTTTCGAAAGGTCCTTTGCAAAAGCCCGAAGGGTCATTGTCATTCTGCCAAAGGGTCTTTTTCTCATGAAAGTGTCCTAAGCAGGTTTTTCGAAAGGTACTTTGCGAGATTTTCGAAAGAAATGTCCCTTACATTTTTTTTGAAAGAATTGTCTCTTGCAACTTTCTCGAAGGATTTGTTTCGGACTTTTTGTCCTGAACAATTTTTCCGAAAGGTCTTTTTTCTCTTGCGAAAAAAGTCTGACATTCAGTTCATTTGCCTTGTGTTATTTCATACATCTCCCTCTATACTGAAATGCTTGTGTTAGAATCTTTAGAGCTTGAAAATAGTCTGTGTATTTTGCTGTATCGTGCACTAGAATATGACATTCATGTGGAAGATAATCTCAGTGCATCACCAATCTTAGAGTAGGTTTCATTTTTGTACAATTTTTAACTCTTCTCCTCTAGATCAAATTGGTCCAGACAAAGGTTGTTTTGCAGAGACACATCAGGGAGCTAGCCCCCTTAAATCTAGAGGTTCATTTCCTCTATAGGTATATCCACATGCCTGGAAATGTCTCAACGTTGCCCAAATATGGAAGAGGATTGAACACTCTTCTAGGGTGCAAGATTTGGAGACAATAGGTCCAAGAGCAAGGGTTTTCTCTAGAACAATTTAAGCTTATGCATGGCTTAATCAAAGAAAGCCAAAAAAAACTTCAACAAAATTTGAGTGTGCAAATCGCAACTATGTTGAAAGATGCTATTCCAAGGAAAGATCACTTTTCCAATGGAGGATATTCGAATACTGATGAGAGGGTTTCTATTAAACCCTCTCAAAAATTCTTCAAGGCCACCTTTTTGCAGAAGGAACCGGTGATAGAGAAAAGGACGCCAAGGGATGATACTTTGGAAATTCGTCAAAAAAAATATGCAGCCTTAAGCCTTGCCACACAAGCATTATTGTCTTTTCGGGATTATTGTGAGACGAAGGACGTAGTACCAAATAGGCAGCCCCGTAGACACTTGCATCAAGGGGAAAGGCAAGGAATCATCAAGGAAGAAAGGATCGAACTACATGGAGAGTTGGAGGAAAAGAATGAAGGGACAGCGCTTTATGAAGAGACCAATGAAATAGAAAAATCAGATTTGAAGGAGGAAGATGAGCTACAAAAAGATGACACTTTGGGGCAGCCTAGAGTGGGAAATTGTGAAAACCAAAAATCTAAGTTTTTTGAGCAGCAAAGAGGGCTGCAAATGATGGATGAAAATGAGGAGATGCTAGGTGCTTTGGGGCAGCCAAGTACCCCACACTTTGGTATTCCAAAAGATGATTTTGAAGAAGCCAAAGAAATCAAGATATTCATAGAAAGGTACGAGTTGAATGATGATTTTTGTTTGACATCTAATAATTGTTCAAATTTGTTGCATGACTCTAGATTTGATGAAAGAGTTTGGAAGGAAAAATTCTCAATCATAAATAAAAAGGGAGTGCAAGCCTTGACAAGGTTGGATGGCACAAAGGGGCCTCTTGATAGATCAATGCATAATGAGATAAGGGAATGCTTGAAGGAAAAGAACACTATGATGGACTTACATACAATCAAGAAGGATATGGTTTGCAAATTGAGGCATGAGGATTCCTTGATACAAGTTCACAATTATTGGCACCAAGAGGTATGGGATCCTGCTAATTTTCTAGAATTTTACAAAGGTTCTCAATTATGATTTTAAATTCTTTATGACTAATTCCATGGGAATGAAGAAAGAATCAAAAAATTATTGGCAACATTTTGGGCCTTGGAACCCCATAGAGAGAAACACAATTGATATAGGGCAGACAGCTAAGAGGTCAAAAGTTGTTGAAAGGTATGGAAACTTTCAAAAATTCTGAGTTGAGCAACCTATGGCAGCCACTTATTATGCATAAGAAATCTGATTTTGAGAGCATTCTAACACTTGTGACAAGGGAAGATGTTGCTAGGTGTAATTCTGATTTGGTACAATTAAAAAACTTAGTTTCTACATCTCTAGTACAACCCTTTCACACGGGCAATAGGTCTGATTTTGCTATGTACTTTCAGCTGTCCATAAATTCTGGAAATATCAATGACTAGGTTCATGGTTTGCATAAGAAAAAGAGGAAGTATAAGGACACGGAACAATAATATATAAAAAGGGATAAAATTCAGTATTGGTGGGGTTTGTTTGATGATGCATACATGTGTGAGGAAGCTAACAAAGGGCAGCCAAGAGGACATACTTCTTACATAAGGGGATCCCTACTAATGAGTTTAGATGATTATGTTATGCACTTACAAGGTATGTTTTCTAATTTGATTAAGTTTGTGTTCTTTCTACAAATGGAAGGACTGCATTTTCGAGATGAAGAAAGATTGATATGGTATAAAGGTCCTAGCACACCTTGAAATGTACACTATGGGAGCACACCTTCTCTAATGTTTTTCCATGAGATGAATTCAATTATGGGCAGCCTTGTTAAGCATATTAAATTGGTTTAGTTTCGCATTCCCAATATTTTTCATATAGGGATTAATTCCATGATGGTTTGTTGGGTAAGCATGGAGTTAGAAAACCCATTAAGGATCATCTTGGTAATGAATAAATTAAAATTTATGAGTAAAGACGTGGTTGTGTTTTACTGTTACAACCAACATATTTACATGCACAATCTTTGGGGAGAGGTTTCAACTCATAAGGGGACTTTGTGGATACGTTCAAAGCATGATAAGAGGTATGAGAGCTACTATTTTGAGTTGCATAACACATTGAATTCTCTTGAGCAGCATACTAGGTACAAGTATGGCAACATAATAAGTTATGATGGCATCCCCTAGATCTTGGGAAGAGGAAAAGGCACAAGTATTAATTCTGAATTTTATCATCATGAAAAATCAGAATTAGGCATGTACTTACAGCAGTATCATGGAGGAAAATTTGTTTTTTGGGGTACATTCCATCTTTTGCAAGGTTTTGGAAACATGCATGTTTGAGTTCCATTTGCAAGTAATAGAAGTAGCACATGCACAAAGAGGTTACAACTCTCATTGATAAGCATTTGGGGACTCTTGATGAGCTTATGGAGTGTTACATACCTACATGGGAATGTTGATAAGGGGCAGCCTTTGGTAAGGCACATGGCATGCACAAGAAAGCCCATATATGTTGAACTATACAACCTTGAGACCTCACATCATGGTAAGTTTACAAGATGGTACCTAGCTGATTTCTTTTTGCATGATTGGAGAGTTATAACATGGCATTTGGGGAGTCATTATCATTGGGGCAACAAAGTAATTAAATTCCATTATAGTTTTTATTCTAATTTTTGGCCACATATCACTTCCTTGGAGGGTATAAGGGAAATGAGCTTCCTCATCCACCACTTGGTATTGAAAGGAGTGTTTGGCTGGGAACATGTGGAGCCTTTGGAAGGCCATGAGGACCCATCTAGCACTTGGGGGCAGCCCTCAAAGTACAGGAACAATAGTGTGAAGATGACATGTGAAGATTTCTTTCATTAAGAAATAGGTAAATGTGGACATTGTTTGATAAGGAGTGTTGGGACACCCACTTGGATTTTGCAATTGCTTGAGGGCAAGCAATTTTGAGAAGGGAGGACTGTGATGTCCCCATTTTCCCCTCTTAAATAAATAGGTATGAAGACTTTTAGTCTATCTCCCCATAGACTAAAGGAGCCCTTTTTGGGAAAATGTTTTTTATTGGTTATTTAGTAATTGTTGAAATAGTGATTTTTATCATAAGACAATTATTAATTAATTAATAAAAAATTTTAAAAGTGGTTTTTTACTACTAAAGTGCTTGAGTGAATTAACTATAAATCTTTTTGCTTTAAAGTAATTTTAATTAAGGCCAATAATTAATATATTATTCAAAAAGGAGATTTTGGTATGGGAGCTAAAGTGACGATAAGCAAAATGTGTTTTATCTTCTCAAAACGGTTCAACCCCTTTGGAAAGTTATAAATACATAGCAAAGGTTACAATGGAGGATATGTTGAAATTGATATTCTTGTTCTCCCTGCATGAAGAAGACTATTGAGATGCATGTCCAGTAGAGGCTCTCTACTTTGGTGATTGATCAATCTTAAAAGGCATATTTTGACATCGTCTTGCGAAAGAAAAGCTTGTTTATGCCCTAAGGAGTGGGGAAAACTACTTTGGAGGGTTTGGATGCTTGTTCTTGAGGGTTTTGTGATATTCTACTTGCATTTTGGCTTTGCTAAATTATTATACTAATTTGCTAGTGGAGTGAACTACTTGGAAAGGTTGGCGCTAGAGTTTGAAGGCTCTATTTGATCAAAACATTCACAAAATAATTATTTGAAATTATTTAATATTTTTTTGATTATTGTTATGGAATTTTGGACGATTTATGAAAGATTTTGAAGACGAAAAATTAATAAATAATTTGCAGAATTATTATTAATTTTTGTAACAGGTTTTCGAATATTTTTTTGCTTGTGGAAGGCAATAATAGTCCCTCTATTTTTTTGCTATTTTTTCAGGCTTCTTGAAAGTGGGGCGATTGACCTAAGAGGGTGAAATTGACAATTTTCATGCCAAAATAAGGCACTGGTATTTTCTTATAATTTTTGGAGGTTGGCAGTGATTTTCAGCAAGGGTTTGAAGGTCTTTTTATTTCTGAACTACAGCAGAAAATTAGATATTAAATCTGATTTTTTATCCATCTATTTTTGGCATGGAAAGTACAAAAGAAAGGAGAAAAAAGGTATTTATTTATGTGGATTTAAATCTGAAATTTTACTACATATTTTCATATTATTTCAAGGCATTTTATTGGCATAAATTCATCATAGAACCCTTTCTTTTTGGCATCTAGGGTTTTTGGAATTAAATAAGGGTTTAGAGAATTAAATTATCAATTTAGGGCTTGCTGATTTTCATTTCAAATTTAGGAATTTTAGGGAAAACCCTTTTTGTCCTAATTCGTCCTATTTGGGGACATTACATTGTATTGCACAAAAACTAGGTCATTGAGGCATTGCTGAGTCAATTTATCACGCTTCTTCGAGTGAATGCCTTAATTAAGTTCGTGTTGCATTCACATTCTGAATCGCTACAAGTTTGAGATAAAATTTGGAGGGCTAGTTTTTGAAGATTTAGGGTATTTCCACTCCAATCTTCCCACTACAAATCTGCTATCAAGATATTTAAAAGTTTGTAAGAAATTATTAATTGTAAATTTCTAACTTTTAAGGTACAAGTAAAGACTCCAATTTTTATTACCTGGTGTCTAGGTGGATCTTCCTCGGATAGCTAGTGCTGAAGAAAATTTTCTCCCCCTAGTTTGCTTGTAGTTCTGTAACATTAAAATAATGAGGTCCTTCACCTCAACTTTAGGTGTCATCCTTGCAATGCATTATTAGAAGCCTTCCATAACCTCTCCATTAATATTTTTGAAGCCATCGAAGTAGCAAAACTTGGGATTGAGGTAGTATCTTGTTGCATGAATGGGTTGGTGGAGTTGATTGTTCCACCTCCGATCAATTATTTCCTAAATGGAATTAAATCTGCCTTTTTACTCCCATAAAAGTTTTGGATGGCTTCTTTGGCTCTATTCATGGCCTCATAAATGTATCTCATTGGGTTTTGTTTCTCATGCACCAAGCACAAAACCCTCACCAAGGCTCCGACACCTACAAAGTTACAAATAAATTAAAGCTACAAACTTACAATTAAAGTAAATATTTTAAAAAATTGAAAATAAAGGAATTGACTTGAAATTTAAATTTAAATTTGAAGTTATCTTGATGATCTTTGTAGCTCTCTTTGCACAACATCATAAAAAAACTGTCTTTTCTCTCCTCTCTCCAGCTTTTTTTGAATATGTTGAGTCAAGCCATACTTGACTAATAAACATCTGCTTCAACGGTGTCAACAAACTACACATACTTTGCAACATTAGGAAGTTTGTTGCAAACTAGTGACATCTGCTCACACAAGCTCTTTCCCTTGGTGTGATCGTTCATCAAGCTAATAACACAAAGGTGATTATAAATGTATTTGAAAATGTTTCTGGCATCTTCTACAACCAGTCAAGGTAATGTAGTGATTATCAATTTTGCCTATGTCCTCCAAAATAAGGTCAAGGTAATGGGCCGTGCAAGGGGTCCAAAAAAGTGACGGATGCCTCTCCTTAATTAGTCTTCCAACCACCACATATATTGTTGCATTGTTAGTTACAACTTGCACAACATTTTTGATGCCCACCTCTAAGACAACCTCCTTGAGCATCAGGCCCAAAGCTAATGCATTCTTTTCTTTGTTAGAGGCATCAATTGACTTCAAACATCCGATATTTTTATTGGAATTGGATGAATGATGTAGAACTCAAAAATTTGGTGTTGGTTGTGCTTAAGATGTGGTTGTAGCTTGCATCTTGCTTGTCTCGCTAGACTTTTGCTTCTTTGATGTTGGTACTCTCTATTTAGGTTTAATTGACCTTGTCTTCTCCCTCTAGTTCTTTTTTATCATTACGTGTCTTTTCTGGATTGGCTCTCTTAGGATAAATAGAAGGTTCTTAAATGTTTAATCTTGGTGGTAAAAAATTCAAACATGTATTCAACAATTCTTATGAACATCTTTTGTTGTCATGAAATTATTCAATTTCACCATTGCTTTTTTTGTTCTTCCATAATTGACTTTGCATCTTCAACAACATTCTAGAGCAACCTCCCACTCAAGTCTCTTGGAGAGGGTGCCTTGTACCCTTTTTTTACAATTGTCAATGTCGTTACCAAATACTCCCAATACGGGCTCTTAGCTACATTGAAGGGAAGCTTGTAATGCCATAAATATGAACACACCTTATCTACTTCCTCGTGCACCTCTTTATTCCACTTTGTACATTGCAGTAAAGGTTGTGCCTCAGGTATGTTTCTACATATAAAAAGCTATGTGATTGGTCTTTGCTAAAATTGAATAAGATGGATGTGTTTTTTATGCATGGACCATGACTATAGCCCATTATCTTTGACATATCTACCTCAATTTATGTTATCGATTCGTGGGTAATGGTTTCTTGTACCCATTCCCTCTCTAGTTTCTTCTTATCCAATAGTGTAAGCTTTGCATTCATCTCTCGTTTTACCTCTTTCATGGTATTGAGACACGTGATGTCGAGGCAAGGAATGCATGCGATATGGTAGATTGATGCCTCCAAAAAAATTCTTCAAGCAAAACACGTGCAAATCACACTCCTCTGGGTCGGTCCAGTTTTGGCATACCTTTGAGTGGCGGTATGACTTCTAGCGGGATGGCTTCTAGTCGCTGATGTTGAACCTGATGCGGTGCTGGATGCCATTGTATGCTAACCTATAGCATGTTTAAATACAAAAAAAATTAAACACAACATTTTAAAAAATAAAACTAAACCTTAAGGTTGTAAATATAAACCCTATGTAGATGAAAAATACAAAAAAAAAAATTAAAAACATTTAAAAAAAATCTAAACCATAATAGCATGTTTAAATACAAAAAAAATTAAACACAACATTTTAAAAAATAAAACTAAACCTTAAGGTTGTAAATATAAACCCTATGTAGATGAAAAATACAAAAAAAAAAATTAAAAACATTTAAAAAAAATCTAAACCATAAATTTGCAAAACTAAATTTTATGTATAGGAAAAAATTAGCACTTTTGTTCATAAATTATGGAAATTTAGTGTGGACCATGAATCAAAATTATGGAAATTGAATGGAATGCATGTAAATTTGTAAAACATGTTTAGAATCCTAATATTAACATTTTAAAAATAATTTACATGCTTGGAAAAAAGAAAAAAGAAAAAAAAATTGGAAATAAAAATTCCTCAAATTTGCTCTACAAACCTGCTATAAACTCCCTCCAATTCACTCAAAGGATGCTCAAATAGTGTGATGAGAGTGTGGGGGCATGTGTATAAAAAGGAGAAAAAATTGTGTTTTCCCCGTTGGACTGTTTTTGGACTGTGCGGTGAGTCCATGCTCAGTACTTGCCAAGTACTCGTGGCAAGTATTGAGAAAATATTCGCTGAAACGTGGCTTCTTAGACCTGTGAGTATAAGTGAAAAAAATTGGCGGGTAGGAAAAAATGGTGAGTACTCGCATACTCGCCGAGTATGTCAACTATGTTTTAATGCTATATGACAAAGTGGCTTTATCAAACCACAAAGTTTATATATTTCTAAAATAAAATTTATATAAACATCATTTGAATAATAGTTTATCTCACTTTTGATCAACTTTGGAAAATATATTTTTTATTTGACACTATTTTGGAGGAAACTCTTACAAGTTTTAATGCTTTATGACTCAATGACTTTATGAAAACACATGATAGAATATTTAAATAATGGTATATGCCTCACACTGTTTTAGTTTGATTTTTCACTAACTTTGAAATAATAATAATTTTTATCATTTTTTCAAAGTTTGACATTATTTTGGAGAGGGTTCAAAATAGGTGTCAATGCGGCTGTCCTTCGTTGGGAGCATTGGCTGAGAAATTCAATCTTAGGTACTTCAGATTTCAATAATTTTTGTTTTTGCTAATGGTTTCTGGGGTAGTTGCGTCCATATTTACTGCATCTACATTTTGGGTCATGCTTCTTGACTCCTCATCAAAATGCATATGATGGATACTGATGACTGGGATGTATATTGATAAAAATGTCATTTTCTTGAGCATAAGATGTCAATTCAGCCTGTTTGGGGAAATGACTTCAAATTTTATGTGCCAACCACACTGTTGAGTTTGTGAATGATTGGTTTCCATGTTTGTCTCAAGAACCAACTATTTCCCTATTGAGATCATTTTGGTACTTTTCTATTTCCACTCCTTCCCTCAGCCGCTGTTTGGTGTATTGATCAATCGTAGTGACAACTTTTCACATCCTTTATGTACATATGATGCTTTGTGGAGTATGAATGTTTTTCTACATGATTATGGCAAAGATTTTTCAACTGCTCCATGATAATAGTTTGTATTGACCAACCTGTTCCTTCTGTGTACAGGTGCTCGCAAGAACAGGGGATCATATAAACACCAATACGCTGCTTGGGATCAATTGGGTCCTTTATTGTTTTGAGTTTGATTTTTAGGGTGTTGGGGGAAGGAATTTTGTTTTCACTTGCTTCTTTTTAAGATTACAACAATTTTGTGTAGTGCTCCTTGTATCTAAGAGATGAAATATGTGGTTGATCCTTCCTAATGCCATTCCTGTGGCAGGGCCAAGGGTTGTCTTTTTCTCTTTGAAACACTTTCTTGATTTGCTACTCACTGTAACCATTTATTTTGAGGGCCTTTGTCAGATATGCATTTTCTAGCTGTAAGTGCTCCTTGTCCAAAATTCTTAAAGCTGTAGTGGCTAGTAAGGAATTAGGCCTTATGCGAGGGGTAATAGTATGATTACGTTGCATGTAGAGATCTGTATGTCTTTTTTCTGTAGACTTTTTAAACTAGTGTGCCATCATCCATCCTTTTAATAAGAACAACCAGAAAGGTTGGACAACCATTCTCCTACATTTCCAAAGCGAATTTTGATATCTTTAATTTGATTGTTGAGTTGATCCAGAATCCTGTCTAAGTTATTCCATGTGGCCAGTTCATATTCATATCATCCACAAAAGTTAACCACCATTTCAGCTTCAACCATTCTATCATTCTGCCACCATACCCTATGGGATTGCTGTCCAAAATATTCTAACAATGACTTCCATCCCTTACAGTACTATTGGTTCAAATGTAACAGCAATAAATTTCATTCAATAATAGTCAACCCCAAAAGTGCAGAAGTCAAGCTTCAACATTTAGCAACAAATTTCAACTTTTAAACTCAATTTGTTCATTATAGCTTGAGATTTTAATATCAAACAACCAATTATAGCTTCGGTCAAAGTTAATATGAGATCTGTCCTTCAGTCAATGCTACTGCAGAAAGTCAAATTTGTACTTGAAAATTTGCCGCTACAGAAACAGGTCAACACCATAGAACATCAACATAGTATTAAATCCTTCTTGGAATGAGGTTAACGTAGCAAAAATATGTTAATGGTGGTCAATGCCCAAAATGTGAAAGTTGTCAGTATCACATAGTCAGCATAGTTTCAGGCCTAGTAAATGCAAGTCTGATATCAAAAAATTGTTATTTAACTCTTTTTTGCCTTAGGATGCCTATTACAAATTAGGAAATTGTGTGTCACAGTGATGACTGGTCAACTTGACTTCTAAATACAAATTTATTGAAATCAAAAGTAGGTTGATGTCCAGGCAGCTGGCCAAATAAGCCGGTAGCATTAATATAATTAAACAACTGTAAATTGAATTTAAGTTGAACACGAGAGCAAAATATGTAGGGGTGTTTACCAATTTTGACTATTTTTTACTTGATGATGACATGACAGTAAATTAATGTAGAAATAAGTGTAATCATCAAATTATGGTGTTGTGAATAATTTTGCGATCACATGATGATGCCATCTCTGTTTTCTTTGTTATGACTGATGTTAGTGATGAATTGAGACTATCTTCCATTACCTTTGACATTGTAGCTAATAACTTCATTGTGAAGTGAAGGCCTAGTCTAGTTCGCAGCAACATCTCCCCTTTATCAGGTTGTCTGTCCTCAATAAATTCATCTTCTCTCAAAAAAGACGAATTTTCCAGTTGTTTCTTCTATAAGTCTATCTTACCAGTCGATAAGATATTCTTTGACATTTTAATTCTCAGTTTCCTTGATCTTCCTTCTACAATTCTTATTATGCCATGTCATATCTGGACAAATATATCTTTATGAAGCTTACTAGGTTATGTTCCACTTTTTCAACGTCAATGTAAGAGGTAAGAATAGTGTCCTATCTTGATAACGATTTCCTCATGAAGCTTACATTGAATGTGCCACTTTTTCGACATGGGTGGTAGTTCTAATTTGTATGCTAGGAGATACATTACCGCAGTCATTGGATGGTAATTTATTAGAGTTTTGCTCTTGCTTGAGCTCTCGCCATATTTCTTTCACACACACTTAGTTGCTCTTCTTTTCTCGTAACTTTTGATTTGAGACTTCAGTTTTCGCTTTGAAATTGTGTAGGTCTAAGGTTATTGGTGTTTGGGTTTCGTACCCATACATTTTTATGAAAGGGCTTAATCCTATTTTCGATGTACATTTTTGTTTTTGTCCTTTTCTATGCTTAGTTTTTGTCTCATTGCTAGATGAGTTCTTAGCACATCTTCGACAATTTAGTATACTATATTGATCCATCCATCGAATTGTGTGGATTTTTCTGTCGAAAGATATCCTTCCATAAATTTCTCGTAAACTTAGGGCCTTTATCGCTTACAGTATCTTTGGATAATATCCTATTCAAATGATATTTTTATTTGGAGTATACATACCAAGTCTAAGATCATGTGTGTCATTTTACAAGGGATGAATCTAGCCATTTTGGTTATTCTTTCATTACTACCAAGATTTGGCTTTTCTTCTTAGGGTTTCATGAAAGAGGAGTAAAAAATATACGAATATGATTTCCCATGTATCGACTTGGAGCTGCATTAATCTTCTATCAGGGGTTTTCTCTGAGCTTTGTTGAATTGACACCTATTATATGTTGTTATATAGCTCTCTATCTTTTCTCAAGTATTTCCAAGGTTACATGGGTGTGCAGGTACACATGGTGTGAGTATGCAACACCCGGTGCGAACCACCACAACACAGATGCAGGGGTGCGGTTCACTGAAACGCTAGCCATATTTTGTCTTTTCAAAGATGCCTATCATCAGTTTTTAAACATTGACACATCCCATTACATGATTCCATGGGCAATCAAAGATAAAGGTGTGGGTTTATTTATTAAGTGCCATGCTTGCACTTTCAACTTTGTGTCAACTAGGCAAATGGTCCCCTTAGTGTCTTTTTAACAGGATCCCATTGCCTTGCTTCTCTATCTTTTTTCCCATAAATTCGAACCATCTAATCATTCGACACATAACCCACACGTCACACTTGCCTTCTTTCCTTCTATCCTTTGCTGCATTCAGCTCTCATTCGGCTGCATTTGGCTCTGCATTTGCCATCGAGATTTTTTCACAATACTCTGAAGAATTTAAAAAGGCGGTCTTCTCAAACATTCACCTACTTCATCCTACAAAGATTCCAAACTCAATGAAGGAGGTGGTTTGGTTGGTGTTTTTTAGAAGACTATTTAAAAAAAATAAAAATAAAAGAGGTTTAACACATTATGTTAAAAAAAAAAGAATAAAACAAGGTAAGGCCTGAGTGGGTGCCTGTTGATGGCGAATCTAAGGAGATTTCTATTCTCCTTGTTTTTTCTATCCAATACAAATCCAAACAAGGATAGCAGGCTTTGAAGATCCGTCCTATCAATTTGAAATATCCAAAAGTTAAGTGACATCTCTGAGGTATGAAGAAGGTATAAAAACCCTCACACACTTGAGCAGATATGTGGATTGTGCAAGGGAGATCTTAAATCACATTAGCCAAAACTTAGTAGGGTTTTCAAAAATAGCTGCACAGCTATGGAACTTAGGAGAAACCCCGGGTTAAGAAAGGAAGTTATAAATAGTGCTGTTCCATACTCCAAATGCATCTGTTATTTGAGTAACATACACTGCTTAAAGGTTTTCAAGAAAAAAAGCAAGCAGAAGACCATTATGGCAAGTAATGCACAACTGAGATCAGTGAAAGGCAAGAAGCAATGAAGGCACAATTACAATCTAATCAGACTTGATGAGGAAGAGCTTGTTAATGACCAGGTGCATTTTCTCATGCCTTCAATCTCTTTATGGGTGGTTCATAGGTATGCAGTACTGGTCTTGCCATACATCAAGGAAATATTTTAGTTGGCAATGTCAAATGCAACTGTCCTCCTTTGCATCCCACACAACCAACACAGGTCTTCTCCACAGCTGATTTACAAGTCTCCAAGGCATACAGGCCTATGCCTAAAACAAACTTTTTAGTTTTCTCTCCACCATCTCTAGGAAAAGTGAACCCTACACCATGCCCAATACTCCCATGGGATATTTTCATCCAGTGTCCAGGGCCAAAATAACTCGGAACATTTTCCTTCCCCCTCTTGGAAACACTCCAGGGACTTTCTCCCAAGACCAAAGTCCTCAGGGCATGAATAATCCCAATGAAGAAGGGGACAGGCCTTCAATGGAAAACTCTGCAAACATTCAAAACATCTCTGGTAAGCCCTCACTGATAAAGGTTACAAATTTTTTTGCTGCTATTGTGAAAGCTATTTGAAACCTGGGTGGAAGGCTTGATTTTTTAGGTCAGAACATTTGGGACCATGGGGCTGTTATACCTGTTGTAAGTGAATGCATTGATAAACTCACTTCTCTAAACATTCAACAATCTGAAGGAGTAATTTTGAATGTCAGCAACATATGGTTCAAACCCCTGAAAATATTCTTCTTTTATGGCCCAATAAAACAATTCATTGGGGTTGCCATTATGGAACATGCTGATCACATGAGGAGGACTAAGAGGAAGGTGCAAACTATCGGTAGTACAAGCGAAACTCAGGGGCAGGCAACAGACTAACAAGTACCATTTTTTCATCCAGAGACCCATGACCCAGACCCAAACACTTGGGGAAATCCCAATCATTTACAGGAAGGAGCTGTCGGGGCTTTTCAGTCAGCTAATCAAAATGAAGATCCAAATTGATCAGGCCAATCATTATAGGATGTTGTTTCTTTATGCCAACACTTTTTGGTCCATTTTTTGTAATTTACAAGGAAGTCCTTCCTGAAAGACTTCATTTTTTATGATCCCTATTCAAAGTTTAATGCTTTCTTGTTTTCTCTACATAGCTTCAGGCAGACTATAGATAGTTCTGAGTCTTTGTTTCCTTTTAGTTTATTTTTTTCGATCCTTTGTGTGGCATATTTTTGGTCTGTTTTTGGATGATGCTATTTTTTAAACTGCTCCTGCAGTGTTTATTGTAAAATCTATCATGGAGTATTTTATCTTCCATCATAGGCATGTTCTCGCATGCTGGTCTCTGTACAATTTTTATTAAATTTTAAAATATTAACCTTTAAATTTAAAAAAATCAAATATGATATTATATAGATATCCTATAATTTGAACATGTCAATAAATGCCACGAGCTAATTAACAAATAAACATAATATCCAAAGTGTTCAGGAACTGTTATTTGCTACATGTAAAACATGCAGCTGTCATATGACATTAGGTTTCAACAAAAAAACCCGTAGAAATCGTTAATCAAGTCAAGCCAATCTCACTTTGCTGATTGTGAATCTTTGTGGGTTGGAAGTCGAGCCAGTCAGTATCTGTTTGCTGTGAATATTACGAAGAGAAGAATGGCGAATGAGAATAAGGCCTGACTCGAATGTAGAAAATGATAATAGATATTATATAAAGCTAGGGTTGTCATTTAAGTTTTTTGTGATTTTTGTTTTACATTTTAGTTATTATGATTTTACTTTTATTAGTTTTTGCTTTCATATTGGATTTTTAAGTGGAGTACATACTCTAGTTAGGGAAAGTACCTGGTGTGTTGGGCTACACCTACACATGCACACCTGATATGGTTGTGAGCCAATTTGGTTAGGTACGTGCACCCAAACAACCGTTGTGTATTTCCAATACATGGGAATTTTCATGGCTTCATATGTCTTATCTCTTCCAATATGATTTGAAAATTTGCTATTATGAAATTCATATAGGATTTTATATTCAAGTATCATTGTTGGGTGCTACGGCCACATTTTGATAATAGAGAATATTGTCTTCTAACCTATATCCCAGGAGAAAGTCATTTTCCTTAAGGAGTTTGACCATGTTTTGACGTTCTTCTTCATTTGTTTGCTCTTTTGTGGTCTCTTACTACATGATTCTCTTTCCCTTGTTTGTTGACTATTTCAGGTTTATACTTCTTGAAGATTTGGGACCATCTATATTGTTTAGTGGTAGGTTCTCATTTTGAAAGAAAGCTTTTGGTGCTTTGTGGTTTGTGTATACTTTAAAATCCTTGTTTCTAATGCAATGTTTTCAAGTTTTGATAATGTGAATGATTGCCAGTATTCGTTTGCGGAATATGGGGTTCCCTTGTTCAGCATCAGACACTTTCTTGCTTTTGTAAGCTATTACTTCACCATCTTGGGACAGGATAGCTCCTATAGTGTGATCGTTGGCATTAGCATGGATTGTATATGGTTTTGATGGGTCAGTTAATGTTAGGATGAGTACTTCTCGTAATGTCTTTTTAAGATTGCCTAAGGATTTTTGTTGTCTTGTTGTCCATTCAAATCTGTGTCTTCCTTAGCAATTCTTGTAGAGGCAATTTTTATTTTAGAGAATTGATGGATAAGTCTTTTTTAGAATCCCACTATTCCTATAAGGCTTCTTATATTGCTTATGCTAGCGGGTGCACACCAATCTCAGATTACTTCGATTTTCATAGGGTTGACCGTTTTGTCTTTCTTGGAAACTGTCTTGGGTATTCAATTTCATTTTTAAAGAAGTCACATTTAGATAGTTTCATTTGTAGTTTATTATGTCTGAAATTTTTTATTATTGTTTGTAGATGTCCTTTGGATTTTTTTATGGTTAAAGATTATTATGTCAATACTATATGATTATTATTGTCTGTAAATGTCCTTTGGATTTTTTTTTGGTTAAGGATTAATATCAAATATGTCAATACTATATGAATTTCACTGGTTTATGTTGTAGATATTGTTTTTCGTTCCCATGAGTGTTGCGGGAGCTTTGGTCGAGGGCATAACAAAGAATTTGTAGTAATATTGAAAATGCTATATTCAGTAGTAAGTACTACCGTTGCTTCTTTGATTCTTAATTGTTGGTATTCACTTTTTAGATCTCATTTTGAGAAGATTGTTGCTTCTATTAGGGAATGTTGTAGGTTGTCTATTCTAGGAAAAGGGAATTCATATCTTATTGTTATTTTTTGTAAGGGTCTGTCATCCATAGACATTCTCATTGTTTCTTCTTTCTTTTAACAAGGAGAATTGGTACAACAAACGATGATTTGACGGTTGTATGTGTCATTTTTCTATTAACTCTCGGACATGTGTTTTGGTATATTTAAGGTGGTCTAAAGTTCAGTTTTGAATTCTGTTCTAGTTTTGTTTCATGGTTTTTTAGGGAGGTAATTCTGATGGTAGGTCTCTTGGAAAAACATCCTTATATTTAAATTATAAATTTTTGTTGTATTTTACGCGTGTTTTATTCATCTCAATATGACCTCCATGAATAGTCATTACCATAACGACATTTTTTCTCATGTATTTTTGGCAATAATCAGAAGGCAAGGGGACTCACTTAGCACACCAACACCGTAAATATTTTTTAGTGGGGAAAAATGATGAGTCTATTCCACTGCTTTGGACTTCTCACCCTCTAGCCGCTTTCTTCATTGGCAAAGCTTTTGGAGCATGTAATACTTTATAAGTTACCCTTGTCTCATAATTCTTACCACTATGGGATTAACCTAATTACAACACAATCCTTATATTTGTCCAATAGGGCTTTGAAATTTAAAGTTATTTATGTTTTATGTTTGTTGTGCACGTTTTCTTTTATGAGTACCATGTAAGAATGATTGCATTTCCTAGTCAGCCAACTATAGTGGATATCGGATGATTTGAAGTTGTCTTTTTATGGTGTTGTCTTGTCTGTTCATGTTCTCCAACAGGAATTATCTGATTCTCTTTGAATTTTTGGAATATTTTTGAGGTGACATCTTCCTAGCTAGATTCATTATATTAAGCCATAGTGTGGGCAGGTGGAAACAAATTAGATCTGCATTGTTACCTGAAATCGAAGTACATGACAAGAAATGCTTAGTTATACAAACTAGTGTGCAGTGCAGCCTTAGGAAGACCTGATAGACATGTGGTCCTTGAGTCATGCATTTTGAAAGGTCCTTTGCACCATACTAGTGGGGACAAGATAATGATCATTCCAGACATACCATAAGAGCCCCATTCCCGTGGTCTATAGCAAATGTGTTCACTACCTCTCTAGAAAAGATATTGCATCACTTGTGGCTTTACCCTTCCATTAGAATTCAATGGGCACATGATATTTTGTTACTATTTAGTGCTTTCAAGCATTTTTATCAATTGTAAGATAAAATAATTAATGGCAGATCAGACACAGTCATGTTGAACCAAGCATGGCGATGGGCTTGATGCCAAACTATGTATGGTCTCATCCATCACCTTCAACCAGATTCCCCGTTACCCCTACAATCCCCATGTGCCTCCCTTACATAGACAATAAGAACCATGCCCTAACCATTCATGGATGAATCATATAATGGTGCTTAAATCATGCATAAAGTGTATGTATAAGGCAAAACGGAAAAAAAATGCATGACGTCCATCCCCATCCCATTTGTAACACAATCATAGAAATAGTCATATGGAGAATCCATGTTGAAGGCATGTAGGGCCTTACACTGCGAGCTAGGGGAAAAGCTCACGTTGTAAGAACCACTTTGTCAGAACTTGAAGAGAGAGCCCAATATTTTTTTTCTTAGAGACATCTAAATGGATTCCGATGAAGTCAGGGATCAACCCCCATGTTCATCCATTTTGTCCTACTCAACTTCAACCACCAAGAAAGCAACTACTGACTAAGAAAACTTATAATTCAGATATAAAAGAAATTGCTTATTAACTATGGAGTATTACTCCTTAGCTACATAATTACTAAGCATTAAATTTACTTAGGTTATCACATTAGTAAATGTTACAGCCACTGGTTACTAGATTTACTTCATTCATGCAACTGAAATTGCTAAACATAAAGTACAACACATCATATTCCCAAAACTGTTTTTCCGAAGATTTTGTCAGTACAATGATAATGACAACAGTCTGAAGTACGAGTCATATAAACAACACATTTCTCATGTAACCATGATCAAACACTGAGGCAATACACTATAATGCTGCCATTTAATCTCATACCACAATCAGAATAGTACAGCTCATAATGGCACTCTTATGTAGATTTTGCCCTCATTTATTGCAAAAAATTACATAATAAATTTTGCTAAACAGCAGATAAAATCAATGGTACAGCCAAGTACTCATGTTACAACACAATACCATAACTACAGGTACGTCTAATTCCATGATATCATCAATACAAGTACAACTCATTAGCCTGCACATGAAGAAGTAGAAGGAAGATAAGTAGAGAGGGAGAATGTCCTCAGGGCGCTTTTCTGCTAACCATAGAGCCATGGGCTTCCCTGCACACTTTCCATAAACTCGGAAGTGGCCCTACCCTTCACAAGAGTTTTTATAATAGAGAGACAGATGTGTGAGAGAGAGAGAGAGAGAGAGAGAGAGAGAGAGAGAAAACATGCGAATAACTTATTGTCAGCTCATGCTTACGACAAAAAAAAAAGCAATGCAGACCATAGACAATAAACATGTTGATAAGGGAACAAGCGATCAGAAAATCATTATTTTTTGGCCAAAGACTTGCACGAAACACACAACACAAGTAACCATGTATCTGAAACTCTTGTTACTGAACTATCAGAATCATTGGCACACCCCATAAGACCCAATATTTCCATGCAATAAGTCAGAAATTTCATATCAGAAGAATAAGAATGTATATCAAATACTTGTATCAAGATGCAATGAATTCAGAGGGTCAAACGACTATAATCTCTGAGATATATGTAGCATAGCTCATATTGTTAATATACTGCAACTATATGTTCAGCTGCCTTTGTTTTAAAGGTTGCAAGTTATTTGATGAAAAATAGTTTTGAACCAAAACTGCCATATGTACTTTGCTGCAAGAAGTTAAAGTAACCTTTATTCTCAACATTTTCTTCAAATAATATTCTATCAAATAATCATAGCACATCAGGGCTATACATGTTAAGACTACCAAGAGTCTATATCAAAGCTCATCATGTTACTGTCATGTACAGTTCCCATGACAGGAGCAGGGAAGATCTATCAAGCAAGGTGAAACAGCCAAGGATAAGTGGGATAACTCTGCAGCTTTGACTGCAAGCCCCCCTGCAAAAGTGATGCTCTCTGTTGTGTAAGCTGCAGTAAGATCCTCTCTTATTACCAAAATCAGCAACTGAATGCCAAAAGACTCGTTGCAAA
This sequence comes from Torreya grandis, assembly GCA_037957365.1. Taxonomy (NCBI): domain Eukaryota; kingdom Viridiplantae; phylum Streptophyta; class Pinopsida; order Cupressales; family Taxaceae; genus Torreya; species Torreya grandis. The sequence goes on from JARHVA010001204.1 coordinate 378,410, forward strand.
AATCATAGTATAGTTGTATCAATCTAGTGCCCAGAAAGCCAGTGTTCAAACAACCATGAGCTATAATCAAGATCTAAGTCCTTAAGAGGACAATATTACGTGTTTCCAGAAGTACAGAGTGACCAAGAAACAATGCAACCCAATCTGATAGAAGAGTGCAGTCGGGGTTTTCCCCTTCTGCACAAGCACATTATCTTATTACAACTAAATGACAGCCCACATGGGTGGGCTGTTTATGCCCCAACCTAAAACCAATCATAAGTTATGAAGGCAGATAATACCAACCTCAACTGCCATCGCCATTATTTCCAACCATGAAACCACATTCTTCTGCACTAAGGATTCAACAAGGTCAAATAGAGCCAAATATTTATTGCTATGGAATCCAATCATCTGCAAATAATCAACAGCTAAGAAGCTGGGTACCTTTATGCAGAGGGAACCGTCCTGGTACAGCGCATAGTGGATATCGGCCCCGGTCTGACCACTTCTCTGGTCTTGCTCGGGTACATCCTCGCAGGGCTGGATAACCTGACTACGTCTGACCCTGCTGGGACAGACCCTGCCCGCAGGACGTGAGGATGCACAGTGAAAAACATTTTATTTTTATTTTTCGTTTTAACTTAAAAAAAGTTTTAAAATAATGGGAAAACTCTAAAATGTATTCTTATATTCATTTTTTCAAAAACAAACAACAACACACTTTCATCTTATTGCACAGGTGCTCTCTCACCTTCATTTTGTCATTTGCTTAGTGCTGAAACTTCATGCTTTTGCTAGAAGTATCCATTTGGTGCCAAGCAGTTTAAGAAGCTTGCAACAAGAAGGATTGTTGATTGAAGGTAAGTTTTTTGTGGATTTTTTAATATTTTCTTTTCATATTTCAGTCTTCACACAGGGGGGCGGTTTTCAATATGTCATGCTTTTTTTTCTTCGACAAATAGGTTTCTTTTCCTGTAAATAATCATATTGTATTTTTTTTAAGCTAGGTAGTTATAGGTATTTACTAGAATGGATACAATGGCTAGTTCTGTGGGCCAAGGGATAGAAACAACCTTCATAACCAATCCTTTCTTGCCCCTTTCGAAGTATGTCATGATGTTAGAGTAGATTCCAAGAGGAGTGGTTAGATTTGATGGAGCGCAAAGTGTAATGTCACATTGTCACATATAAGAGCTCTTACAGTCAGGTGAAATCCCATTTGTGTGCAATTCCTTGCCAAGGAAGCAAAGATTGCACTAGGCCAAATGGAAATGGGTTGCCAACGTCAAAGATCCTCAGTTGCCCTAATTCGAAGCATCTTTTGGCAAATAAAGGATCTTGGTCTAGCAAGCCAACTGCTGATCCATCTCATGCCCTTATTGTGGCCTTGTCATATCCATTTTTATATACATCCTCTACAGAGGAAGAGGATTCACCTCTTACTCGGAAGAGAACAAAAGGTGCGGACCCATTGGAAAGGTCATTTCAAAATGAATTGAGAGAAATAGTTTATAAACTTCTTTGGCGTTGTATTTACACATGTGGGCTGTCATTTAATGTTGTGAGATCACCATATTGGCAAGGTATGGCAAGAAGAATTAATACAACTCCTAAAGGGTACCGCAACCTAGGGTATGAAAAGGTGCACACCACTTATTAGCGAAAGAAAGAAAACATGTAGATGATTCATTGCAGTCTATTAGGGATTCTTGGATTGAAACAAGGGTGCCCATCATGTCTGATAGATGGAAAGATATAGCTAATAGGCCATTAATTAATGTGATTGTAGGGTGCCCTAAAAGGGCAATGTTTTTGAGGACTGTTGATTGTGAGAGGCAGGTGAAGGATGCACAATTTGTTGCCAACATCCTTATAGAGACTATTGAGGTGGTGGGGCCTCTAAACATTGTCGATGTCATAACAAACAACACCAATAATCGCAAAGCTGCTGGGATTTTATTAAGGTGATGTACGGGCACATATTTTGGACACTTTTTGTCATCTATTATGTCAAACTAATGTTAAAAACGTTAAGAAAAAAATTGAATGGATCAAACAAAGGCTAGTGAGACCTAAATGTTCACTAACCATCACATGTGCAAAGGCATCTTCAGGTCCTTGGAGTTGCAGTTGTTAAAAGGTAACTGTCTTTTTTCTAATCATTAATGTATAATTTTAATTTTATATTGTAAGTTTGTAAATTGTAATTTATTGAATTTTAACTGTTTTGAATTTTATTTGTTTTTATTTATTATTAGGTTGTCGAGACTCGATTTACTTCACACACAATCATCTCAAGACGACTTGTGAAGGTGTGAAATGCATTGAGCAACATGGTTTCAATAACCTTTGGATTGTATAGAGGCAATCAGACAAAAAAGGCTAGTGAAAGAGTTGATCCTAGATGACAGGTGGTGGGATTGTGTAAATTACTTGCTCAGTTTTATCGAGCCCATCACGAGTATGCGCATATCTGTTGATATGGATCTTCCATGTTTGGGTGAGATTTATGATGGAATCAACTCATTGATTGAGAAGATTAAGTCCATTATAAATGCCAAATAGCAAGATTCGACAAAGAATTTCTTCAAACAAGTACACTCAATTCTCATTGATCGAGGCAATAAAATGATGACCCTGCTGCATCTCCATGCCTTTGCCTCAACTCCAAAATACTATAGCTTTGAGATCTTTTCTTTGCCCAAGAGGGTGCCACCAGATGGTGATGTGAATAAGGCGACATTCATTAGACTCTTCCTTGATCTAGAGTAGAATTTCATAGCCTCTATAGGTCACACCCTTAGCATTCTTAAAGACAAGTACAAGGACACTCATAGGTGGTGGTACCTCCGTGAGTAAGGATCCACCTATCTCCGACCTATTGCAATACAAATTCTATGACAAGTAAGATTTTTATCTAACTTTATTTTCATTTTAACTTTTTACTATTTAATATTTAGTTTTAGTTTTAACTTTTAATTTCTATAAATTGTAATTTTGCATTGCATTTGCCTCAATAGGTTGCGAGTTTCTCTTCAGCTAAGTGGAAATGGAGTACATACACCTTTATCCACTCAATTTAGTGCAACAAGTTGGCAACGAAAAAGGCGGAGTTGGTCTATCTACATTCTAAAATGTGTCTTTTATCACACGAGCAAGTTGAGTTCAAGCAAGGGGTGATTGAGGGGTTGGGATATAGAGCCAGAGCATCTTGACTTTGAGTTTTCCATTGCTCACCTTTCATTGCTTGACATAGAGTTAGAGTGTTCTTAGCTAGACTTGCATAGCACAAATAGTGGGATAAATAGATAGAAAGGGATTTTAATAATGTTCGCGAGACCAAACCAGTGTATGGGACCCCAAGAGGAAAAATCATAACCAAAGGGTTGAGGAAGTTGCTGGAAAAATAGAATATTTGAGCAGCTTGACCCTAGTTCAAATATTTGTTATTGTTCTACCTCCGAAGGTTCATTCTTCTATTGTGGATTTTGGTCAAAAGTTTCCCATTATTTCAATGTTTTCTCCTTCGAATAAGGTGGACATAGACAACCCTTGTAGGCTGTCAATGAATCTAGCTTGAATGTCATCATAAGCGGAGCATTCCATGATATATAGTGCCATTTCATCTCAACTATACTTGATGCGCAATTTTTTTTTTTCTCTATTCCCATGTTTCTTTTGGGATCTTCCACCTAAATGTCTCACATCTAAGTTGGTGTGATCCAGTTCTCAGTTGAGCTATGGCCATCTTCATTTCCATTTGATTTTTACCCCTATGTAGGTTTTTTGGTCATGTTCATAATCAGGTTTATACTTGGTCATGTAATATTGCTTTTTCCTTGCGAGTTACTTTGTCCACATGCTTAGTTTAAACTTTTCCCTTGCCTAGTTTTTGATCTATTGATTGATGGTTGAACATTCATGTAGGTTGATACCCCATTTATCGATTCATAGTTTGTGTTGTTTCATCCATCCTTCCCTCATTGCTGCCTTTGGCCACCTATAATCGCTCATGCTCGCTACTTTATTTATGTAGCCTAGGAGACATATCATCGTTGTTACTTCTTTTGGAATGCGGCATTGCTACTGCTTGTGGTTATAATGAACTATGTGATGATGTTGATGCTCTCAATGAAGAGCAATATGTTGATTTATCTTTAATATTTTGTGTATATATTTTCACTATTTATTTGTTCTAAGTTCAACCACTGACTATTAGTCTATTAGTATTAATCTATTCCAAATTTCTTGACATTTTGCATTGAATTGTCAACAATGTTTTACTTTTCAATTGTTTTGTGGTTAATTCGCTTTTACTCTACATATTATGTGGTTAATTTTCTTATTTGGTTTACTTTTTTTTTTAAATTTTTTTTGTATGACTGTACCCAAGTTGTACTCGGGAAATTTTTTGTCGTACATGCATACTCGAACCCTATACTCGTACTTGTACACGTACTGGCTACTTAGTTCAATGGTAATGTTGAGACTATTCAAGCCTAAGCCTTCTATTCCCATAAGATATCACAATATAGGTCAATCCTACTAGCTTATATGCCTACTAGATTTCTTTCTTCAAGGATTTAGAGTGATCATGGTCATTATGCACAACATACTCATTCATCTAATCAATCTTGGAAATTATACTGATATAGCAAGGATATAGATATGCATACAATCGGGCTAGACCCATAACTACTACTTCAATTGTCATACTTATTTAGGGAAGATACAAATGATGAAGGTGGAATGCAATGATAGACAACCCTAACATTATTAATACCAAGAAAAAAGTTATATATGCAACCAAAATGAATTTAGCCCTGCCTTCGACTTAGAATACCTACATTATGAATGCGCCAAGCAAATCAACACAAGGATGCAAAGTTGGACCAAGTCTTGCTGCATATCACAAATCTATTAAGCAACAAGTCATAATATACTAGCATTTAGGAAGGGCCAAGCCGCGATTCATCATTCATTACGGAGTTCCCAAATATACTCAAAGATATAGTGATATACAAGTATTTAGTGATGGCATATTCACACAACTAAGTTATAAATTTATAATCCAAAACCATAGTGAAATACCAAATGCGGGCTATGCCTTAGAAACTCTCCATTCATATATTTTATTACATGTAAACAAGGAGAAAACACAAGTGAAATCAAACACTTGTGGGATGTGCCCTTTGAGAGAGAGAGAGATAGAGAGAGAGAGAGAGAATACGTGCCCTATCCGAGTCCAAGCACAATATCACACCAAGAGTCCACAGTCTTCCTCAAATCTCTCTTCCAAACTCATGGACTAGATTTTCCGCCCCCATCTTTTTCTATTCTCTCTATATCCTCAACTCCTGACCATGGACTTGTTAATGGAGGTAGGGAGAATCCAATCTCTGCATCCCTTAATGGCTTTGGCCAATGCATGCCTTTAGTCATGCCATAACGGCTTCAAATTCTCAGCAAAACCTCCACAAGATTCGTTTTCATGCTTTGGGAAGGGCTTTATCCATAATAATGACAAGCATAAATCCTAATCGAGCTCACAAACTTTAAAATCAAGGAACATGAAATACATAATCTTTTACAAGCTTTCAAAAAGTCAACCAAGCAAATCATTCCCAAAAGAACAGGTATTCAAATGGTCACCCAAAATACCATGAGGTCACATCCCCCAAAATCTAAGCAAGGGATTAAAAATCATTCCCATCACCATGCCATTGACCCACATGGGTCTATGGGCTCTCGACCCCAGAGATAACTTATAATAACAAACCCAACCATAATGACAGTAATCTGAATACTTACCAATAAAATCATTACCATGGGTATGGTTAATAAGCTATTAACTAATAATAGCTAGTTTACTAACATTAACAAGGCTAGTAGGAAAAGCAAAAGCAATCTTGTTGTGCTTCTTATTAACATCATTGTTACCTAATGTTGGGTCATCACTAATCAAGACAAAGTCATTTTATAGTGATCATAGAAAAGTCAAGTCTTAACAATGCAAAAGTTGCAAAACCTTCAAGACTAGGTCTCAAAGCGAATAAATCCCAAAATAAGCATCCACGACGACTGACACACATGAACACGTCAATGCAACATGATACAAAGACTCATGCAAGCGTTTTTTATGACAGCCAGCATCCATGCAGTCATATAATGTGACAAGCAATGCCAATTGATACACCCCAAATACATCTAAGACATGAGTGGTGCAGGTGTGTGCGTTTCTCTCTTCTCGGCTGCCTCCCAATTCTTGGTATCTCTCTCCCTGACGATGCTCTCTCTCGAGTTACATCCTTTCGAGGGGGTTCCTACAACCACATAGGAACGTTGGGTAGTTAGGCCATTTATATCATAATAAAATGAACTTATAAATAATCACAACAATACACATGAAAAGTAAGAATTAATTAATTAGCAATTAATTCATCCAGTAACTGCAATTAATCTTCATAAATTCCCACATTATCAATACATGGAAATGCAGAAATAAAATCAATAATAATTTTATTATCATTTATTTAATAATAAAGGAACAAGTACATAAACATGGGGTATGACGCACATGACTGGTGTGATCCATTACACTTTATATGTCAAATGTCACCTTTCTTCTTGTGTTCAACCCATTTTCATGGTCCATCTATGGGCCACCCTAGCTTGCCATCATATGGTTTATGTAGATGCAAATGTGTAAAAATGTGAGATTTATTCCTTATACATAGAAATGATGCAGAAAGTATGCTTGGAAAGGGATAAAGATGCCAAAGTTCTTTGATGTTGCATATACGAAAACTTACATAAGCAAGGTAGGATTTATACTTAAAAGGGGTGGATTTTAGATATAAATACAACAAAGTTATTGGTGCAGCAGCAAATCTGGCTCCTTTCTTGAGCTTGATCCTCACGGAACTGCTAGAAGACTCCAGCATTAATATACAGTGAAATTGGCTGAAAATATGGAGTCATTCAACAGTGAACCAGCTTTATTTGGAGGTTATAATTCATTCTTTGCACACCCACGGAGTATTAGAGTCCCTTAAGATGTTTCCACTTTCCTTTCACAGTAAATCACTAGCCATCAGTGAGATCAGTAATGGTTGTCTATGCTTTCTAACCAGTCCATGAAACAAAGCATGCCACCCAAGAACTCAAAGCTTGAATGCACAAATAGTGGACCAAATAGGATTGATTGTCTTCAACAAGTATGTGCTCATGATCTCTTGTCAACAATGTAGAGTTTGATTTCTCAAAAATATTGTGACCCAGTATAATGTGGTTATATAAAGCTAAACCACGGCAATCAATGTATGTAAAGTTAAGAACCTTGATTGCATACTGTTGCAAACTGATAAATTCCGCTTGCTTTTTAGTATTACTAGTTACAAAAAGTTAAGAACCCTAGAACAATAGAGGGTATAGCAGTTAACTAGACATTGCTATTCTCTTCTAACCTTCATGAATGATAATAAATTTAGTAAGGCATGCTCCTGGAGTGGTGTGCAAGTATCTATAATCTATGTATGGTTTGGTATTGCCTAATAAACAAGAAATGAAAAGGCAGATATAGGATCTCTAGTTGGATTCTGGGTTGAACAAGCTCCTCCAGTGGTAAGTATTCTTCAATCTTAACAATGCCAAAGATACGTGGTCTGTGTGTTGTGTCAGAGAGTTGTTTGCACAAAGTATTTGTAATGCCATCCTTTTCAATGTAGCAGTATAACCAAATACCTGCCAAAAAACATGGCTAGAATGAACTCCTTGAGAGCTCTATGTAGCTTCTTCACTGGGCCTTCAAGCTCCTGTGACTTGAATCCTTGGAGGGTTACTTAAGCACTTTACTTGATATGCTTTTGAAGTCCTAGCCAGGCACTTGGAAAGCCCCCAGTGAGATACGTATCATTTTGTCCTTGTTATGCTTAATCTTTGTTCATTGTTAGGCCAGGATACACACACACTATTTATCTGTATTATGTCGACCTTTTGTCTTTATGAGGCTCTTTTTCTGGGCTCCTCCTCAAGGCATTTTGGACTTTCCTCTTTAAGCTTAAACATTGCTTTCTAAGCCCTAATGTTAACCATATTAAATAAGGATTGAAAGCGGACATGTGTAGGAGCTTTTCTAATATATGAGGCTGTATCAAGGATCTTCTCAAGAGGTGGCTGATGGCAATGTTCCAATTAATTTTTTCTTGGACTTTGCATAAGTATATGAGTAAAGATTGGATATTTCTGTCAATAATCTAAATACTAAAAATAATAATTTCCTCGTGATACATCAACTTCTTGCTTACTCTCCTGGATTTTATTTATAGTCACTTCCCAAAAAATTGTCACTTAGAGCTTGTCATTTTTAGGTGGTTTGATATCTTTCTATTCCTCATAAGATTTTTTCTTACAATACTTGAGAGCATATTTTTGAAAACAATTTTGAACAGATTTTTAAATCTAGATCTACCATGTAAAAGATTACATGAAAGAGAGTTATGTAAAATCATCTAGAATTCCTTGTTCTTATAATTCCAGCTACATGTGTTTGGGATTAAAATGTATTATGAGATGATTTCTTTTTTTTTTCACTCTATTTTCATTATGTCCATTGATTGACCTGGTTTGGATAACTTTGGGATCCTTGGGAATGAACTTATCGTGGTATCTGATTCTGTCCAGGTAGAGTTACTATCTCGAGTGCATCATCAGAATTTGGTAAACATAATTGGATATTGCGAAGATAAAAATTCAAGGTTAGTAGTACCTTCGTATCTTCTATGCAGTGCTAAATCAGAGATGTTGCTTTACCATTTCTTGATGCTTTTAGCTTTAAATACTATATTTAAATACCTAATACAAATCGACTTCAAGTTTACTATGAGATTGTGGTGCACAACATAGGAAGACAGGTCCCTTGTGGATGGTACATTCCATTCATGAGGCTGCTTGATACCAAACCCTAGAAAGCGACTCTTTGAATGTAATACAAGATTTCTTGTCTTGTGTTTACCTTTATCATAAATTTTAGTTATTCTGAATAAAATTGGTACTTAACAAAATTTGAAAGTACTAGTCACATGTTAAGATGCACTTTCATTATAAGTAACTTATTAAATCAATCCATGTAAAAGCCTTGAAAGTGTTTGTAACTTCCTAAAAAACTTTGATTGAAGTTACTTTAATCAATGATTCTATTATTCTCTTGAATCTCTTTGGAATCTAAATTTATTTCAGGTGACAGTGTAGCATCAAAGTGAGGCTAAAACTAAAATTGTATTATCTTACCTTTGAAAAAATACAGAGAGGTTATAAAGGCGATTCTCAACTAAGTTCAACATAGTTAGAACACACTGAATTCTAGAAATTGAGCTCAAGACAGACTGGTACCCTTCGTTTAACTAGAGAGTTTGTTTGCTAGGAGGTATTTATAATTTGAGTAAGAATGAAAATATTATTCAAACTTTGCTTTTCTATTATTTACATTAATTTCTATACTTAACTGGGTCAAGTGAATTATGATGTGAAACTCGCACTAGATCACTGACAGAGAGGAGGACAACAATCCAATGTAGTTAAAGACTATGCCGATCTTGAGCATTTATAAAGGGTACAAATATATGACTGCAATATACACAGACAATGACATGCATAATCTCTAAGGACAATGAGAATATCAGAGTATAATTTATGAATGATGTGGCCCACATAAACCATGCTCTAAGATCAAATTTCTCAAATGGCCAATATCGTCATGCATACAAATCATATAGTTTTCTATCTTGTGATTAGCATGCACCCAACTATTAAGATTATCACTTGTGTTGTGGACAAGGACTGAAACTGTATATGAGCATAAGTTATCACAACTTATCATAAACCAACCTTGCTTAGAGTGAGTATTCTTGACATCTTCCTTCAGAATATATTCAAGTTCATCTTGCAATTGAATATGGTCCATGGCATGGTTGGCATTTCTTTTGGTGGAGATAGATAGCTGTGTCCAAGGGTACCTCCTATCAGTACAATAGAATTTTTGTTATATACAATAGGCTGAAACAAGGAGGCCTCTATTTTGCTTCAAAGTTATGCAATCATTGATTGGCCACTTTTGTCCCACTAGCCTAGCCATGGACAGGAGAGTTTCCATGATTTGGAAGATGCTGATACAAGGAAATTTTATTTTGCTTCAATTAATGCAATTATTGATTGGGCACTGTGCCCTACTAGCTTCACTGTGGATGTCCATAATTATAATCTTATTTTAAACATAAAAGGAGATCAATGGGTCTGTTGGGAAGAAATATACAGATTTTGCCTCATGATAATTCAGATTTCCAGTTCCAAATCCCTTTGCTTGAATATGCACTTCTACATTGATTATTTCCTCTACACCTCTATTGGCAATATGAACACACAGCTTATTTGCAGTTTCAAAGGTGACACGGGTTGAGAATTCTTATGGTGCAATTTGGAATGTGCTTATGCCAGCTATAGGTGGAGACTCAGTGTTATATTTCTTAAGATCATGACAATTGTTAACCATGACCACTCTACCTGTAGAGGGAGAGAGAAGAATTTTGTCGTTGGAAATGTTGACATTCATCAATTAAAATGCTAAAAAGGTGGGGGGGGTGGCAGGGGTAATAATGCAAAATCACATAAGATGATAGCCCTATGTAACTCATTTGTTCTCTTTGATGTAATATAAGATGCATGGTTTTAAAAAGTAGTCTCATTGGCACTACCATGTTAGGTCTGAAGTTTTCATCTTGATCCATATATATGTCGTCATCTTATAGATTTTTTTTAATAATAATTTTGAATTGCATAGAGATCTTTTATTATATCAGAAAAATTACAAGCATAGTCACATTAAAAGGGGCTGTATGGTGGATTACCCAGACGAACCTGATTATTTAGACGCCTTAAAGAGGATTAAAAAACTAATCAAAGGAAACAATATGAGTGGCATTCCTAAGGGCTACAATCAGATAAAACAACAAAAATTGTTCAACAGGGCAGATAAAATGAGGATTTGCATTTTCACAGGTCCAATGGTTATGCACAAGTTCCCTTAAGTACAGATTTCAAGACTACTAAGTATGCTGGCCAATTTTCTGTAAATAAGTTTGGATTTATCATTTTAATTTTTTGAGGATGGTGAAAATATAACACAATCTAAAAGATGAGTAATAGGTGACAGGTGTTTCTCATTGATTTGCTATTGGTATTTCCTATATGACAGAAGCTGTTAAATAAATACTATAGTTAAAAGGTGAAAGCTTCTAATTCCATCACACCAATGTTTTTTGCAATAGAATCTGAAGTTGTGATTTAAGCTCATATGTTCCTTAGTTTTGGGCTTTACAGAAAGTTTGATCCTCTTATGATGTGATTTGAGCTCTTATGTTCCTAAGTTTTGAGCTTTACAGAAAGCTTGATCCTCTTACAAGAACTTCTATCATTGTTCTGACATACAAATTAACAAGTACTGCCTAATATCAAGCAATGAATCATCTTCACGTACATTGCAGGTAGTACATTTATGCATACTGATGCAAACTAGGTATGTTTGTGGATGCTAGATAGGAATGCTTACAGGTTCTGATTGCTGGCTGAATCCTTTTGGTAGATAAAGTTTCCCAACTGAGATCCTAATGCTTCATATTCTTTCTCAAAATTACAAATATTAGAGCTTAACCTAAGACCAAAACGACGCATGTTACACATTGTCAAGGTATTTAGCTATAGTTTTCAAACTTCTGAAGATAAAACTAACTTTCAAAAATTCTAGATTGCTTTGAGTTTGTATCAATGCTACGTGCAAACCCATGCAGTACACTTTTGGATTTAAGCATACTCAGAATTTCGCCATAAATTCTGTCTTTAAGAGTAAAGCAAGATTGACAAGTACTATAGAACCAATGAAACATCAGGCATAAAATAAATCTAAACTATACAAGAGCTTTAACTTCCTGCAGTCAAATACCATGGAATGACAGTAGAAAATCTGAAAATCTATTGCTCTGAAGAAACACTCAATCTGCAGGGAACAGATAATGAAAGGGGCAACCCTGTTGTACTGCTCACAAACGGAAATCCTTCCTGCATTTATTTTCTGTTTTTAATGATACTTGTGTGTTTGTAGCTCAAGATTTTCTTTAATATTCATATGGACTGTACCTGCAAATATTTTTTGAGCAGACTTTCCAGTTGCAAAATTAGTGTTCAAAAGCAGCAAAATTAAATATTTATCAATGTACAACTAATAAATATTGGATGTTATGGGACTGTACTTGTTCGCATAAATGAAGGGGGAGTCATCGGTGCATCTCCAGTAAATTTTATTTTTTAAAACATGTATGTCATATTACAAAATAAAAGTTACAAGTGCACGAGTACAAAAGCTTCCAACCTAACAGATATATCAGCTTTTGTTACTTTTTAAGAAGACTTGATCTTTTTCTTAAATATATCTGTCCTGGAAACAATAAGATTGGAAATTTATGCTTTAAGCATAAAATTATCCCCCAATTGAAGGTTAGATGGTTTCCCATAAAACATTGCATTGCTGTTTTGTTGCCAAAGAAGTTAAACAAAAGACAGTTTAACAGCAAACCAAATATTATAAAATAAATAATTACGAGTCATACATTACAAATGGAATTCAATGTACGCCTTACATCAGAGTGCTTTCCCTTCCTATCTCAGCAAGAAGGGCAAGCATCTCCAAGGGACAACTCTAGTGAATAATCTTTGCCAGTTGGCTATTTCTGTCAGAAAAAATGTAAAACTATTTCCATATGAAAATGAATATACACATCAATATCTACAAAACAATGTATATTTTCTTAAAGGATTCGCCAATTTTTTGTATAAATATTAAAACACACAAAATCAGAAGGAATTTGGCAAATTATTTTTAGATTATACCCAAACAGAAGAAATTGAGAATTCAACATTGAAAAATATTTTTCAGGATTTCTAAAGTTCTATAAATATCTGCTACCTAAATTATCCTTAATCTCCAAGCAGGCTCTTGTATCAGAAAGAAAAATAAAAAGTAGGTTATCACAAAATCTGAGCCACTAAGTAGTCAACAAATGTATGAAAATCCCTAGTACTACACCTTAAAGCTTCAAAAATAATATGACATCTTTCTGGGGATGAGAAAATAGTGAGCTGTAAAACATGCCACAACCACCAAGCAGATTTTTTCGAGATGGCGAGGCTCAGGGCTCAGAGGTTATTGTATGTTTACTAGGATGCTAAAGATCAAATCCTAGTCACTCGGGGACTACATTTAATCACCCCAGATCTGCAAACCATAAAATCCCAACACTCCCACCTTTGCATATCCAGCAAGAGGTTTGCCTACCTGATTTGGTATACATTTTACAAAACCAAGTGTATCCAAAAATAGCAGTTCTGTCATAAATAAGCCTACAAAATATACCATGAAACCTTTAATCACTATCAGAGCAAAGGTGCTTGGAAAACTTACAGTTCCTTAAGATTTTTCCTCTTTCCTGCCACAGTAAACCACTGGCCATCCCGGTAATGGCTGCCTATGCTTGCTAGCTGGTCCTTAACAGAACATGCCACCCAAAAACGCGAAGCTTGAATGCACAAGGAGTGGATCAAATGGTATTGATTCTCCTCAATAAACATTGCTTGTGATATTTTGTCAACCATATTGAGTATAATGTGGTTATATAAACCACAGCAATCAATGTATTGTAAGATAAGAACCCTGATTGCATACTGATGCGCACTGATAAAGTCTGATCACTCTTTAGTGTTACTGGTTACAAGAAGTTAATAACCCTAGAACAATAGAGAGTATAGAAGCTAAAATAAGTCATTGGTGTTCTCTTCTAACCTACAAGGATGATGATAAATTTAGTAATCACGCTCCTCGAGTAGTGTGCTAGTGTCTATATATTGTTCAACATTGTCTAATAAACAAGGATTGAAATGCAGATATATAATCTCTAGTTGGATTCTCAGGTGAACAAGCTTTTCCTGTGCTGAGTAATCTTCAAGCTTCATAATGCCACATATATGTGGTCTTTGTATTGTATCAGAGTGGGTAAGAATCCTTTTGTGTCTCTAAACAAGCACTCGATTCTGCCTTAAATTTCATAAGTAGTCTCAACATTTGATTTCAAAGATTTTCTCTGTACCTGGTCCCTCGCAACAGAATTACAGATTTGTTGGTCTTTAGGAAGGTGATTATGTCAGTCTATAGGGGTAGCTGCTAGAAAGGAGAGTAGCTGCCAGTATGGAGAACAAATGGGCTGTTGTCAGAGATTCTAGGGCTATCATACGTGATTCTCCCCCTCTTGGATGGTCATGCCCTAGACCGTCAACATGATGACGACCTCTAGTCTTGGTGGGTGGTGATGGCATCTCCATTGCTTCTTGGAACAGCAATGGTGTTTTTGGGTCTTCTCCAGGTACCTTCCAGGATGTTATTGCTTCCCGAAATCTCATCTTTCTCATCAAGACACATGAGAGTCCCGAATGGGCCCTCCCTCTAGTCACATGATACTTGTGAATTTCGGCTTCTTGTCATGAGACCCACATATCAGGTGTTGTGGCTTGCCTCATTCGAGATAGTCTCAGGTTTAGAGTTTCACTTGTGGCTTCTGATGCCCACTCTGAATACTTGTGGATATAGATTCAGAGGGGTCCACTTACTTTTTGAGATGTCTTCATAGTTGTATGCTACTTCCCTCCCACCACATCTCCATTTGCTATTCACGTTGATGGAGACCCATACCATGACCTTTATCTACAGATCTCTCAGTACTCCATTATTGGTGATATCATTCTTTTGGGCGACTTTAATGCTTGTACAGGCAACCTACAGACACCTATTCATGACCTTGCTCAGGATGAGTTGTGTCTTCATGAGCTAGATCTAGAGGAGCTTTGTCTACAGAGAGACTCTGCTGATAGGAATTCTATGGTTACGGCCAATGGGAGACACCTTCTTTAGTTGGGTGAATCTCAGAGCGTCCACATTCTCAACGGGCTTCCTCACTTCCTCGACTTTGGTAGATTTCCTTGTTTTTCCCATGGCGGTGGTGCGAGCATTTTAGATTATGTTCTCACCAACAGATCTCCCATCCACATCAGTGGTTTTCTTGTTTCTCCCTAGCTCCCCCTTGTTGACCATGTCGTCTTGACGTTCACCCTCCATATTGGTTCTCACTCTCCCACTCTCCCCGTTCCCCTTCCCCTTCCACCGCACCCCCCAATACTAGACATACCACTATCCACTTCAATGATGGCTACACCATTGACTATGTTGCCCTTTTCTCCCTTCTTGTGTCTGGGTTCTACTCCCTCCCTCTTCCCGCAACCAATTGCATGTATGAGTTCTTATGTCCAACCCTCTAGGACGCTACCCTTGACTCTTGTTCCCACACTATTCATTATTCAAGATCCCCTACACACCAATGAACCTGCCCCATGAATCAGTGGTACGATGTCGAGTGCAAATCCCTTAATTAGATACTTTGGTTTTCTCTCCATGCCCAACCTTGTCGGGAGTACCTTTGTCTTGTTCAACATAAGAAACAAGAGTTTCTTGCATCTAGACGGCTTACATTTCTTGTTGACCTCCGCCACTCACCTAAGAGTTTTTGGCGTACTCTTCTCCCAAGGAAAAACACAACTTCTTTCATCACCCCCAAAGTGTCTCCTATGCCAGTTCCCTCTATGATGCCCTTTGTCCATCTTGATGCCACCACCCCCACTCTACCACCATCTTCCTCTGTTTTCTCCACTTCTTCTGTCAAGAGAGCTATTTTGAAATTGTACACCAACAAAGCAATTGATTATGAAGGTCTCAAAACTGACTTCATTAAATATGGTGTGGAATCCCTTGCCTTTCCCCTTGCCATGCTCTTCAATAAAGTGGTGTATTCGGGTTTCCCTCAATCATGGTCCCATCACATTATTCATCCTATTCATAAGTCTGGAGATCCCTCTATCCCTAGTAACTATAGGGCCATTATGATAGGACATACATTTACCAAACTTTATGCTACAATGTTAGACATGCAATTGTCAGAGTACGTGTCAAGGAATAATATTAGAGCTAGAGGGCAGGTTGGCTTCAGAAGGAACTATCAGACTATCAACCACATCTTCACACTTTGGGCTATTATTGAAGAAGTTTGCCACAGGACTTCTAGAGTCTTTTGTTGTTTTGTTGACTTCAAAAAATCCTAACTCAGTTTCAAGACACCTGCTTTTCAAGAAGTTGTGCAATATTCCTAATTGGAATATATACGATAATTTAGATTTCTTGGAATTCCCTTTAAGATAATATTTCATAAATATAGACTTTGTGCTTGAATTAATAATTTAAATAATAAAATGAAATTGTATTAATGTTTAATTTAGAGTTTCAGATTTCAAATAATAGAATGTAAATCTTGAAGGGGTTCCATCTTGAGTTAGTGAGATGACAAGGGTTTCAGTCCTTGAAATCATGTTATACAGTTAAGGGGTTTCGTCCTTAAAATCAATGTAAAAGTTGATCTTATAAAGTTGAATGAATGAGTGATGATTCCCTTCCTTCTAATTGCTGATTATTAATACCTTCATGGCCTTCCATCAAAAGATATCTCCTCCAAGGGTGGTGACCTTCCTTCTAATTAATGCTATTTATTAATTAATTAACTAATACTGAGTATGCTCCTTAAGTGTGGTGATTTCCTTATTGTTGGTTTTTAAGTCAAGGGCTGAGTTGTGTTTGAGGATATTACAGACCTCCCTTCCTCAAATTGCTTGTCCTTAAGCAATTATAAATTGGGATGTTCAAGAATTACTGCTCCTTTCCACGTAGCATCTTCTATTGGCAAATTTTTCCAACGAACTAAATATTCTTTGATACTTTTATTTCTTAACTTCTTTTCATGAGTATCAAGAGTAGTCTATGGTAATAGAATCAATTTACCTTCCTCATCAATTGGGGGTAATTCCATGGAAGGAATAATATGTTGTCCAAGTGCTCATTTCAGGCAAGACACATGGAAGACGTGTGTGCGGTTGTGCCTTGGTAAATCCAATTTGTATGATACCTCTCCCACTCTTCTTATAATCTGGTATGGCCTGTAAAATCGAGGCTTGAGTTTTTCAGCATCACTTTGTTTAAGGGGTTCAAATGTTGATTGAGTAAGCTCTGTCCAACTAAAAGATCCCTTCTTTGTTAAATTGGTTAAAGGTGTTGCTATTTGCGAAAATCCTTTAACGTATCTCCTCTAATAGGTGCAAAGATTTATGAACCCTCTCAATTGTGTCATGTTGGTAGGAGGCCAACTTATAATGGCTTGGATCTTCTCTTGATCAACATGGACTCCATCCTTGTTAATTATATGCCCTAAATATAGGATGTCTATCATACCAAATTCACATTTTGACATCTTGGCAAAGAAGGACTGTTGTTCTAATATGGCAAGTACCATGTCTAAATGCTGCAAATGTTCTTCCCAATTCTTGCTATATATTAGAATATCATAAAAAAAACCAAGATAAATTTCCTTAGATGCTTACGGAATATGTGGTTCATACAAGATTGAAAAGTGGCTTAAGCATTTGTAAGTCCAAATGACATCACTAGAAATTCAAAATTCCCATAGTGGCATCGGAATGCCGTTTTCTAAACATCTTCCTCCCTTATTCGTATTTGATGGTACCTTGATCTCAAATCAATTTTTGAGAGGAAAATGGCTCCATGAAGTTCATCGATCCTGGGTATTGGATATTTATTCTTGATGGTCTTTTTATTTAACTTTCGATAATGAATAGACATTCTTAATGTCCCATCCTTCTTTTTGACTAGCACAATTGAAGAAGCAAATGGACTAGCACTTGGCCTAATATGCCCCATCTCTAAGAGTTCTCTAATGGGTTTTTCAATCTCATCCTTATAAATCTTTGGATGTCGGTAAGGGTTAGTTATTACTGATTTCGTTCTAGGTTCCAACGCAATGATATGTTGGAAACCTCTTGCTGGGGGTAGTCCGGGTGGTGGGTTCTCAAATACCTTGGCATGCCTCTCGATGATAGGCTGAATATCATTATGATGTGTTTTGTGTTCTTCTTGTATGGAGCTGATCAAACATTGTACCACCTATGCTACATGCCCCTTATTAAATGTTCTTTCCATTGTTTTTGTCGTTACTATTTGAGGCTTACCATTGGCCATGCCTTTCAAAACTATTTCCCTTCCATTTGATTTGAATTTAATTTCCATTGTCTAATAGTTTTGGGTAAACTCACCCAACGAATGCAACTATTGAACTCCTAAAACCAAATATGTTATGCCAATATTAATGACATAGAAGTCATTGTTTATTTCATGTCCTCCCAAAGTCGGATTTAATTGTGGAATGCTCTTTGTACATGGAAGAGTAAATCCATCAACAACCGTTACTGGAAATCCCTTGAATTCTTTCGTTTACAAACCAATTTTCTTATCCAATTTTTCATCAATAAAATTATGGGTAGCCCCACTATCGACTAAGACTATAATTCTTTGCCCTCGCAATGTTCCTCTTACTCGGAATGGATGATATCGAGGTGCTCCTGAGAGAGTGGCAAATGTTCCTTATGTGGTCTCTTTTGCCATTATTTGTGATTGGTTTCCATTGTTTAATTTGATTTCTTCTTTTTTTGCATCACTTTTCAGGCCAACCTCGATGTAGTGAACTTTCCCTTTGCCCAAGCAATGGTGGCTTGGAGTCCATGGGTCTTTACAAGTAAAACATAAATTTTTCCTCCTATTGGCCAATTTTTTGGCCCACATATAAAGCTTGAGCAAATTCTTCAGGAGGCCAGCAGAGATGTTTTAAAGTAAGCCAAAGGACTAAGCCTTGTGCAAAGTTCTTTTATTCGGCTTCCCTTTTTCGGGCTAAGTCATTGATCATCTTCCGGGCCTTGTAGGAGCAAGTATTTCTTTCCCTCGGGTTCTTTTCTTTCAGCCAAGTCTTTTCCTTGTTCATTCTTTCGGCCAAGTCTTTTTCGGGTTTTTTCTGTCTCCAAATGATAAATTTCTTTCGAACAATTTGTCTGAAAGAAAGGCTCCGAAGGGCACTTTCAAAAAATCTGAGAAGACCTTTTCAAGCTTCGAGAGAACCATTTCAAGTTTGCCGAAGGGTCTCTTGCCCATCAGGAAGGACCTTTTCAAAAAATTTGAAGGACCATTTTCAGGTGCCGAAGGGCACTTTTCTTGATGGGAGGACCATTTCAAAATTCCCGAAGGGTATCTTTCCCTTCGGGAGGACCACTTGACAATTTGCCAAAGGGCACTTTCGGAAAAGTTAAAAGGAATTCCCATGGACATTTTGTCCGCAGGAAATGGTGAAGGAAAAGGGCCGAAGAAATAAGGAAATAAGCAAAGGGAAGTTCCTTCCGAAAAATAATCCTGAAGGACAAAGAACGCAAAAAAAACCCGAAAGAATTCCTTCGAAGGAATGCCTTCGGGAAAATTGTCTGAGGAAAGCCCACAGAAAGGAGGCCTGACAAAAAAGTCCGAAGACTTCAAGCTCAAAAAGTTCGAAGACTCTATATGGAGAAGTCCGAAGTAGAACAACTAGACAAGTCCGATGAGTAAGTAGGCTCAGAGAACCCGAATTACACTGCATAGTTTAAGTTTGGATTCTCCAAGACTTTACTTATAGATTTTTATAAGTCAAGTAGTTAAGAAAACCCGATTTGCACTGCGTTGTGAAAATCGAGCTTTCAGAGCTACTTGACTTTGGAGAATTCATAAGTAAAGTAGTCACGAAAGCCCAAAGTCGTCAAGCTGGAGGAAACTGAAGACATCAGGCCTGGTCAGACGAATAAAAGGGTGCCACGTGGCGTAAGTTGGAGCAGGGGTTGACCTTTCAAAGGAACAGATGGAGGATGATCCAAGAGCATTTCCAACTGGCAGAGAATCGACGGTTCGTGGAAGTAAAGCTCGAATAGACTCGAGTTAAATGGATACGGGAAAACAAATTCATTTAGATTGGTTTTCCGTCTATAAGAAAGGTCTGGTCCAGGGGTAAGCAAGAGCTGGTAGGTGAAAGTAATGGTCATTGTCTCTAACAAATAGTCCTCTGACTTGAATGCAGCATGGGTCGGCTTGAGTTTCCACACATGGAGACCCGCGTCCTTTTCAGTAGGACATGCAAAAGGAGAGGATCACCATGCTGATTTTAATGCAAAGATCATTCTAGTCGCGCCAGAAGCGACATCCAGCTGCTCACGACATGGCTCCTTCGAATGCACCAAAGGGAGACTTCAACTCACGGGGAGGGCTCGAGAAGATCTTGAATAGCGCATTTTCATGGAAAGGAGTCCTAAAGCAGCAATCAATGACTTCTTCTCTTTCCATGCAGACCTCTCTCTCTCTCTCTTCCCTTCTCTATATATATGGGATTTCAAGCCATTTAAAAGGGTTCCTAGTTTTTAGAGTTTTTGTCATCTTGCTGGGAGACAGATGCCCATTGAGTAGTTTGCAAAATCGTGCTCCTTCGACTAGGTTAAACTTTGTCGAAGTATTGTAAGAACTACCTCTTGAATGTAATGAGATTCAATTTCCTTGCCTATTTCCTATCTTCAATTAGTGCTTTAGTATGCTTGTTGCTTGGTGGGTTTGTGAATGCATTTATTCTTAGTCCATTAGCCTACTGCTTTTCTCTTTGAAGTATTTTCAGGTTTTGCAGGTTCGGATTAGTGTTCTGATTGAACCTCTTCCAGCATGTGTTAGCTTGACCCTGAGATCGTGCAAGCCCAAATCGCCTCATGACTGATTTAGTGTGGGTTCAAGCATAGATGAGTGTCCATTTATTTCTGGTGCATCGCCTGGTTAGCCCTCTTAGGAGCCCTTATCCCCCTTCTAACCCTTTTCCCCATGAAGTTTCATTTTAGCATTAGTTTAAGGTGGTCCACCAAGAGGAACTAGCCTCTTTAAAAATCCTAGAGGCTCAACCTCAGCATAGGACACCCACATCCTAAGGTTTTTCTCATGCTTATAGTCGGGAGTGGGAGAGCCTAAAAAACTCTCCCACAGGGGTGCAATTTTGTGCTGTAACATCTTAATGCATTCCTTGTTTCCAATTCCTTACTCGACTTTGGTGTCTCACAAGATTGAGATCCGCTTGTTTGTATTGGTCTCCTTTGCTCATAGGATTGATTTTTAGGTGGACCACTTTCAATTACCCTAGGTTGGATGGGTGGCATATTTCTGTCTTTTAAAGTTGAAGCTTTCAAATCTAAGGCCTTATTAATTGCTTCTTGAAGTGTTGATGGGGTAAAAGCTTTGAGCAAGCCTCTTAGAGGTTCCATTAATCCTTCCGTGAATAATACTGTGAGTCTCTTTTCAGACATGTCAGAAACCATCACCGTTAGTCTTTGAAATTCTGCCACGTATTCATCCACACTATTTTTTAGTTTTAATCGTACTAATTCTCTAAAATGGACCACGGGATCCACCCTATCAAACTTTTTGATCGATCGTTTGGCAAATTCATCATATGAATTGATATGGCTATGTCCTTTGGTGACCAATCCATGGAACCACCATTCATGGGCTATACTTTCTAGATGTAGAGTCACGTATTTTATGGCTTCCTCTTCTATCATTAGACGTAATGAAAGATATGTTTCCAGATTTTGTATCCATGCATTTGTTTGTTCCATCAAAAGGTGATAGTAACATTTTGCCTAATGCACGTTGCATATCCCTTTGTCTATTTTGGGGTTTATATTCTGGCCGAGATACACCTCCATTTTTTCTCATAGCCATATAAGTTTGTAGGGTAATTCCCCGTTGGATTCCCTCCTGAAGTGATTGATATGCTTCGAAGCAAGTTACAAGCTCATCATCAAATGATTTTGGAATTTCTTCATCTGGTTCTTCTCTCGAAATGAATGTTGGTTGGCAATGCTGATATGATGATGAGGTGTTTTTTTAAAAAATTTGAGCTCAGAGTTGGACAAACTAGTTTCTACCTTTTGTGTATTGGAATCCAACATTATTTTCATGGTAAAGGTCATTTGTGCCAATGTATTTGCCAATTGTTCTCGGCCTTGGATAAGTTTATCTACCATCTCAATAACTCCATCGTTTAATATTTCTCCTTTTGGCTGGGTTGCCTTAGTTTTATTTCTCCTTTCGTAATACAAAATATTCTTATTGTTATCTTGCATATGATTTTTATTCCATAAGCTGGCAGGATGGAAAGCTCTGATACCACTGTAATATTCATAATCGTAATATTATATGATAATTTAGATTCCCTGGAATTCCGTTTAAGATAATATTTCATAAATATAGACTTTGCGCTTGAAATAATAATTTAAATAATAAAATGAAATTGTATTAATTGTTTAATTTAGAGTTTCAGATTTCAAATAATAGAATGCAAATCTTCAAGGGGTTCTGTCTTTGAGTTAGTGAGATGACAAAGGTTTCTGTCCTTGAAATTTGGTTATACAGTTAAGAGGTTTCGTCCTTAAAAGCAATGTAAACGCTGATGCTTGTACATGGTTATAAAGTCGAATGAATGAGTGATGATTCCCTTCCTACCAATTGCTAATTATTAATACCTACATAGCCTTCCATTAAAAGATGTCTCCTCCAAGGGTGGCGACCTACCTTCTAATTAATGTTGTTTATTAATTAATTAACTAATGTTGTGTATGCTCCTTAAGTGCGGCAATTTCCTTATTGCTGGATTTTAAGTCAAGGGCTGAGTTGTGTTTGAGGATATTACAAGTTGAGAGATATTGGTATTCCAAACTCTTTGATTACTGCTGCTTGGACGCTTTATGAGATAGTCTTTGGGCAATTTTGTCCTTCACACGGTTTTTTTGACTTTGTGAAGAGTTCCATTGGTGTCAAATAAGGATGTCCTCTCTCACCGACACTATTTAGCATCTACATTGATGAGTTGGAGGAGTTTCTTCGACAACATATCCGTATGGATGATGGCTATCTTTTGCATGAGGTGCTTATAGCTATCCATATGTTTGCCTATGATGTTTTCCTCCTCTCACACTTTGTCGAGGGCTTACAATGACAACTTGATGCCCTTGCTCATTTTTGCAAACTCTAACAGCTTGTGGTCAACCATAGTAATACCAAGTACATGATCTTCAATATCTCTAAGAGCTCTCTCTCCAGATTCTAGTTTTTATATAAAGGGGAACTTCTAGAGATCACATTGACCTACACTTATTTTGGGGTCCAATTTTTGTTCCATGCTTTAACATGAAGTCTACCTCTCACCTGCCCCTATAAGGGGTATGCATCTCTTTCCGTCTTAGCATGTTAGTGTTTCCAGATCCACTTCTAGGACATTCCTTCCAAGTTATGCCTTTTTGTTTTAATCATCAAACCTAAATATTTATATGGTTTAGAGGTATGGGAACCTAGCTTGGGAGTTGTCGACTAGGTCCATATTGAGGGGTCCAGACTCTTACGTTACAATGCATGATCCGTTGCAAGCAGACAGTTCCTCAATGCATCATCCAAGCTAAATTTTGTGCCCAACTACTACGCATTGAGACTATCTTCAGGGTTACTCTCTACATCCACAGACTCAGGCCCTGGGGGAACAACTTCTAGTTGTGAGAGATATCCATACTTAACACTTTGATCCTCAGAGAGATTGCTTCACTGGTCCCCACCAGACATCGGTGTTGTTGGTACTTTGAGACTAGGTTGCTTCTCCTTTCTATTGGCATCCGTATGGATCAACCACCCACTTTCATGTATTCCCTGAACTCCCCCTTGCCCGGGGTTCTTCCCACAAAAGAGATCATCACTAGAGCTACCATAGAGAACATCTACATACAGTATATTCGGGACACCTGGATCTCCCCCCCTTCAGCCGCTCAACCCCAAGCTTGCTTTTTACATCAAACATTTCTTACAAGTAATGGATGGTATTATTTGTCGCCCTCAATATCTCCAGCGCCATTGATCCCATAGCTTGAGGTTTCCCCTTGGCTAGATGAGAGTGTGTTCTCACCAAATACGGGTTGAAACATATCACCTCATTCCCTATCCAGATCGGATATACCATCTTTTCTGCCTCTAGGAGGTGGAGATCGAGGAACACTTCATTTTCAGATGCCCCATTTACATTGAGATCCAGGGAAGGTATCACTGCCTCCACAAGGACTCAACCAACACATTATCTACTTTCTTTAGATATCCAAACTAGCGGTGCTTGGCTCTTTATCTTTGTGAGGTCGTCACTCTTTGGCACAGATCCCTACAGGTGGAGGTTAGAGGCTCTAAAGCCCCCATGTTGATCATGTCTTTCTTCGTGCCCATCCAAGGGATTGGTAACACTAAGCACCCTTTGGACACCGGTACATCACACATCAAAGTTGATAAATCAGTTAGACGATGCTTCTCTTAGCATATTATTACTACTCAGGTTACTCAGATCCCCCAACCTGCTCTCCCTCGACATTGTGGCTTTGCTTCTTCTTGTCGGCATGGCTTTGCCCCTTTCTGATGACATGGATCTATTACTTATTGGCCGCACCCCAGATCACAGAAGCAAACTCATATTATGGGTTTATTTTGTAATATAGGAAGTACTTTGGCCTTGGATGTTGGGGGAGATTCTAGAGGAAGTGCTTTGCTTCCCCCTAGGATCTCCTAGCCGAGCCCCTCCAACATTGGGTGCTCCTCGACGAACACAATCAGATCTTTTCATAGTGATTGATGATGGGTCAGTGGCCCCTCCACTTCAGGCACAAACAAAGTTTTTCGATGAGGTCTTCCAGTAATCATTGGTACATGCTTTTGGGGGTCCTTTTCGCCATCCATTGCTATTTGTATTGGTTCCTTATCACTTTTGTTAGTGGCACACTGCTTTTCTTTGTATTTCGTACTTTAGCTTCTTGGGTTCCCCTTCCTTCAACTTTCTATTGTTTATGGTTCTAATCTCGAGTCCCATTGACCTACTTTGGTCATCCATGGACATTAATATATATTTTTTCTTGTTTCTTTCTATAGTGGGCATCGTCAATCAGAATAACTGTTGCAGTACATGCTGATCAGTTTCTCAGCCTTCCATGGTCAATGTGTTTCAAAACCAAAATACTTGCATGGACCATAACATTAAGTTTATGATGTCGGTCCTTGTGTCAACATCTTTGAAGTTGACCGTACTAATGGCTTTGGAATGTTTTTTTATATTTTGTTTCTTGTCATTTGTCATCCAGCCAAGGAAAAATTAACTTTAGATGGCATAGCAAAATGAAGGTTTCATACAGGAGGTATATATGTAACTGTGTTTATGTTATTTTGGGGAAAATTCAGGAATAAAAAGGCCAGAATGAGAGTGTTACGCGGGGACAACTGATTTATGCATATTTTGTGGGTCTATGTTTCCATTTTATTGGATCGGTTTGGTGGGGAAATGGATGTTCAGGGATGCATTTAACATTCTGCAATTATAGCTCCAACACAAGGATGATGTGCATTGTGGGTTGTAGTTTGAGCATGCAATTGAGCTCATTAGGAGGATGTATGAGAAATGGGAAAATGAGCTCATCGGCTGTTAAAAACAAAACTCATACAGATCATAGTGTCAAATTAAATTTTAACTACATTTTTCTTTTATGCTATCTTGACTTACCATAATCTTTATGGATTACTGATGTGAAACAGGATGCTTATTTTACAGTATGCTCCAAATGGAACACTCGCTGAAAATTTGCACGGTGTGTATTTCTGTCTCCCATCTGGCTTTTCAACCTTTAAAGCTCTGTTTCTTGTTTCAATGTTAAGTAAACCTCTAATGGTGACCATACTTGTGAGGTACTTGATGCAGGTGGTGAACAACTTTCATGGAGGCAAAGAATGAGGATTGCACTTGGCACTGCATATGGCTTATCCTACATGCATCATTCATGTAACCCGCCATTGTTCTTTCATGGGAAATTCAGTTCATCAAATATTCTGCTAACTGAAGATTATGCAGCCAAGGTACATTTTGAAAACTTTTGTCGTAAATGAGCCTTATAAAAGTTGCAATTTTAGACTGAATCTTTAGCAATTGACCTCATTATTTTTTTTTTAAAAAATTCTGCTTGTATGAATAAGCGTTTATGTTTTTCTGGTTATTAACAATAAAATAAAGTCAAAGTTTTATTCATCTTTCTCGAAGAGCGATATGGTCTATGGGACTGAAAGGATGATTAAGGCATTATCTCTCTATAATGAATAAAAATGGGCCCTTATATGATCTATCAGTAATGAACAACCATTGTTCAATGATCTGTCATGTATACATACCCCTCCAGAGGTGCATCTACCTTCTGATAAATGAATGTATGAATCTGAGCGAAGATAATAAAAATAAGCAAATAATCACGTAAATAAACAAGTTAATGTGTGCATTAACTAACCTAAAAAATCTCTGGGATGGATTTTATGCCACTATATCCTCCAAGTCTGGTTACTATTTTCTTTCAGTTCAGTTTCTGTTTTCATGACATTCTTCTTCTCCTCTGATTTGGTGAAGTCTCAGTTTTCCTTTAAATTGGTTATAGCTTCACCTCCTCCTAGTGCATTTCCATCCTTGACTTTTGATGGCTTATGCATCGTAAACTCTCCTGATCATCCATGTAGATCTTCCTGTTCTTGCATCTCTAGTTGATTTCATGTTTTCCACAGATGCAAAACAGAGGTGTCAGGTGCACCAACGCCATTCTTATCTGATACTAAATAACTTTGTATGCTACCAATACACTTTCTAAAATACAGGAAGCAACTTGTTGTAAACAGTTATTTTGTAATCAGTTATGAAAATATAGTTGAACAGGGCTTTGTATGTTACATGTGCCGGCACTTGTACTGGACGCTTGACGAAATTTTTGGTTAGTACAGTTCGTCCTTGACAGTTGCTGGCCTAATCAACACGTCTTGGTTGATCAACGCATATGTAGCATGATGGAAAGCATGATGGGGGGCTCTGATGTTGACGGGTTCTCCATGGACCACAGCCTTTTGGTCTTATAAAAAATAAACATATTGTATTCATTTAAACGTTTGGTTATAAAATTCCATCCCCAGGCTTATTTAATAGAACTTCATATGTGGAGGCATGAAAAGAGCAAGAACTCAAGAGGATATGCACGAGGCACCAATCCTAGCAAAACCTTACTGAGGTCGAGAAGGAGATCATAGAAAAGAAAGACTAAAGAAAGTAATGTAACTGCTACTTCTGCGGCTTTATACAGAAGTCAGAAAATTTGGTCTTGCTGTCCCAAACTTCTGTTACAAAATGATAATAAATATTTTTCAAGATGACATAGCCAGGTATAAATGATGAAGAGGCATATCAGACTATCATGACCAGCGTTATGAATTCAAAATCTGGTTCCCATGCTTGTCTTGCTGCTGTACATCCTTTTCTTAGATGAGAATGGCTTTTCCTTTTGGGTCTTCATCCTTTGGGAGCTGGCGGGTCATGTGAATGTGCTTCAGGGTTGAATGTGGGAACCTGCCAGTCAGAAGGAGTTGTCTGATTTGGAGTGGAACTGCTGAGATGGTGATTCCTTACTTGACGGCCAATGTTAATATGCTTTGTCTCTTGGAGTACAGCCCCAAGAAACACTAGGTTCTTTTTGAGGAGCTTAATGACCTCTCTTTGCTGTGCTTGTAATGCAGAGGTGTGGGTTTGAAGTGTTGCAAGATATTCTTAGCTCCTCTTCTCGAGAACCTCTTATTTGGCCATTAAGTGGATATTATAGATATGGCCTCTCTTTAGCTCCTCTTCTCTTCTTTGTTAAGCAGGTCTTTAGCTTAATGGCCAGATAAGAGGCTATAAAGAAGAGGGCTAAAGCTCCATAATCTCCCAACTTATTACAAAGAAGTTCCAAATGCCCATCTAAAGTGATGATGGCTTTAAGCAGGTCTGCATAAATCTTTGCAACTTCAGCCATTGAGGTCTTGTTGGGTTGACTTGAGGATTTTCAGTTTAGGGTCCTTTGATTGCTGTGAACGGTTTAGGGTTTAACTTGGAACTTGTCCAAAACCTTGAGCACTGGAGGCTTGGGGAGAAGGTGCAGGATAGGTACGTGGGGGGTTTTCTAGGGGAGCTCGATACTTATGGGAAGGGCCTGCACTAGCTTGAGAAGTGGTAAAGTCCTCCCTTTGCCTATTGGTGCCAAGAGCTTGAAACTAAAATGGGTTGTTGGAAGGCAAAGACATTCGGGAGTTCAGCCAGTGAGTAGTTCTTTGAAGGATATTGAAGGGGTTTCTGTTTTTTAATCAGAAATTTCAGGAGCATTGACATGGTGAAGAAAGAAAGACCATTGGAACATACCTGTGACCCTCTTGAAAAGAGGGTAAGGGCTTGACTCGGTTTTACCCTATTAGCTGGGACTGCAATGTCCACTGTATCTCTTTCTTCCTCATCCATAGCCTTTTTGATGTACACTATATTATATTAATAAAGATGCAGTTATCTCAATTCTGTGTGTGAAGTTCTTAGTTATATTCTTTTAAGTGGTTGATGTTGTGTTTTTTATTGGTATAACACTTGCTGCTCTTAGATACCTCGCGTCATGCCAAGACATCTTGATAGTATAGTTTATTGGGAAACACGCTATTATATTTTACATTGTGCAAAATTGACGAACCAGGAACACAAGACACAAAGATATGCTGGGTGCACGAGTAAGGCACTGCAGATAATGATCATTGATTATATATCTCACATATCTGAATATGTGGAGGGAGATCTCTATAAATAGGAAGAAGTGGTAGGTTCAGTAATTGCTACACCTAATCAATTATACAATATTGTTATGCTATGTTTAATATATTTGACAATATCAGTTTTATGCATCACATATGCATGTAAGTCTTAGGATATAAATTTTCTCCTCAGCCAGCCCCCAAAAAACAACCTATGGAAAGAGGGTGCATGTTAGGATATTCTACTTCTGGAAAACTGCTTCCGATGATAATGATTATTTCGCAATCTGTTCTACTTTTGTTAGTTCTGAGATTGGTGCAGTGCATACTACTCTCTGAGGTGTGGTATGTCTTTGGCAATGGACACAAAGATCAGGTTAAAACATTGAGAGTTTTGATGACACAAATACATATAAAATCTTCTGTCCTAGGCATGGTCAGAGATGTTTAATGGGACTACCATCCAGTCTTTCCGACTTTCATCAGCCCATGATCTTTGGAGGTTCTTGCTTCCCCCACGTCTATTTGTATTGGTACCTTAACTCACATAAGTTGGGCCCCCCATATATTTTCAGTGCTTTTGTTCTTTTTTTATTTAGTTAGTCTTTGATCCTGGGGTCTTTTTACCCTGGTAATTTCTATTTTAGTTGGATGTATTCTCAAGCCCCATTGACCTACTTTTGGTCATTCATGGAACTTTATATAATTTCTTTCTTTCTTTCTTTTCACAACTGGGTTTTTGAACTTCATCACTATTACTGCTATATTTCCTGCAATCAGTATGGGAAAAACGACCACTAGCAAACTTGACTGGCTTAGATAAGTCTGAAACATTGACTATTGACTTTCCACTATTAACCATGACTTCTTCCCAAGATCTATGGATATGGATAGAAGATTTCAACTTCTCCATCCAATAAAGTTCAGAAGAGCAGAAGAGGCTAGGAGATGTTACCTCGACACTGCTATTTGAAGAAGTTGTCCATTTCAGATTGCTCATCAAAATTTCAACACTTATCACTGACTCAGGTTCTCCTATAATGCCTCTGTTTGAATAAGGAACTTAACGTTTTCTATTTTCCTTTCAATCAAGATTTCTTTTTCAATATCCTCCGTGTGCATATAATGCTTCATTCTGATCCATGACTAGGCTCAAGTTTCCTTTAATCATCTGAATCATTAACTTCAGATCTTTTTCAACTTTAAGTCTGCTATTTTATTTATTTGACTCTTGTAACTGTGATTGACTATTATTGTATTGCAGGAGTGCTTCCGTGCCTTTTTCAGTGTCTCCTCTAGCATTCATATCTTAAATATTATTATCGGACTTATTTTCTTTATATTATTCATACCAGTTGCGTGTTGAGGGGCCACCTGACTATGCTCAAAATTGTGAATTCCTATCTACAATGGCTAAAATCAACAACTTATTTCTCCTCAAAGCCAACAAATTTTACTGCTCATGTGGTGATCTCTAATTTCTTAAAGAAAATGCCTTGTTGGAAATTAAATGCAGATTTATTCTTATCCATGCTGCAACTACTTGAATTTATCAAATGATAGTGGTTATAGTGTGTTAGAGTGATTGAATGTGTATTATAAAGAGTACAATTCTTGCATACTGTACACAACTAGAAAGGAATGGAAAAAAATTACATAACACGAAGGATTTTAACTTGGAAACCCCAATGTGGGGAAACCTTGCTTGAAGTCGCAACTACACATCTTTGTTGTCTTCCTTTAATGAAATGGGTCCATACAAAGCTCTCATAGAGCATACATCTCACACTCTATGGTGTCTCCTATCTTCCTAATGTTGTGATGGAAGAGTTACAAAAGCATACAATAATTACAACCACGAATGAATGCCTACTCATTGTTACTTGCTCACCAATTCACTCCTATGCTTCTATAGATGATTGATCCATGATCATTGGTGTCGATTCCCTCTCTCGCGACCATTCATATACGTTCCTGGAGATGCCCCTTTGAAAAACCAAGCTTTTGAAACACCAAGAACGGAAATATTAATCATTTATTGTCCCTACCCTGATTGTTCAAGTGATGAAGGTGAAACCACCACTTATTGCTGATCAATGCTTTCAAAACCTCCCTAACAGTTATGAAACCTCTCCTTAGGGTTTCAAAACAGCTCTGATGGTTACCAGACCACTGCTTAAGGTGGCAAAACCGCCCTATAATGCAGACCAACAATTTCATCACTACAAAATGTCCTTCAACTTATGGAGGCCATAACATTTTCATACAAACTTGAAATCAGATGCTATTGTTTTTTTGAAAGTGTATAATTTTCAAGAGGTATCCAAATATGTAATCACATTTGGCTTTCGATGAAGAATAATATCTTTTTCACCTTTTTGAAGTAAATAGTGTCTTTGTGAAGAGTAGCAATGCACAACATTACGACTCATCAACTTTCCCCTGTTTTTTTGATCTCATCATGTCTTATGATTTCCATGGATCCTTAAGGATCATATGGGGTCCTGATCAAACCCAAATATCAATCTTGAAGGCTTCAAATGGACTTACTTATACCTCCTAGGAGCATTAATTTTTTTGCTTATTGCTTTTATGTTTGCAGGTTGCAAGTGAAAGGTAAGATCAACATCAAGAAAAATTCTCCCTTTTTCAATTCCTCTCGGAAGATAAAAGCAAGCAAATCAACAAAATAATTTACCATCTCTATCCTCTATTTAATTTCGGCACAGCAGGAGTAGCATACAATAAAAAAAAAAATTGATGTCACCCCAAGTGATTATTTTGAGAAAATAATATCCCTTTTAAAAAGACTTGTAAAATTTTGATTTTATCACACAAAGGGATTAGAACTCACCACCACTTGTTTTAAATATTTATGACAGCCGTTTCCTTTATTGAAAACATAAAGATTGAAATAATAATTTGGCTCTCTTTCTAATTTTTTTTTTAATTTATAACTTATCAGTTAGGAGAAGGAAATTAATTTTATTATATACCTTGTGAATTTGCCATGCCACTCGTCCGTCGCTTGTCTTGGTACTTTGAGTGCCATGTCTTATTAAGCTGCTGACCTTGGACTGCCATGTTAGACTGAGCAACAAATGTTATGCAAGCCACGTTGTCTGTATTTTGGACTATGTCAGACTATGCTTCACTCCCCACAATTTTTCCACTATCCTTTCATAAGTCGACCCACTCTTGGTTGTTTTACTCCACATGGTCACAAATCTGATGTAATGTCCCTTCCCTAAGCTTCGTCTGTTGGGTGGACCGTTAGCCTATTCCTAGGGGTTCCTGTAGGCTAATGTGATTTGGTGAGGGGATCCCTTGATTTGTGGAGAGTTGTTTGTCTTCATTTGGTGCTTCCGAGGGGTTAGTCTGAGCTCAGATTTTGAGGAGATTCGTGGAGACTCTTTCTAGGCATGTTTTGGACACATGGTCCGAATTTACTATTTTTAGCCTGTCATCAGTTTTGGCACCGACTTCGGCTTTCAACATCGGTTTCACCTCTGATCAATCAGAGACATCATTCGATGCTTCGTCAGTGATTTCCCAAGTGTATTCAATGATATTTTAAATAATGCTTTTAATATAATGTTTTAATTATAAAAGCGTTTATTTAATTTATTAAAGGGACTTTATGTGGCGCTTAAGAGGGGAAAATAAAGTTATAACCTTAAGTTATTTTATAACTTAAGTGGGGGCGCTCAAATGGGAGATATAAGGTTTTTCTTTTTAAATATAAAATTAATACATGTTCCCTCAAGGAAAATCGTCTCCCTTTGGGAAAATATAAAAAGACAAGTTAGAGCTCATTTGGGATAGGAAGAAAATATAATTTGGAGAGAGTTTTTACAGGGTTGTGTTGGGGTTTCAACTAGGGAGCTTTGTGAAGACGAAAATCTTCACAAAGAACATCAATTGCAGAGGTGAAAGACCCTCCAAGGTTGATTGCTGACAGATTCATTTAGAGTCTGTGTTGGAGCTTCATTTCTGGGAGTTTCTTGTTGCGTGCAAGGGTTTAATTTGCAAATCTTTTGGTATTCCGTGAATAAAGATGAGGAAGAAACAATAGATTATTTCAAAATTGAAGGTTGCACATTTGGAGCCATTTTGGAGTGGCTTTAGTCATAAAGTTTGTTGTTCAGAATTCCATTATCAGTGTTTTGTAACAACAACAAATGAGTATGCTTGTTTTATTATTTTGAGTTGTTTTGACCATCTAGGTACGCTGTAATATTGTTAGTAGAGTGATTCACCCACCTGGGTATTGGTAATTCCTTACATATATTGCATTCCAAGCTCTGTAGGAGATCTAAAACTTATTTGCAGCTTATGGGTATTTCAAAATATTGATTTATCAATGATATATTCATCTGGGTATTGTTAGAAAAGCTTCTATATTGTTATTTTTCAATTATGTGCAATGCGAACATCACATGCAAACCCTAAACAACAAACAAACAAAAAAATCAGAACATGGGTGTATGTTACATCTGATGGCCATTGAGCATAATTTTAATGTTGTTTCTTGCATTTCTGCTCTTATGTTCCTTGTATGATGTGTTTGCTTTTCCCTTCTAGTTTGGCGTTGCTCATTTGATGTGTTTGTTAGAGATGCTTGTACCAAGGAATTGTTGCTTTCACTTCAATGGATGGGTCGGGGTAATTTTTTCCTTGACCAAATTTCAAAGGGCCTCTTCCCTTTGGTGAAGATTAAGGTATCTCTTCCCCCACTGACATTAATTTGCTACTGCTCTTTGTTAGTTTATATTTAGATTATACACTTTTTTGTTTAGTTCTAAGATACAATTTGTTTCTGTAATATTCATTTATTCCTAAGATACAGATTCGTTCAAATATATAGAAGAATGCAGCGTTGGTATGTACCCTGTTTGGGTATAGGCTCAGTTCTGTTGGAAAATGCCCTGGGTTCATCCTAGATGAGCCATGTTTGTTGAAGAACTTAGTTTAACCTGGGTCACTTAGGACGAATCTAGGTAGAAGCTTAATAGAACTTGGGAAGAATATGATGTAAAAACTTTTTTTCCCCTTATTTTTTATTAAAATTAGACATAGAACAATGATTAAAAAAAAACACACACGTGCAAACCTTAAAAGTTAAGTAAAACACAAAAATATATGATAAAATAACACAAATGATAAAAGCAAAACACAAAAACAAAAACACTTACCTCTCTTTTTCTCATTGTGTACTTACTTTCCATTGTTGATCTAGGGTTGAATCTTCATCAAGCAACATTGTAATCATTTTCCGATGCTGATTGAGGAGCCCATTTGCTGCCAAGGTAAGGTTTTAAATTTTCAACTTGTATTTTTTTCGATCATTTTTCTTACAAGTTTCTGACCTACGGTTTATTATTTATTTTTTGTAATTTTGTGTTGGTTTTTTTAACTTGCAGTTAGATATACTACAATGTCAACAAGTTCTATTTTCATGGGTCAATTGCAATTCAAAATTGATGCACAATCACTGCTTTGGAAGTATGTGACAATGATAGATTATATTCTAGGGGGTAGGGATATATTTGAAAATGCAATTCTTGCAATATTCAATATGTTAGCTCATATAGTTGGGTGAAATCCCACTTATGTCACATACCTGGCATGGGCATCAAGGGTTGTCAGGGAAAGGATGGTAATTTGATGACAAAATAAAAAATCTGAAATACATCAAGGAGCAAGAAGATGCAGATGTAGCCCATGCCATGAAATCAACGCACCCTTTGTCAAAGAAAGCCGAAGGATCAAGGAAGCCACCAGTTTTCCCAACTCCTTGTAGTGGTTCTCTAGTTGTGACCATAACACATTCATTTTTGGTAAACTTTCCATGCACGAAGAGGTTTTTGCTCTTTCAAACAATAGAACAAAAGGACCACTAGAAAGGTCTTTTCAAAATGAGGCTAGGGATATCGTCTGTGAACATATTGCATGATGTTTGTATGCAAATGGATTGTCCTTCAATGTGTTCAGACATACCTGGCCGTACTCGCAGGGACTGGGGTGTACCCTGGGCATAGGGCTGGTGTATTGCCCCCAAAAAAGCGTTTTTAAAAAAATTTCCTCCTTATTTTGTTGGTCAAAGTCAAATATGGACCTCAAAAAACATTTAAAAACATTTTAAAGTGCATATACAACCCCAAAAGCAGCAATCATAACACATTTACTTTTCATTTTTTTTCCTAGCACTCATTTCATCAAACGCTGCTTGATTTTTTTTGTCAAAAGCTGTGTGATTTTTATTTTTCAAACGCTGCATGATTTTTTTATCAAAATCTGCGTGATTTTTTTTCGAGGACTTTGCCCTCGAACCCCCGGGTAGGGGGGCTTAAACAACACCCCACCTGCCCCCGCTCCCACCCCACCCCCCACCTCGCCCCCTCCCCCCCCCAACAACCCCCCTCATGACAGATGGCTTGTTGTACCGCCAATAATATTGCCAAGGGGGTTACAAGACGTCACATCATTACAATTGTTGGAGGTCTGGATATTCACGTCACCTCCTAACACATTGCACATTTGTTCACTCTTGGACTTCAAAATGCATTGTAACTTTTGCAAATGCACCATATACCTATTATAAAACCATTGAATATTATAATATTTGGCATTGAAATTAGATGTTTTGTGGTTATTTAACTTATTTTGTTTCCTCTATGCATACTATGTGGTTAATTTTGCTTAAATGGCTATATTTTTATATTTTTAATTTTTTTATATATTTTTGTACGGTCAATTAATGAGGCCCCAAAATGGTAAGATCAATTAATGAGGCTTCAAAATGTTACAAAGGTTTAGGGTTTGAGAAGCTCTGCACCACCCTATTGACAAGGGAGAAAAATCATGTTGAGGATTCTTTGAAGCTATTTAAGGATTTGTAGGATGAAATGGGGGCATCCATCATTTTTGATGGATGGAAAGATGCAAAAAACATGTCTAATCAATGTGGTTGCATTGTGCCCTTAAGGGGCAATTTTCCTGAAGGTGTTTGATTGTGAGGGGTGTGTGAAGGATGTTGAGTTCATCGCCAACATTCTCTTTGAAACTATTGAGACAGTGGGGCCTCAAAATGTTATTTTAACTATAATGGATAACACAAAAAATTTGAAGGCCACAGGGATGTTGGTGGAGGCAAAGCATGGCACCTTTTTGGACACTTTGTGTTGTGCACTCAATTTCGTGTTGCAAAAAATGTGCAGGAAAATTGAGTGGATCAAGCAAGTGTATACCGAGGCTAAGGAGATTCAAATGTTTGTCACAAACCATCACCCCTCCCAAGCCATTTTTAGATCCTTCACAACTTTGGAGCTACTAAAAGTACTTATAGATTTTAATATTTTTTATTTTAGTAGTTATATTTTTGTTTTAAATTTAAAACAATCTAGTACTTTTAAATTTTCAAAAGTTTTTAAATTTTTTCAATTTTAATTTTCTAATAGGTTGTTGAGACTAGATTTGCCTCACACAATCATCTTGAGACGACTTGTGAAGTTGTGAGAGGCACTCAATAGCATGTTTATTAGCCAAATGTGGAGTGGATGGAGGTAAGCAAAGAGTGGGCCCAAAGAGTGAAAAGTATGATCTTAGTTGATTCTTGGAGGGCCCATGTAGATTATTTGTTGACTTTCACAAAGCCCATTATGATCATGATCATTTTCATTGGTATGGATCAACCATGTTTGGGAGTAATATATGATGACATGGATTCAATGATTGATAAGATGAAGACCATCATTAATGCAAAAGAGCAATATCTAAAAGATATTTTTCAAATAAGTGCATTCAATCTTCATTTTTAGATGGAACAAATTGACCACCCTGCTACATCTCCTTGCCTTTTCATTGACTCCTCGGTTCTATAGCATGGAGATCGTTTCTTTGCCAAGGAGGGTG
Organism: Torreya grandis; assembly: GCA_037957365.1. Classification (NCBI taxonomy): domain Eukaryota; kingdom Viridiplantae; phylum Streptophyta; class Pinopsida; order Cupressales; family Taxaceae; genus Torreya; species Torreya grandis. Next base: position 415,044 of record JARHVA010001204.1, read on the forward strand.
CCATCATACATGGATGTTGAAGCGGTTGAAGGGTATAAGTTGGCATTGCCTAGGATCTTTCATGATCTTCAAGTAGAAGACATGGCCATGAATGAGTTTGGAGGTTTCATTACCTTCCAAGGTCATAGCCTTGGCTCTATTTGGACAAATACAAGAACGATGCTCATATGTGGTGGTAGCTCCATGGCCAAGGATCATTGAACTTGCAAGCCTCTTGCAATCAAGGTCTTGTCACAGGGAGTTATTTTATTTTTTTATTGTTTAAGTTTTTAACTCTTTATTTTTGTTTTAAAATTTAGTTTAAGACTTGACATTCAGCTTTACACTTTTATATATTTTAATATAGGTTGCGAGTTCATCTTCTTGTGAGCGGAATTGGAGCACATACAACTTCATACACTCACAAAAGTGCAACAAGCTCGCAACAAAAAAACACTAAGGAGTTGGTCTATGTACACTCCAACTTGCAACTTTTTATCGTACAAGAATCTAGAGTACACGAGGGGATGACAAAGCATTGGGATATAGATCCAAAGGACGTTGACTTGGATGCTTCCATTTCCCACCACTTGTTTGTTGACATTGACACTTCTTTGGGAACACATAGCTTAGCTAGTGGGAGTGGTAGGGGTGCTAGTCTTTGTGGTTCTAATGCATAGTTCCACGGAGTTTCTTAACAGGGGGGACGAGGGGAGGGGACAGTGGGAAGGGGGCCTAAGTTTGAGGACGGTGGGGAGGGCGCTGTGGGAGCGGTGCAAATACATATAGTTCTTGAAAAAATAGTTATGAAGAGATGTATAAGGAATAAGTATATTGCATTGAACATCAACAATTTAACATTTTGATTTAATCATTTAAGTTTTATCTTTTTATTTTTAACAACAAAGTTTCAAGTTTGAACCATTGAACCAATGAACATTGAAAATGAAAATCAAAATATCAAATTGAGAATTTTCAAAATTTCATAATGATTCATGATTATAAAGTATCAACAATGTTCAAAAACAAAATATTGAAATACTAAATTCAAATGACTCAATGAGTCCATGGCTAAGCATCCCCAAAGTTCTCGTCGAACTCTTCATCACTAGAATTGCTGGACTCCATGTGCCCAAGCTTCTCCAAACCAATACCAACCAACCCTATCTGTGTAGCATCATCATCAATCTGTGTTGGCTCCTTTGGCTCTACATCCCATCTGGTTATTGGACTCTCCTTGTACGCAAGTGTGTTGCGGTCAATGAGACGCAAGGCACTATGTACAACCACAAGCTTCTCTGCCCTCCTAGAGGTAAGCATGTTCCTCTTAATGGAATGGATGAAGCTATAAGTAGACTAGTTCCTCTCAGCAACAAAAGAACTAGAAACCAGGAATGGCAAACAAATGGCTAGATCGGTAGTCAAATAACTAGGCCCATGCAAAGTCCACCACAAAATTCGTTCCTCATGTGCTATTGTCTCCCTATTTATTTCGGTCTCCTGTGAATATCCCCTAAAAGTGACAAATTTTGTCCACTTAGTATGAATAATGCTGGCCTCTGTAGAATCATACATTTTTTGAATGGCCTTCATGAACCCTACCTTCACCTCAACATCTTGTATAGGTGTAAGTTTACCAAGCCTTTGCACATACCATTTCGGGTTCAATGCATAGGCAACCATGTTCAAGGGAGTGTTGAGCTTCTCCCATCTGTGATGAATGATCGACTGAATATGTTCAGTGTAGAATTACAATGTGGGGTCCTCTCGTACAACAACCTTCATTTGATCAAGTATAGTATCAATGCACTTATACACCTCTCCAAGGGTAGGTGCATTAGCATCTCCTTATCTAATGACTATGAAGACCGGAGTAATGATAGAGATAATATATTTGGCATTAGCCCAAAAAACATCACTCTTCACCACCTCCTTCACCCTCTTTCCCTGCTCTGTCTTCGACTCAGGGCACATATTCCATTCTACTATCATAACCATTAGTTGCAATGCCTCTTGCAACTCAAGCATCCTCTCCAAGAGAATAAAGTATGATGCATACCTAGTCTCTACAAATTTCAAGAATTCCTTTTTGGAAAAGGCCATGAAGAGTGCATGTGAAGTGTGGTGGTTGCAGATAAACATCTACACATCTCTAGCATCACTAACAACTGGTTTGATCCAACTAATTTTTTTCATGTCCTTCAGTGCATTATTTATGGCATGCACACAAGAAGGAATCCACCAAATATGTCTATAGGCTGTCTCAATTAACTTCCCTGTTGCTTTGCACACATGGGTTGTATCTGTCACTACTTGCACCACATTCTATGGCCCAACCTCCTGTATGGCATCTTTGAGGATCTAGAACTGAAAATCAGCATCCTTGCGATGCCTTGAACAATCAATAGCCTTAAAGAAATAAGGTCCAGCGGTACTTGTAACCATGATATTGATGAGTGGACGATGCCTAATGTCCGTTCACCCATCCATGACGATGCTTCATCCATTTGTGACCCAGGTATTCTTCATTTTCTCCATTAAAATATTAATCTTGGAATAGTTCTTATCCAAGATTGTTGTTTTCAATTTAGTCTCCCCTGATGGCACATATGATGGTCCTGCTCTTATTATTTTTTCCACGGCCTCCTTATAATAAGGAGAGCGAGCCACATGGAATGGAATGCCATTGGCAAAGAAGAATTTGCCAATGGCATCATCTGCCTCATCTTTTGCTTGCATATTTAATAAATATGCCAGTGGATTTGAAGCATCACTAGTCGCCTTGTAATGTTCCCATTTTTGGTCTAGAACCTCGTGGGACCTTAGCCCATTCTCGTTTCCAATGGCTAAGGGTAGAAGGAAAGGGAACATTGTGGGCCACTTGTGAGGAGTTAATAGTAGAAAATATATTTTATATTTATAATTTTGAGTTGAGTTATGAAAAAACACCTTATATTTCTGTTTCACTTAAGTGGTGGGGTTTATAGGTCTTGGGCACTTAAGGCCTAAAGTGAAATTAAGATGATATTTTAATATTTCAAAAAGAAAGGTAACTCTTCCATCCAATTTTGGGTGCTACATTTAAAGGAGTGGTATATAAAGGCAAGTAAGAATTCATTTGAAGATTATGTATAATTTGGATATTGGAATTATTGATTAAGTATGTCAAGCTTGGTTTCCACCTCTTAAGGATGAAAACCTTTAAGAAGTGTTGGAGGTTTGGGGATGAAAACCTCTATTCCTTCTACTTGGGCAACTCTATTAAAGAGTTGTAAGTGAGCTTCAAATTGCATGTGTTTATGTAAGTGGATCTATAAAGATATTTTAAAACACCACATACTCCTTGAAAATTTGAGTGAACCTAGGATTTGAAGAAAATTCTAGAAATTAGGGTTTTCATATTTTTAAAGCATGTTTTGGTGGCCTTCCCATGGAAAAAAAATTTGATATTATTTTTATTTGATTAGTCACTAATTTTGTGGTCAGTTTGAGCTCTTATTTGCATCATAATCCCAAGTATCGAGGGGGTTATGAATTTTTGAAGTTTTACCCTGTTTGTAGAAAATAATAATTATTGTGGGAAGTGAATTGTTTGGGAAAAAGACTGATTTGTAGGTTTTTATCTGGGGTGATTTGTGTTGAAGTGGTTTTACAGGGTTTGTAAGGTCATTCAATGCCCCAGAATATTAAAAAATTATTGCAATTTTGGCACTTGGATGACTTGTTTGGCAAGCTCCAGAAGGTAATTTGGTGAGAGAAAACCAAAGGATAATTTTTTGATTTGTTCCTTCTATTTATTTGAAGTGTGGCGAACCATTTGGAGAGTGTTTCAAGGCATTTAAGAGATGGAAAATACAGCTGTACCTTCAAAAAAAATTCAGAATAATTTTGTGAGGTATTTTCAACAATTTGTTCTATTATTGGACTCCAAAAAAGGTACTTAATTGTCTAATAATTTTCAGCTTCTTGTGGGTTTATTTGGATGCTCTTTAGATTGTATATCATACATTTTTTCAGCTAGGGTTTGGCTGGTTATAGATTTTCAAATTCAATTTGGTATTTAGTTTGGCTAGGGTTTGTTGGAAAACCCTCTTTTTTTGTCATCTTAATTTGAGACATTACAGTGGTATCAGAGCCAATTTCTTAGCCAACTGTGGGATGGAGAGGCATATATCAAACAGTGACATGCACGGGGCTAGGTTGAAGAAGCTTATTCAAGCCCAAGATTGGATGATGGGAACTATGTCTACTTTCCTTCAAACAATGAAGGACATGAAATGGGACCAACCTCTTGAAATGGAGGAATAACCCTCTGTACGTTGGGATTTGATGGAGTACTATGATGAGTATTTGACATGCAAACCTCAACTTAGAAAGTTAACGAGTTTCAATGAGTTTGTGGCATGGAAGCATGGTAGAGCAGGGTCCAGGGGGAGACAAAACATCCAAGAAGTTATTTAGGATGATTTGGGAGAGATTGTACTCCCTACCTTTGAGGGGGATCTAGCACTTCGATTAGCGCATGGGTGGACAAGGTTATTAAGTACCTTGATTTGAAGCCTAGAGGTTAAAAAAAGGCTCTAATAGTCATCATCCAACATTTGGAAGTGGTTGCCCATGATTGGTGGCATTTTGGATGGAGGACACAAGGGCATGACCTCATTAAAACGTATGACGAATTAGGTGAGAAGCTCATTAAACAATTTGATAAGAAGAAGATGGAGCCTCCAAAGTCAGAAATCATTAGGATACCTAAGAGGGACACTCAATTGCACGAGGGGCAGCCATTAAAACACCACAGATATGAATTTTTGGAGCAGCAAAGAGGGCTGCAAATGATGGACCAACATAAAGAAATGCTAAGTACATTGGAGCAGCCCAGTACCGCAAATTTTGAATTTCAAAAAGAATATTTTGAAGAAGCCAAAGAAACCAAAAGATTCATGGATGACCCCATGAAGAGGTATGTAGTGAATGATACTATTGATTCTAATAATTGTTCATTCTTGTGGCATGACTCGAGAGTTTATGAAAGAGTTTGGAAAGAACAATTGCTAATTAGAAGTGAGGAGGAAGTGCAAGCCTTGACAAGTTTGTATGGCACAAAAGGGCTTCTTGATAGATCAATGCACGATGAGGTGAGGGAATGCTTGAAGGAAGGTGAACCATATGTGGATTATCCATTACTTGAAATAGATATGGGAGAAGATCAAGATTCCAATTTGTTTTGGAATGCAAAAGACACTCCATTGTTTGAAATGGATAAAAAGGGAAGACCAAGGCCACAAGGAAGGATGCACCTCATGATCCTAGAAAGGGACAATTGGATCAAAAAGGTGTTATTAAACACCAATGTTTTTCCTAACTTGTTTGTTTCATATGTAGGATTAATTTTGAGATCCCTTGCAAAGGTGAATGCAAGGAATGAGTTGGGTTCCTTACATGGGCAACCAATTGGAAGAGTGGAAAATGGAGACATGGATGAAGACGTGAGGACTACCATAGATTGGGCAAGACCCCAAATCATGAGCAGCCTTGGACAAAGGAATGAAGTGATATCCACACATGGACAGCCATTGGGAAGAAGCACAAATCTCAGTTTGCTAAGGCAACCCTAAAGGTGCCATGAGAGGCACCCTATTCTTTGTTGCAAGGGTGTTGTTGAGTGCATGGATGAGGGCATGAGACCTCTCTTGGATGGGGCAAAGGCCTAAGTTGTGAGCAACCGGTTACAAGGTATAATTTTGAAAGATTTTTGGCCCTGTCACTTTCTGGAAGGTTCTGAAATTCCTTTGCAACATTCATGGCCATTATCCTACACAAAAGGGAAATTTAAGTGCACATTACAGCCAAGGAAAAGGTCTGCCAATTTTGATAAGAGGTTTGAAAAATTTGTCATAAAAATTTCTGAGTTGAGTAAAATATTCTACAACTGCCTATCATGTGCAAAAAAATTAATTTTTGGAGCATTGTACAGCCTTGGCCAGGAAGAAGTATTGCTCCAATCAAATCTGATTTTTTGCAAACAGAACAATCAGATTATGAGTCACTATTACAGCCCTTCCACCAGGGCAATATGTCTGATTTTGATGTGCACTTTAAGCTGCTCATAAATTCTGGAAATGTCAATGATTGGAGTCATAGTTTACATAAGATAAGGGTAAAGTATGAGGGCACGGAATAATGTTTTCTTTTGATCCATGTTGAGCATCCCTTTGACCATTATTCGACCTTCTGTTTGCACACAATCTATAAGAAGGGGCAGCCAATGGTGGACCACATAATGCACATGATAAGGATTTGTCAAGGAGGATTACCTATTGAAAGGAGGTACTTCCAAGGTATGTGGTTCATAACAATTGTTTGGGTTGATCATTTGCAAGCTTGGGGAGTTTTGACATGGCATAAAGGAATTTTTAAGGGGCTTTGGGGCCTTATCTTTACTTGCATACATTCCTTGAGGATTGTTCAAGAAAACTACTTCATACAAGGCAGTGGTGTGACACTTTCGAAATGCAATTGATGGTTTGATTGGCAAGGGCAGTCCCTAATTTGCTTTGGGAAGCCCCCTACTTCAAGATATGTGTGTGATTTTGGAGGCATTGATGAAGGCTTGACACACCTTTTGGATTGGGCAAGAGTCCAATTTGCAGACAGCAGGGAAAGAGGTAAGGTAGTGAAGAAAATTTGGCCACAAAGACGCTAAAAAATTTCTGAGTATCATTCTCTACATGCACCCTCTTTCACCCTCTTCAAAATCAATTTTGTTGACATGCTACAGTGAGGGAATAAATCTGAATATATACACGCCAAATCTGAATTTTGTTACTCCGAAATTTCTGAATCAAGTAAGCAATTCCAGCCACCAAGTGTTGTCACAAAATTGCAACATTGGGGCATGCTTCAGCTCATGGGAGGATGGATGAATGCCTTTATTAAATTCTGAACTTTGTCATCCAACAAAATTAGAATTAAGGGTGCACATACAGCTGCCTTATGACGATAGAAGTCTGAATTTTCTTGGTAAATCCTAGCTCTTAACATATTCTAGAAACACTCATGGATGGATGCACTCATGGCATGACAAAGAATGGAAAGGTAGGGAAAAGGTACAACACTATTTTTTATTCAAAATAGAACTTTGGTTTGATGCATATGAAGTCCTTCAAATGCACGAATGGATTGTTATAGAGAGGCCAATGAAGGGCCATATGGCACACATGATGCGACAATTCCCAAGGATAATGAATCTATATGAGACTTTCCTCCAAGGTATGTTTCCAAGAGGATTCATTGTTTATTCATCTTGTGAAGATCTTCCATGGCGAGTAGGAGCCACTCAAGGATCATTGGGGGAGGGCCATTTGGGTATGCAAGCAAGAAATGAGGTGCAAGAGAACTTTTCCAACCGGGGCAGCAAGGTAACAACTCATGTATGTATTTTCTTTTACCTCATTTGGATATATATTGACCTTCTTGAAGATATAAGGGAAAGAAGTTTGCTCATCCACCACTTGTTATTGAAAGGGGTGGTTGATTGGGAGCATATGGAGCCTTTGGAAGGCTATGAGAACACTTCTAGCATGTGAAGGCAGCCCTCAAAGCATAGGTACAACAGTATGAAGGAACCATTTGAGGGTTTTTTTCCTTGGGATGGAATCACCAGAGGACATTGCACATAAGGTATGTTGGGACACCTCTTTGGATATTGCAATTGCTTGAGGACAAACAAGTTTGGGTGGAGAGGAATGTAAGATCCCCATTTTTGATCTAGACCCTCGTGGAACTCTTAGCCCACTCTTGTTTCCAATGGCTAAGGGTAGAGAAAGGAAATGGAGCATTGTGAGCCACTTGTGAGGAGTTACTAATAGAAAGGTACTTTATATTTCTATTTTTGAGTTGAGTTATAAAAAAACACCTTATATTTCTATTACACTTAAGTGGTGGGGTTTAAATGTCTTGTGCACTTAAGGCCTAAAGTGAAATTAAGATCTTTTAATAATTTAAAAATAAAGGTAACTCTTCCCTTCAATTTTGGGCGCTACATTTGGAGGAGTGGTATATAAAGGCAAGGATTCATTTGAAGATTATGGATAATTGGATATTAGAATTATTGATCAAGTATGTCAAGTTTGGTTTCCACCTCTTGAGAACGAAACCTTCAAGAAGTGTTTTAGATTTGGGGATGAAAACCTCTAGTCCTTCTACTTGAGCAATGCTATTCAAGAGTTGTAAGTGAGTTTCAAATTGCATGTGTCATGCAAGTGGATCTACAAAGGTGTTTTGAAATACCACCTACTTCTGAAAATTTAAGTGAATCTAGGGTTTGAGGAGGAAAATTTTGGAAACTAAGGTTTTTATAATTTTGAAGCAAGGTTTGGTGGCCTTCCCATGAAAATAAAATTTTGATATTATTTTTATTTGACAGTCATTAATTTTGTAGTCAGTTTGAGCTCTTATTTGCATCATAATTCCAAGTATAGAGGGAGATGAATTTTTTAAGTTTCAGCCTATTTGTAGGAAATAATAATTATTTTGGGCAACGAATTGTTTGAGAAACGCTGATTTGTAGGTTTCTATTTTGAACAATTTATGTTGGAGTGGTTTTGTAAGATTTTTAGGGTCATTCAATGCCTTAGAATATTCAAAATTATTTCTACAATTTTGGCACTTGGGCAACTTGTTTGGCAAGCTCCAGAAGTAATTTGGTGAGAGAAAACCAAATGATAACTTTCAGATTTGTTCATTCTATTTATTTGAAGTGTGGCAACCATTTGGAAAGTATTTTGAAGCATTTAAGGGTTGGAAGGTACAATTGTACCTTCAAAAAAAATTCAGAATATTTTTGTGAGGTATTTTTAGCAATTTGTTCTATTAATGGACCTCAAAAAAATACTCAATTCTCTAAATAATTTTCAGCTTCTTGTTGATTTATTTGGATGCTCTTTAGATTGAATATCATACATTTTTTTAGTTAAGATTTGATTGGTTTTAGATTTTCAGATTTTAGTTTGGTACTTGGTTTGGCTAAGATTTGTTGGAAAACTCTTTTTTTTTGTTGTTGTTCCAATTTGGAGACATTACACACCTTGTGTTTCTCCTTAGGCTCTGTTGCCCCTAAACTAGATGGATTGATTGCCATTGGCCTATTCAAAGTACTAGAAGTAGAAATTTGTCTCTGATGGCCCCTCCCCCTTAGTGGCAAAGTAACAGAGATAGGTGCATCTTCTTCATTGGCACCCCATAATTTACATATTTTAGCGTTAAATTTTTAGGTTTTTTTCCACCTTTTCACATGCATCTACGCCTTTGCCTCAGCTAAGGAAGTAAGCATTTGTTCTAGTCACGCTGCCAAACCATTCAAAGTCACATATGTTGCAATTTCGTTTTCTAGTGCCTCCAGAGGTTATATCTCGATTCCTCGCTAAGCAAATTATTTGACTATCCATGGATATTTATAGTTGGCATCTCTGATTTGGTTATATTTTGACTAAGCTTTGAATATATGTTGTTATGGGGCAATATGATATTGTTTATGTTACATGTTTATATTGCTATGAGTTAGTTGTAGTGTATATGTTTATATTACAAACATGTTGATTTGTCATTTCAACGATATTTTATGATGTTAGTATATCATATTGATATGGTCTAACTCCCTGCTTGTTGTGAGTTTGACGTAATAGCACACATCCCTCAAAACGTAACGGAGGGAGAGCATCATCGGAGAGGAACGTAGATGGAGATGTCGAAAGACGAAAAAAATTGACGAGAACTCTGCGCACACCACAATATTAGCGTATGTTAGAATGCATGATAAAATGGTTAGCATAGCATGTGTTTGGATATTGTTTGCATTTAGATAATCATTCATACATGGGTTGATAGTTTAGCTAATGATGATGTGGAATTAACCTTGTGTGGTTATGTTTATATCATGTGCTCATCACTGTGAATGTTTCGGAAAGGTTAATTAGTGTAAATCGGTATGTAGACTAACTTAATAACTAAATCTAAATGCTGTTTGAAATGTCTAGTCGTTTTTTAAAAAAAAGATCGAATGCAATGACAGTAAAATTAGTGGGTTAATTATTGTTAAGTCATTATACAAATAATCATACTTTAAAAAGTTTTTAAAGGTAAAAATTAATTGATTTAATTAATGCCATTTGGAAAATTAAAAAAAGAGATAAAGCAAAAAGAAATAAAACAAAAAATAGAGAAATTCAAACTTTAAAGAAAAGCGTAACCCTCATTTGGAAATTAAAAAAATAAAAATAAAAATAAAAGAAAGATTTTAATAAACAAAAAGGGGAAAAATCTTAAAAGCTACGCCTATTTTCATATAAGGAAAAAAATTGGATTGAGAGAAGGGGGCATTGGGAGAGAGATGGTGGAGAGAAGCAAAACTAGAGGAATGCAAGCGCGGTCTGCCAGGTAGGCAAAGTACTTAAATATTTGCGTGTTTATCTGTATGTTTGAATAGATATATGCCGGTGGTATATATCTCAGAATGGATGGTATTCATAAACATATATTATATATATACACTTGAAATATTTAGGAAAATGAATACATAGCGCCTCACATTTAGAGCTTACGGTAATATGTGGTCGAAATAACACTCAAAATGTGTGGTAAACTGAAATAGGCAATCTGTCTATTAAATAAACAGCAACTTAATTAAATATCACATATCATCTATAGAAATAACAGTTATCACAAAGCTTTTCTAACAAAGTCCTACTAACTGTTGTTGTAGCGACTTAATAATATTTATGTTACAGGAAATAACAAGTGTTATGTTAAATAATATTTATCTATTATTTCTATCTGTATTTTTGGACAGCGATTTGTTTTATGTAATTAGACAAATTGAGATATATTTATGGGACGCTTTGGGAAACTCTTAAACTAATATATATTTATGGGACGCTTTGAGTTTATTTTACTCAGCGATATGGTAAGCTGGACATGGTACTCCATTATACGGACATTATAATAGTTACCATCGCTGTGTTTTTGTATGAAATGGTTGTTATAATAGTAAAATCCAAATCTCTATATACTTAAAAATACAACCGCTGTTAATCCTTATAAATATGGATCGCTGTACAATGGTACCAATAAGATTTTTGTTATGTACGAAGGTCCTTATTTCCTCTTGGCGTCACCCTTTATTTTAACTATCAAAACTTTTAAAAAAAATGTAGCAGGCCGTAGGATGTGAAATGCCATATATATAATTGTGAGTTTTTTCTCAGCAATATTGAGATCGCCATATTCAATGTGGAATATATTAAAAAAAAAACTTGCTGTTGGCGTCGTTGAAAATTGTTAGGGATTAATAGCAGAATTATCATTCACGTCTTTATAATATATGTATGCTATATATGATATAAATGTTCTTAAGACAACTATACCTTAAAGCGAGAACTTCTATATATTATAAGCACAGTAAACGTCAAGTACAATTACACTTGAATATATTTTGAACTATACCATTTGAATGATATTTTAATTATATTAGGCTGTGCTTACTAATAAACAAGAACATACTTTTGGTTTAACCGTGAAAATTGAATATATAATACCATTAGGAAATATACATGTGGTATCTAGATATGCTAATACCGTTTTCTAGTTAATTAGAATTATTGGTAATATAATAATTCTAATGAGCTTTAGTTTAACTCATTACGAATGTATCGTCTTAATGGTTTTACTATACTCATGTGGATGCACTCATCTATGCATTTATAATTCACTCATAGTAAGAGATTGGTATCACATATAATTCACATGTAATATTCTTCAAGTGTGTTAAATATAGCATTTGTGAGGATTTAGGTATACACTAGCAAGGAAAAGGCTTTTAACAGGACTTTTGTGATATTTAACACAACGATAATATGAATTTGGTGGGATTCAATAGGGAGGATGGACACTAAATTAAACATAATTAACCATAGTAAGTGCAACTTATCCAACTATAAATATAACGATATTTCATATTGGTAACTAAGTTTAGAGTCTGGTATTGGGCGTATCTTTCTATATATAAATTGTATCTGACACATATATTCCGATATGATTTTATGGTGTCTTATATATAGAGTTTTGTGTCATAAATCTATGCAATGGTGTGTGTGGCCATTTCTATAAATTCTAACTAGAATAATGTCATGGTTTTAGTGGTTTGTGTGTTCACAGAAGCTTTAGTGTATATAAGAGCAATTTCTATATTGTCGAATACCTCTATGTGAACCATGATACGAAAGACTATATTGCTTTAAGGACTTTTGTACGGAAAAATGTACATTTTGGATATGTTAGGTTGGAAACCTATTAAGGAGTATTAGTTTATTGAACCCCTTATCTTATAAAGATTGTTGTTATATTTCATGAATAGGAAAGTATAACGACTGTTAAAATCATGTGGAGTTACTGACTTGGACATATAGTTGTCCATTGATATAGAATTAACATAGAATATTTGTATGTTTATATACGGTACATATTATGTTATACAATTATTTCTATATAGGTGTATTGGCTTGTATGTCTAAGCTTATAGTTAAATGGGTGGTTGGTTATATTGAGTCTTAAGATGTTTGAAGGACCAGAACTTGAAATATATTTACATATGGTAATGAATACTTGTGTGGGTACATATTGTGAGTATATTATGTACAGGTGGGTAGACATATCTAATGTATAACAGTGCATCATGATGTGTGCCTATAAGTTGAGTTTCTTGAATGCTAGAATGCAGTTTAAACTTAGGGTATACTCGGGTGGTATAATCCCATACTTGCTTGATTGTTATTATGTATGTGGGTCATTTGATTCTTGAAAATCATAAGTTTGGTTATGTATATTATGTATATTTATGTAGTTATTAACTATGATAGTATGGGATATCATAGAATACTATAGTGTAAATGTATGTTAAACCTGGATGGTACATACTGTAATTGATATGTTTCGACTCACATCTACATTTGAGTAATTAAATGTATGCGTGTTAGTTATTTTTATGAATATTATGTTTCGTGACTTAATATATGCGTGCATACAACTTTTGAGAGTTTAACGAATGCTATGATAGTATGTTATTGTGTTCAATGGGAATTGTGACTTGCTTCGTTATATCTAGTTACTTGAATAGAAATTTATGTTTTCATGTATTAAGACTATTTTATATGACTGATTGTGGAAAACTAGTAGTTATGTCTTAAGAATACTATATCATGGTAATATAAATTATCATAGAGTGTAGTATGTTTGAGAACTAATTGTGGTAGTGAAAATCTGCAGTTAAATGTGTATTTATCCGGGTAGTAAAAATCGTAGTCATTATTTTTAGTATGGGATGGAAAATAATGTAAGATTCATTCATATGTTTGACATAATAAATGTATGCTTTGGTTATTCTTATTTTTAGCATGTTATGTGATGTGTTTGCTAGTAGGATGTAAATTAAATGAATTTATGGTTGAATTGTATTTGACCAATTTGCATTGTTGATACGGAGTAAAGAGTGAGATGGACTTCACTGACTTACTAGTATCACAATGCCAGATGAAGGCAGTCTGATCAAGTGGTGTATGAATTTGATTGATCTATAGATCGTTATTATTTATTATTCGTAAAATTTTGGGTCAAAGTATGTTTAGTGAGACATTATCATTTCAGAAGTATGATTTACATGTTTGTGCGATATCTTGCAATAGAACAATTTTTTATGATACACTGCATGTTTAGTTTAGAAATCATACAGCACATGGGTACTTGCTTGTCTCTTTGGATTCTCGCGTCGTCACTATCTACTCATCCATGAAGAGAGGGCCATTTTCTGATAGAATTAATGCAGGGGATCATTGGTCCGTGGTTGGTGTGGAAAAATGTTCAAATGATGCTCTCCCTCCCCACAATAGTACTACTTATTGAGACGACACTTGAGATTGCCACAAATATTTGAATTCGAAAACTATGTTCCGAGGGAGCCATGTCTCTTATATACATTGTATTGAATGGTATTTGTTATTGAATATTGTCATGAGGATTTGTAATTACTTATTAGTGTACATTAACAGCGTTGGCTGTAGATTTGTATCAATCGTGGCTAAGTTAATATAATTACTTTCTATATTTGCATTTTGATGTGCTCTCATGATATTAGAGATCAGGGATATGTGATGTAATATACTTATTTCTCTTATCACGCTTGACTATTTCATATGGTCTCTGTATATTCTCGTGGTGTAATATATTTTTAGTATGTGTTTAATTTAAAAATATCATGTAATTCTGTTTGACCCCAGTGGGGTTGTTACAGTCGCGCTGGTCATAGATTTTCAGATTTCAGTTTGGTATTTGGTTTGGCTAGGGTTTGTTGGAAAACCTTATTTTTTGGTTGTTGTCCCAATTTGGTTACTATTACAGACTGGATTTGTACCCTTGTGAGAGTTTTTCAGGCTCTCTCACTTTCAGCTATAGGCATGAGAACAACCTTAGGATGTGGGTGTCCTATGGTGAGGTTGAACCTCTAGATTTTTTTATGAGGCTAGTTCCTCAGGTGCTTCACTTCAACTCCTTGATTTCTACATTAAACTATACTAATGGCCAATGAAAAGAGGTAGGAGGATTACTTGAAATAAACCTAAGCTAATGGGAGGTGATGCACCAAAAGAGAGTGATCCACTTGGTCTGAAAAAGAGCAAACTACTGATGAAGCTAAATAGGACACAGGCTTATTCTGGTTCTATCTCAGGGCGGTAGGCAGGGAGCTTTTGTGTGGAGGTCGAAGAAGAGCTTTACGCTTTGAAAGAATAACAAAATAGGTCTACGGGAAACACTGAGTTAGTAAACTTCAAAGGGAACTAGACAAATAGACACTTCACGCAATCTTGCATAAAACCAAAAGAGTCAAAAGCAAGGTGCTTAAAGAAAACGCAGGTGATGAACAACAATCATACATTCTGCAAATAAAACCAAAAATGCACACTTCTCTTTGACCAGAAAAAAAAAAGTTTTTTTATATTGCTTCAAAAGAGTCTTTTACAAAGCAATTTTTGTAGAGTGATTTTATCACCAGTCCGAGGATACATGTTTAGGCTCCAAGGCATCTATTTATAAAGAAAAGGGGGAAGAGAGAGGTAGGAAAGAAGAAGTCGCAGATGACTGGAACCCCCTGTTGTCCTTTCTTGATGTTCATAAATGTGCCATTCCAGATCGCTGCCCAATACTCTCGAGCCCCTCCCATCTTTAAGACATTATTTGGCGCATCTGAAAAGTCATGCTGTGAGCATTTGGAATGTTTCTTCTTTGCTTGACGCATTTAAGTGTCGAACGACGATTGCGGGCAGTGAACCATGGTGGATGGGAGCCTTCATAACTTCCAGTTACCAGCCGCTTGGACTCTCTCGTGTTTATTGAACATCCTTGTGCCACTTGTCTTTTACTGATTGGCCCTTTTTGCTCCAATTATGCTATGTGGCAGCCTTCCATTCGTTGCATCATGATTCTAACATTGCTAGACCAAGCTTAAGTCGAGTCCTTAGAGAAACCCAATTTACTCTATGCAGAGTAATTCGGGTTCTTTGGTCTCTCCAACTTCGGACTTTCTCAGATCTTTTGCTTATAAAGTCTTTTAAGTAGAGTACTTTGAGGAACCTGATTTACTCATGTAGAGTAATTTGGGTTCTCTAAGCCTACTTACTTCGAGCTTGCCCATCTTGAAGTCTTCTCATTTTGCTGCTTCCCAAGCCTTAAGAATTCGGGCTTTTCAAACCCGGTTACTTCCAACGGCTAGTCGCTTACCTTGATTTTGACGTCCATTGGCCCGTTATTTCTTTCAGACACTTGGTCTTGGGTTTCTCTCTCGACTTATTTCTTTCAGGCAAATTTCCCGGAGGAATTTCTTCGGATAGTTTGTCCGAAGGAATTCCTTCGGACTTTTTGTTCGTGTCTGTCTTTGGAAACTACCCTTCGGGCTTTTCATAATGAACTTTCTCGAAGGGTAAGAGACCCTTCGAAAATTTTGAAATGGTCCTCTCGAAGGGTAACATGCCCTTAGGAAAAATTGCAACTGTCCATTTGGAGAAGAAAAAGCCCTTCGGAAAAGTTGAAGTGTACCTTTAGAAAAGTTGATTGGTCCCTTTTGCCCTAAAAAGACCCTTAAGCATTTTGACAATGCCCTTCGGATTTTTGAAAAAGACTTGTCTCTTGAAAAACCCAAGAAGTATTACTTTTCAAGACCGAATCGAGTTTGTTGAGCACCTTTACTCATTTCGGGCTTCTGACTGTTCACAACTTATGAAGTAATCAAGTAGTGCTCCCTGGAGAACCCAAAATACACCGTCTATGAGTAATTCGGGTTCTTCAACCTGAATTACTTCTACTTATAAAACATTTTGAAGCCAAGAACTGCTGAAAAACCTGAAGTGTATTGTGCCTTCAAAAAACTCGAAGTTGTCACTGTTAAAAAACCCAAAGTTCTCCCAAAGGCTTACCATTTTTTTGCCTGAAAGCTCCCTTTTCATTCTTAGGTAAACTTTGACATGTGGGCCAAAAAATGGCCAACAGTTACATTACACACCTTGCATTTCCCCTTAGGCCCTGGTGCCCCTGAACTAGATGGATTCATTGCCATTGGCATCTCCAAAGTACTAGAGGTAAAACTTTGTCTCTGATGACCCCTCTCCCCTGGTGGCAAAGTAATAGATGTAGGTGCATCTTCTTCATTGGCACCCTATAATTTACATATTTCAGCTCTAAATTTCAGGTTTTTCCACTTTTTCACATACATCTATGCCTTTGCCTCAGATAAGGAGGTGAGCATTTGTTCTAGTCATGCTGCCAAACCATTCAAGGTCACATATGTTGCACTTCCTTTTCCTAGTGCCCTCAGATGTCCAAGGCTTTGATGGTACCTTGCTTGCAAATTGTTGTAAACGTTTCTTGGATCAAAGGGACCCTTAGCATATTGTTGTAGGGCTTGTGAAGGGCAACTATAATTTGGACTCCCAACAGAACTAGCTTGATTTTCATAGTCACCCCTCTTTGCTTGTAAACTAGGATCATTATGTGCATAATCAGAATCATTCACTTTCACCTTCAACCTCAACCCCTTGAGGTTGGCCCTCATCCTCACTCATACTATGAGAACTCATATTGACACTGCAAGAAATGATAATTTTTTTTCATTTTGTAAGTTTATAATTTAAAAATTAAAATTCAAACCATGCATAATATAAATGATTAAATTTAAAATTAAGATACAAGGATTTTCATTTTGTTTTTCTTACTTCAGGTCGCATGAAGTGCAGAAGCAGAGGATACACAAATAGGAATCCTTGTTTTTAAGATTTAAAAATTAAAATTTAAGCATTTGATTTGAATGTAGATTTTAAAATTTAAAATTTAAGCATTTGAATGAATCACAAATAAATATAATAATTTTCAATTTAGAAATGATTCAATGACATGAATCAAAGAATAAAACAATTTGCAAATGATCAATGAAACAAAAAATTAAAAACTAGAAATTCAAAGAATCAAATGCATAGTGATAGGGCCTACCTTGTGGCTAAAATGAAGAACTTGGAGAGTTTTGAGTCTTCTTGGCTTCTCTATCCTCTTCTTGATCTCACTTTCCCTCTCCTAACACTCTGACTCTTGCAAACTTCTCTTTCTTAGCTTGTTGCCTCTACTTTCAGTGCTCTACTTCACTCAATGAAGTTTTTGTGTGATTTGGAATGAGAGGGATAGGACTTTTTATAAGCTTTTGGGAGGCCTTGGGGTTGGGGATGGGAATAGGACCCATTAGGGGTAGAGGGCTCAAAAACCCAATTTTTTTTTTAAATTAGAAAAAAAAAACATTTTTTGGCATCCCCCTGCACGAGAAACCCCTGGGCGTTTCCTAGGGTGTCAAGGGACATTTGGATGTCTCAGAGATGTCCCAGAGTCCCCAAGACATCACCCTTTTGAAGGGATGCCTCAGAGACGCCCCCTCTTAGAGGGTAATCTCTTGGGGACGGTGACGGTTCATGACAGAGGTGGAGGGGTTGACGTCCCCACGTCTTGGGGACGTCCTCGTTCTGGAAATGTGGGGTTTTTCGGGGGGGATGTGTCCCCATGGAACATTGTTCTAATGCCACATCATGATGTTGATGTTAATGCTTTTGATGAAGAGTAGGATGACTGAATATTAATTTTGATGTAATTAATTATTATTGATATTTATGAAATTATGACATTTGACATTCAGTTATTATTTTGTAATTTTTTTTAATATGCATACTATGTGGTTAAAGTCACTAATTTCCTATTTATTAGGCTAGAATTACAATATATATATATATATATATATATATTTTTTTTTGTATAGCTGAACCCAAGCCGTACCCAAGGCAAAAACAATTGTACCAACGAACTTGGTTCTTTGAACAGGAACTCAAACTGAATCCAAATTGGTAACTTAGATTCATTCCTTTAAATAAACGAATACTTGCATGTTTATGTGTAATATTATCCACATTTGGAGTAGTGGTGTTCAAGGTAAGTGTAACTAATTCTAATTCCCAATTTGCTAGCTTGTGTTGGCATGGACAATTGGGAATTGTGCACGAGGGCCTTATCTTGATCCTTAGTGCAGTTCAGACTTGACTGAGTCTCTTACTATTTTTAGATCATGCCCATCCACTCAGCCTCCTTGCATTTATTAATATAAAGGCATAAGGGTTATGCGTTGAAGTGATGTAGAGCACAAATTATTGTATATTGGCATTTATGCCCCTTTGAGTTATATATACAAAATTGGTAATATTTAGTACCCGACTACATTTGTGTAGACTCTTATTCTTATGCATGTTTCTGTTAATAATTCCTTGAGATTTCATTAATGATCGTGTAGACAATGTCATATATTTGAACATGGTATTAGAGTCTCAATTAAGCATTAGTTTCATTTGATTGTTGTGATCCTGCATTCAGAATCACACATTTGTAGATCTTTATGTTTTTGGTGTTGATGTCTCTTTTCTAAAGGGGAAGGGCATGCTACATCTTCATATGTGTGTTACTATTAAGGTTATGGAGTAGCCAAATTGTGGCACGCATAAACCTTGTCCTTTCTTTTGTTAGTTGTAACTTGTAAGTGTTTCTTTAGGCCGACCTAATTAGGACCTTGAGATCGCTCCTCAATTATATCTATAAATAAGGGTATATATCCTCTTCTAAACGATCGTTAGTCAAATTCTCTATTTCATTTCATTATTGTTTTGTATTCTAGGGATTGCCCCCTTGAAGTGGCTAGTATTTGTGATCTAGTTATATCAATTCATTTGGAGTTGTTTCATCACTGTCTTTGGTTTTGTTCTTATTTTTACATTCAAATGGATCTACTACTGCTATTTGAGATTACTTTCTACTTTGAATCTAAAAATATCATAACAGTCATATGGGGGTGCTGCTAGACGATGGGAATAACGATGTTGGTACTTGGTGGTACTGTATAGGGAAATTTAAGCTTTGTAGTTTGGACCGCAAGTAGTTGAGACCATAGTTCGCATAACCGTTTGGGGCGAGTACTCGTCGAGGGCCCAAAATGGGTAACCGACGATTATTCGACCCACTCAGTTGAATAACCAACAATAACCGGTAAAGGCAAAAAATACTCATTTTGTAAAAATAACATTATTTTTTTAGAAATTATAGAATCAAAATAGATGCAATAAGTTTGTAAAACATAGGAAAAGTATTTTCTATTAGATTTGAATACATAGAATGTACAAAATCACATAATCATGCAAATACAACAAAGTCTCAAAGTACAAATAGACTTATAGTCTTATACAAGAATCTACAAGACTACAAGTACATATTACAATCATCTATAATTTTCTCTTTCTTGCCGTCTAGAAAAATAAGAGATGCTGTGAAACTCTAGTCCTCCCACTCCTCCCACTCGGTTGACTCGTCTCGTTCTGTCTAAAAGGTTGCACTTGCCCTTGTGGCTCCACCTCCACTTGTACCTGTGCCTGTGCCTGTGCCTATGCCTCATCGCCAAGGATGTCCTCCAATCCAATCTCTCCTCCTACTTCAGCTACACCCTCCATAGCTTAACTCTTGAAATCAACAATCTCCTCCTCTGTGAACATGGGGGTCTCCTATGCAATTCAATTGTTGTAGGGATCAATCTCATCTAGATCGATAGACTCCTCCGATGCGTTCTCCAATTTCTTTGTGCGAAGTCGAAGGTTGTATTGCACAAACACCAAGTCATTGGGCCGTTGTTGACTCAACTTGTTGCGCTTCTTCGTGTGAATGGAGTCAAACAAACTCCAATTGTGTTCACATCTAGAAACCCTACAAGGTTGAGATAAAATCCGAAGGGCTAGCCTTTGAAGATTTGGGGTATTTCCACCCTAATTTTTCCACAACCCTGCAAACAAGATATTCAAAACTTTGTAAGAAATCAATAATTGTAAATATGTAATTGATAAGGTACAAGTACAACTACAAGTAAAGACTTCATTTTGTATTACCTGGTGACTGTGTGGTTCTCTCTCGGATAGCTAGTGTTGAAGAAAAGAGTCTTTCCTTTACTTGCTTTTAGTTCTGCAGCTCTACAATAATGAGGTCCCTCACTTCAATGTCAAGGGTCATACTCTCAATGCATGTTGAGAGTCCCTCCTTAACCTCTCCATTAGCATCTGTGAATCCATCGGAGTATAAAAACTTGGGGTTAAGGTAGTACCTCGTTGCATGGATGGGTTGGTGGAGTTGATTGTTCCACCTCCGATCAATCAACTCCCAAATGGGATCAAATTAGGCATGATCCCCTCTATAATAATGTTGCACTGCCTCTTTGGCCCTATCCATGGCCTCATAAATATACCTCATTGGATTTGCTTTCCATTCACCAATTGCAAAACTCTCACCAAAGGCTTCAAAAGCTACAAAGTTACAAACAAATTAAAGTTAGACTTAGTGTTGCAAACTTTTAGATAAATTATAAAAGAAAAACTTTTAAGTTTAAAAAATTGAAAACAAGGGAAACAACTTCAAATTTTAAATTCAAGTTACCTTCATAATCTTTGTAGCTCTCGTTTTGAAGGCTTCACTGAAATTTGTCTTCAAAACCTTCACTCTATCAGCTTTCTTCGAATAAGATGACTCCATCCATGCTTGAGATACAAACATTTATTTCAAAGGAGTCAACAAACTACAAATACTTTGCAATGTAAGAAAGTTCATTGCAAACCTGGTGACCCCTGCTCGAACAAGCTCCTTTCCCTTGGTGTGTTGTTTCATCAAGCTAATAACTCAAGGGTGATTATAGATATACTTAGTTATTTCTTTGGCTTCTTCGACAACTGGTCTCACCCAATCTAGTTTGCCTATGTCCTCCAAAAGAAGGTCAAGGCAAAGTGCTGCACAAGGTGTCCAAAAGAAAAATGGATGTCTCCCTAAGAAGTCTCCCAGTGGCCACATATGTTGTTGCATTGTCTATAATAATTTGGACAACATTTTTGATACCCACTTCTAAGACCACCTCCTCTAGCATCAAACTCAAAGTTTTTGCATTTTTAATTTTATTTGATGCATCAAGAGACTTCAAAAATACTAGCTCACCATTTGAAGACGCCAAAAAGTTGATCAAGGTGTGGTTCCTTCCATCCATCAGAACAAATGGTGCATCTAAATTTACGTCACAACATCTTTTGATCTTCGACAATCAACTTTGCGTCTTCAATTGCATTCTTGAGCAACTTCCCACTCAAGTCTTTTTGAGAGGGTGCCTTGTACCCTTTTCCTGCAATTGTCAAAGTTGTAACCAAATATTCTCAGTACGGGCTCTTCATTACATTGAAGGGAAGGTTGTTAAAGTACCAAAAATCTGCATATGCTTTATTTGCTTCTGCATGTGTCTGTTTGTTCCATCTTGTAGCTTGGAGTGAAGGTTGTGCTCCAGGAGTGTTTCTAGGCACAAAGTAGTGTAACTTAGATGAAGGTGGTGCAGATGTGCCATGGCACTTGTGTGGATCACGACTAGAGCTCACAATCTCTGTCATCGCTGCCTCTTCTTCCCCTGCTGATGTGGAACCAATGGTCGCTAATAGGGTTGTTTGCATCCTTGCCCTCTCTAGTTTCTTTTCATCCAATGAAGCAAGCTCTGCCATCATCTCTCGTTTCACCTCTTTAGTGACATTGGAACAAGGTGTAATGTCATGGCAAGGAATGCATGAAAGATGGTACTTCATGCGATTGATGCCTCTTGACATCATCTTCGAACAAAAGTTGCAAATCGAAACCGTCTGAGACATTCCAATCCGTGTAGCATATTTCCATGCATCGGTGCAAGCATGGGGGGAGTCGACTGGCTACCACTGATTGAATGTGACCCTGATGCACTATTAGATGCCATTGTTTGCTAATGGATAATCTGCAAAGCGCAACAATGTTAAAAACAATATTAAAAAAAAAAGATTAATGATTAAATACAAATTATTAATTAAAATATGACAAATAAATGATAATTATAACCCATAAAATGGAAACTAAAATACATTTACAATTTACAATTTTAACGAACAAATTAGAAATATAATCGATAACGGTTATTTAATGGAATAATAAACAACACTTTTAAATAAATAATAAACACGAAAAATTTAACCGAATGCATAAAATTTGACGAAATGCATAAAATTTATATACTAAGCAACAAAAATATTTATCAAACATGTATTTAATTAAATTACAAAACTTTACATGCTTAGAAATTTAAAAAAATAAATAAATAAATGCATGAAATTTGACGAAAATTCATAAAATGCATGTAATGAAAATGAAATGCATCAAATTTGTATACTAAGCATCACAAATATGTAGCATACATGTTTTCAATTGCATTAGAATTAATTTACATGCTTGGAAATTTAAAAAATAAATAATAAATAAATGCATGAAATTTAACGGAAATTCACGAAATGCATGCAATTAAAATGGAATGCATAAAATTTGTATCCTAATCATCACAAATATGTCTTTAACATATTTTCAATTAATTTAGAATTAATTTCTATGCTTGGAAATTAAAAAAAATGAACTAACCTTGAAATTTCTTGCTCAAATCTCCTCAATCTGCCTTAGAACGCTCCAAATCTTGTGTGAGTGAAGAGTGAGGTGTGTTGCATTTTATAATACTCTATTCCGTGTTTTTTCCGCGTTTGAGGAGCATTTGAGGTGTCAAATCTGTGTTTTGGTGTGTTTGCAACATCTGAATCGCGTGGGTTCCGCAAGATGCAAAACCGGCGAGTAACTCACCGGTTCTTTTTTTTTTTCCCTATTCCGGCAAGTTTGAGTGGAGAGTATTCGCCATTGGGAATTTTCAGCGAGTAATCGACCAACCGGCGGTTACTCCCCAATTATTCCATCTATGGTTGAGACCGTGTTGGATACTCTGATGTAGACTACATGGCGTTTGTTGCATTCTTGAGATAGCATATTGCATTCAAGCTTCCCATTTCATACAATCCCATTGGAACTTTTGATGGGATATGTGATGAAGGTAGAATATTGATATTTTATTATGCCCCTTCTTTTTTACCTTTAGGTCAAAATGGAAACACCTCAATTGATTTCAACTGAGAGGTCCCCAATATGCAGGATTTTCTGGATGACCAGAAATGCTACTACATCATGTTTTCTTGGGAGCATATAATGATTAAATAAACTTTAAGTTCTAACCGTGACCACAGTTATAGAAAGATGCAAAATCACAAGCCTAGGGAATTATTTTTGTGACTGTATCACTAGCATCAAAGAGTGCCTACACTTCGATGGTTTGGTGTCCACACTACGTCTTTGTCCCAATAGGATGCTTCCACCTCAGAGGCACATTACACATCAACATCTCAGTCATTCATGTCACCCTTTCCCAAAACACTTTGTGCTATGCACTTCCATA
Source organism: Torreya grandis (assembly GCA_037957365.1). NCBI lineage: Eukaryota > Viridiplantae > Streptophyta > Pinopsida > Cupressales > Taxaceae > Torreya > Torreya grandis. Next base: position 439,003 of record JARHVA010001204.1, read on the forward strand.
AATTCTTGATCGATATGCGGTCTCCAAGAGGTGCTATACACGGTCAGGTTTTCAAGTCCATGTTTCTGTACTACATCCAAATTCAGCATTGCACTAATTAGATCAGCCACCTGCACTTTTCCGAAGGTTAAAATTAGAATCATGCAGCTGGAAAGTAGTTTGAGAACCACCAGAAAACAGGTCTGCAATTTCAATATTCAAGAATTGCTTGAAACCGTTGTACTGTGAGATTCTTAATCTTTGCAGGTTGCTTACCTTTAAGAGCTGCTGCATTTTTATTTAATTTGTGTGCAGGAAGCCAAATGGTCAAGTTTTCAGGACAGTTTCTGATGCCCAAGAAAGTCCAATGGCAACAAATGCTGCTTGAGGCGATCTGCTAGAAACCAGATTTCCAGCCGGATGGATCTTTGGATCATGAAGACATTTTGTGCCAGCTGTCTGGCCACTCTACCAAGAACAATAATTGACAATAGTGCATACTATAAACCAGAGAAGAGAATGAGAGCAAGAATAGATTTTCATTAACAAAATCTAGTGCTCATTACAATTAGTGCAGTATACAAACCCCCTTACCTCTATGTGCAACATGCTAATTGAAAGCCAAGATTCAATGGTTGCCAGTTGACATGACTGCTCAACTGAACATCAAATTCGCTACTACCTAATGCCGGCAATAACAACATAATTAAGTTGGATCAACAATTACATTTATTAAGAAATATGGTCTACATTATCCCCCATTTTAGATAAGTCGGATGTCAGGCCAGATCATAGATGGAATGACAATGAACAATATTTGGTGTAAGCCAAAATTGTCTTCACGATTCAAATTGAAATGAGGAAGCGTTACAATATAAATAGCCAATGAAATGGATGTTCAATTCACATTCCCAAGTGACTCTTCCTATTCTTAGGGGAATGGCAATTAAACTTATTAGAATAAGACAAAAGCTATCATATGACATCTAGGATAAATGACAAATATGTACGATAATGTTACATCCCCCCTTTAATTTGCAAAGGTCATTATGAGACCAAGCATTTATCTGAACTTTTCAATTTTTTCTCATGCAAGTGCTTTTGTCAGGGTGTCTATTGGTTGCTTTGTTGTAGGGCAATGTTGCAACTTGACACTGCGATTCTTCACATAGTACCAAATCAAAAGAAATTTAATATTGATATGCTTAGTTCAGCTGTGAAAGATTGGATTCTTTGCCATTTGAATTGCACAAGTGTTGTCAACCATAAGAGGTGTTGATGAAACCGGTTGTTCCTAAAAAATTGAAAGAACCTTTATGAGCCACAAGCTTTTTAGTTGCCTCTGAAGCGGCCATATATACTCTACTTCTGCTGAAATTTTTTTTGGCATTGATTGTTTCTTGGATTTCCAACTAATCATTGTAGTTCCCAGATTCATCAAATAACCTAAAGTGGGTTTCCAATCTTCAAAAACACCAGCATAGTCAAAATCTGAATATCTAACCAGTTTGAAGTCTCTTGCCTTGGAGTATTTGAGCCCAAAATTTTGTGTTTTTTTGACATATCTAAAGACTCTTTTTGTTGCTACCCAATGATTGTTTTTGGGTTGTTGCATGAATCTTGAAAGAACACCAACAGCAAAGGATTATTTGGTCTAGTTGTGGTCACATAAATCAGATTTCCAATGAGTTTGTATTTAGTGGCATCGACCAAATCTGTTGTATCTTATGATGTCAATTTTAGATTCTATTCCATGGACGTGTAGAGAGGCTAGTTTATCATATGTTTGAAAATCATGGTCATGAGGTGCTCGACTAGTTTATCATACCATGTTCGAAAGGTTTGTTTCAAACCATATGATGATTTTTCAAGTTTGCACACCTTGTGTTCTTGGCTGTTTATTGCAAAACCTTCGAGTTGTGTCATGTACACTGTTTCCTTGAGATCACCATTCAAAAATGTAGTTTTGACATTCATTTGGTGAACTTTCCATCCGTTGTGAGCTGTCAGAGCTAACATGGTTTGAATGGTAGTCCATTTCATTGTAGGTGCAAAGGTTTCACTGCAGTCAATTCCTTCCTTTTGAGCATATCCCTTCGCGACAAGTCTTGCTTTATGATTTTCAAGTGAGCCGTTGGCTTTGTATTTGTTACGGTAGACCCACTTGCAGCCAATTTGTTTGCAACCGATTGGAGGATTAACCAATTTTCAAGTACCTTTTTAATCTATCTACTGTACTCATCTTTCATTGCTTTTCTCTAGGGTTCAAGCTTTTTAGCTTGTTTGAAAGATGTTGGTTATGAATCAAATGCAACATTGAGTTGTTCTTCTGGAGAATCATTCAAGGTGAGCATTTCAATCTTATCTTAAATTTATTCAAGGAACTTGTTTGATTGCGATGCAACTGCATGTGCACTTCTAGTGCCTAATTTCTCAACTTCATCGGGTTTGACATCTTCCAATGTTTGGGTGGCCCGCTTAGGCATCTTTTTATGTGGTTTAGGCGCTTCAATTTTATCTTTTGAAGCAGATGTATTTTTGGCACTTCGCAATACAAGAATACTATATGGTTACAAAACTGCCGTTTTAAAGGAATGAGAGGGCCATGCATGCATGTCTTATAATAGTTAAATAAAAGGTAACATAAACAGTTTGAATTTGTACTCAACAAGAACACAGAAGAATACTGTGTTTTTTTTGCATTTTTTTTTTTTTTTTTTGAAAAAACTGACAATCGCAGAGTCCAATCCAGACTTACCATTGGACTCAGTGATTCCTTTGCAATTTCGGCGATTCCTTGGCAGGTATGAATCAGACTTGGATTGGCGAGTCCTCGCTAGGACTCAGTGAGTCTCATAACTACAGACGTTGTCCCATCAAAAAGTACTACTGGGATTGATTTTATCATGATAGTGGTTTGTGAAAGTAATTCTTAAAAAAAGAAATAGGTTATTCGCTTGTCCACAAGTAGGGTGAAAACCCGAAAAGGAGAGTGAGAAACCGCAGTGTGCCACAATGCACACATAGAAAAATGAAGGCATTGCAAGGCCTTACCAAGGTGCTAAAAAAAAGAGCGCGAAACACACCTCAATAATGTTGAAAATGAGTCCCTACAAGTGTCCCAAGTTTGGCACAAAACATAAGGTGTGCCAACAATGTTCCAACAAGACAAACAAATGTGTCGTAAAAAAAATGCCCCAAACAAAGCTAGGCATGTAAATCAATGTGCCTAAATGAAGTACACCCCCTAGCACTTTCTAACATAGTGCTATTATAATAGTTTGGCATAGAAATAACATATAACAAAGTAGTATGTTTGCAATGCCCATATAATAAAATACACTTGTAAAATGGGAAAAATAAATTTTCCAATTCCATACAGTTTGAAAAAATTGAGTATATATTTGGAAAGTGCTCAAAAAAATAGACAACTTAAAAAAAACTTCATGTGAATCTGATGTCTATTTTGAGAGATATGGCAATTGGATTGTCAAACAAGCCTTGAAATGCTTCACAACTAAACAGAAAGGATACAATACAGTTTGGTGCCAATTTGATGTCAAATCTTAAAAATTGCAAAAAAATACACAAATTAGAAAAGCGACACTTGGATTTGACACAGATCACGAGATATGAGTTGTTGAATTTGGAGGACTCTGCAAGCACATTAGTCAAAGTGTACCTATGCGTCAAACCTACACTCTAGTCATCAAAAGCGGTTGGAAGATGCCTCAACACAAATTTTACAATTCTTGAGTGGTGACTTAGTAAAAAAATGTTGCCCAGGTAGGGTCTATAGGGAGATTTTTGGTTGGGGGAAGAACGCTGGGTAAAAATGGCCCAGGATGGGGCAGAGGCCTTCAAAAAGGAGGTTTGCTACCTTGTGAAAATGGGATGGATTGGGACAAGGAGCTCATTGAGCAGCTCGATGGGGAAAGGGGTGGCGGTAAGGGTCGTGTAGTGCTTGAGAGGCCTAGGAGGGTTGCATGAGTTGCGTAAAACATAGGAGTGGTTGACAATGGGGAAAATGGGATTGGTGGGCAACAAAGGTGTCACCAAGAAGGAATAATGGGCCTTTTCCAAAATTTTAAATTTTTTATTTAAAAAAAACCCCTCTTAACAAAGTACCTTGTAAAGTTATTTTCCATTTTTTTCTAGATTCTTGTAGAAGAAAAAATTCTGAAACTAAGGATTTTGGCCAAAAATGGCTTGAAAATCCCTAAAAAAATCCAAAAGACCACCTAAAACCTCTGTTGACTAGTAATCTTCCAAGATTTGTAAAAAACTCAGGGAAATTAAAAAAAAGCTTGTTTTTTTTGGAAAATTTAGAAAAATTGCAGGGGTTAGCCTATAAATATTTGCTCTCCCCCCAAAATTGCTAAAAATCCCCCAAATATTGAAAAACAACCCAGAAACACCCCTAAAATGTCTAGTGAAGCCTTGAATGAGAAATCCTTGAATTGTTTTTCAAAACTCTCAACTATTTTTTTAAAAAAATATTGAAGATCGATTACTAATATATGCATCAAAGAAGCCAAAAAAATACAAAGTTTCTAGTAGAGACAAAAGCAGCTATGGGGCATCCCCCATCAACAAACATAATACTCGACAGTTCAATATAAAAACGGCTCCAAATAGGCAGTCCAAAAAACAAAAACCAACAGTATCAGTAGAAATACAAATTCAAACAGTAGCCATCAAATATAGGCCACCCCAAAGGTGGCGGGTTCATTCATACGGGTCTTGTGCCCTACTAGAAGCAGTGCCTGCACCTTCTCATCCGTCGTTCGAGTCAGGGCCCTTCGAAGAGCTTTTACCACCAACAGGTCCCAATCACATTTGTTCGAAGGCCAATTTAGCAGGATAGTGGTCAACTTTATCCAACAGTCCTTTAATATTGCTCTGCTTCACATACTTCAAGACGTCCTCAACGTCCGTCGAGCCTCCACTTTCAAATAACCTCTCCAACTTGTTCAAAAAGGGTGTTGATGTTCTCATCTATCTCCTTCCATACTTCCTCTTGAATGCCCTAGTTATGTGTCACTGGATTAAGTCCCCGAGGTGTAGGAACTGTCACTGCGTCCTCGTAACCCACTTCAAGGAACAGGGTCAGATCGAACGGAGTAAAAGCTTCTTTGTCTTCTCTAATAATACAACTATCATGCTCCTCATTACGCATATCTTGTAACACACTCTCATTCGCAGCCAACTAGCGACCAAGTCCATTCTGATCAGATTCAGACAGGGTGATCCATTCCTGCACCGGATTGTCGGTGTAGTCAAAATATGTGTCTTTAATATAGTCCCATTCAAACTCTAAAGTTTTAACTTCTGCTGCCATCTGGTGACACACAACCCAATCAGGTTGGGGGCTCAGTCTGGGGTATCCCCCTGAATCAAGCAAGAAGTTCGAGGTAACCTTGAGGAGACTTGTCTTGAGGAACTGCTCGAGCTGGTCTTGAGGCACTTTTAACTGGAGGGATATCTGCAAAGACAAAAAATGAAGGATGACTTCAATTGTGAAGTCAGTAAGCACTCTAGCCTTCCCTTAGAAAACTTCCAGGTTCCTTTGCTTCCATAAAAACCATAAAATTTCAATAGAGAATACAAGCCAAAATTTGTGAAAAAAGGGGTGGACTTTAATCTTGGGACATGCATAACCAAATGCAATGTTCAGCTAGCCAATCTCACAACCGAAAACTACATTCCAAGGTTTAAGACAACAATGCCATAACTTAGTAGCATAAGGGCAGGAGAAGAAAACATGCTCAACTGTTTCAATTTCACTAAAAAAAAAAACAAAAAGGATTAGCAAGACCACAAGTGTTCAAAACAGCACCCACAACCAGCTTCATATACAATAGTAACCAGCGAAAACAGGATTTCTTGGGTTCAAGACAAGAGGCCCAAATCACATCAGACTTGAAAGACCAGGGATGCATAGGATCAAGAATAGACCAGACACGATTGAGGTGAGGTAGGGGACATTGGAGAAGGAGAGTTTCTTGTAAAGCATTTGAGAAGTATACTCAAGTAGAGGCGGGCCTTTTTTCCACTTCACATTGTCCCAAAAATCACCCTCTTCTTCCAAGAACACCACATTATTTCTCCCCTTAAGAGCTGTTTGGAGCAAGGTGAAAGTTCTTCGCTGAGAGTCAAGGAATTGAAATCTAGCTTTGAGCTCTGACCAAGAGGCCCATCCCTCATGGGAATAGAGATCCTTAAAGCTCCTCAACCCCTTAGTGTACTAATCAAAGGCAGAGCATCCCCTGATGAGGGCCAACGGGGACCTATTGACATTCAAATTCCACCATAACGATCTATATCTCTGACACGATGTCCCAAACCAATTTAAGACCTGTTTAGCAACAATGAAGGGCTTGGCAGCATCCCAGGCTGACCATATGGAGGCAAATATGGGCGAGTCAGCAACTTTGACCATGAAGGGCCCTATGAGAAGATCAACAATGTTTAACCCTTTCCTGTTTGGCTTTCTTTTAGGAAAGCCTCGCAAAATATTATTCCTAACCAAGGCTTTCCAGGGCTCATTTCCAATAGAGGCTTTGATTATCCACTTAACTGCCAAAGTTATTCCCTGCAACCGAAGGTCCTTTAGCCCCAGCCCACCAATATTTTTAGGTTTCGAGCAAAATTGTCACGAAACCACATGCCTTTTCTTGCCACCTTTCCCATATGACCTTAAGAAATCTCTTATGATTATGTGGAGCATGTTGATTTGAGTTTTGCCAAAGAGCTAGCAAGAGGCATAGTATATACTGTATGACGAGAGAACTTTCTAGCAAACATGAATTCTTCCTGGTAAAGACATCAGATGACCTTGCCATTTTACAAATTTCTTATTGATTTTATCGAAAATGCATTCCCACATACTTTTGAAGGAGGGTGTTAGGGCAAAAGGAATACCCAGATGTCTAACCATCTCATCCAGTCCTTTTCAAGTCCAACCAAAAGTTGCCAACCAGTTAGGAGGTTGCTCATGCCAACCCAGTATGTGAGATTTATGCATGGCCACTTTAGATCCGGAGGCAGAGCAATAGACATCTATCCTCTCTGCAACCTGAGCCAAGTTATTTCGCTCCAAGGTGACAAAGATTGAAGTATCATCAACAAACAATACATGAATCATTATTTGGGAGCGAGATACCTTTGACTGGAGGCCCAATGTTAGAGAATCTAAGAAGATAATGCAATGCATCCGTCGCCAGAACAAAGAGCAACGAGGCGAGAGGACAGCCTTGTCTAATGGAACATTGAAGCTCAAGAGATTTTGTCAGTTCCCCATTGACTTCAATTACGGTCAAATCATCCTTGAAGAGTACATTGACCATTTTGCAAAATCTATCCTGGAACCCAAAGGCACGCAACATTCTCTCAATGAAGGGCCACTCAATTCTATCATATGCATTTTCAAAGTCAAGCAAGATCATCCCTGCATCCTAGTTCGAGTCTCTTTCCCAATACATTCCTTCCCAGCTGGTGATTATATTATCTAGGATGTACCTCCCTTCAACAAAGCCAGTTTGGGTCTCCGAGATAATAGAGGGCAAAAGCAAAGACAGCCTCCTCGCAAGGATCTTTGCCAGAATCTTGTAGGAGATGTTGAGGAGGGTAATTGGTCTCCAATTTGTGACTGAAGACAGATTATTGTCCTTAGGAATAAGCTTAATCACCTCTCTATTAATGTCCGGGCCAAGTTTGTCGACATCAATGGCCTCATTAAAGACCTCCAAGCAATCCTTGGCAATCCATTCCTTATTGACTTTATAGAATTCAGCAAGGAATCCATCCACCCCAGGGGCTTTATCTTCTTTTAATGAGTCAATAGTGTTTTTGACCTCATCAAGTGAGATAGTAGAGCCTCCAGGAAAGAGCCCTGAGTTTGTGTTACCTTCTTAGGAATGCAGGCCTCACATATGACCCTATTCTGTTCAATACGGTCACTGGACCCATCAGAATGGAAAAGGTTGGCATTGAACTCAAAAAAAGCTCCTTTTATGCTGACAACATCCTGCAAATTCTATCCATTGACTTTGATTTCTTTAATCTTGCTTCTTGTGTGTTTAGCTTTCAAAATTTTGAAGAATTTAGATCCTCTATCTTTGAGCTTCAACGAGGTTAGTGTAGAACGGATCTGCGCCCCTCTAGCAATAAACTGTTGTGACTGTCAAACTTGGTGTTTCAAGAGGTTAATCTCTTCAAGAAGAGCCCCATTGGCAGGGTCAATCTGCAACGAGCTTTCAGCTTGAATGAGTTTCTCTTGAGCATCTCTTGCAACCTTTATGCGCTTTTTTGCTTTGATCTGCCCATAGGTCCTTGCAAAATTTTTGGTAATTTCCGTACTGGAATTCCAACGATCAACTTTGGAGCTGGAGTTGCAAGCAAATTTGCCAATATTCCAAGAAGATTGCAAGCCCTCCACGCATTCCCTTTCAGTCAAATGTGACACATTGAATTTATATAACCCTTTCAACTCTGGGATGTCTTTCTTCTACTCATTAACCAATGAAAATGTCATTTCAATAGGGTGGTGGTCGGACATAGTATAGGGCAGTGCTATCACCATATTACTGTCCTTGATCGGATCTGCAGCAAGTGCCTCCATATTCAAATAAAATCTGTTAAGTCTTGAGTATTGCCTTCTGTTGTTGCTCTGATTATTACACCAGGTGTACCAAATTTCTCTACTTAGGCTTTTACCCTTTTGGAGAGGGTCTCCAATTCTGTGTATTCTTTTGAACTTAACCCAGAAAAACAACTCATTTCCTTTCCATGCCAGGTGATCATCCCCTATTTTATCCTCTTTATTTTCCACCATGTTGAAATCTCCTCCAAATACCCAAGGAACATTTTCTAGATTTATGGCAAGCCAATTCCACAGGCAGCTCGCTCTCTATAGTCATTAGGGGCATAGATGTTACACAGGCCAAATGTCTGGTTTTGGCATGCTATTATGACCCAGATAGCTCTGTTGCAAGGAGAGGCACCATGTTCAACAATTTAATCTTTCAACCCAGGGTTAATCAAAATAGAGGCCCCCCCTTTCCCTCTTTGATGATTAGTGGAGAACTGGGAAGCATTGGGCCAGATAAAATTCAAGACTAAAGATAGCTGGGTTCCAATAGCTTTGACTTCTTTCAAGAAGAGAAAATCCAAATTATCTCTTGAGAGTTTGAACTGTCTTACAACTTGCATTCTGTCTGGGGATTCCATCCCTCTCACATTCGAGCTTACAATCCGCATATATAACCAGGGGAGTAGTTAGAGGTCAACTAGATTTACCATGGGGCTTACCCCCATTGTTGTATAATTTGGTAAAGCAGTCCGGGACTTTATTTTCTTTGCCCTCTTTTTAGAGGGGGGTCCTGAAAATTATGAAGTCTTTAGCCAGCATTTTTTTCTCCTTGGGCGCACCCTGCTCAATCAAGGGAGGGCTCGAGTCTGTTTTAAGCCTTTTACCTCCTTTAGAGATCCAATTATTTGCTCCTATAGGTTTCTTGTTAGTCGAAGGATCTCCATCTCATAAATCCATCTCACAGGCAAGTATATAAGATTTATCCTTCTCTGGGGAGATAGCCATCGGGGTGGCTTCACTAGTTAGACTACCAGGCTTACACATAGGCGAAACATTAGAAGAGCTATTGTTCCGAGTAGGGGCCTCAGCAAGGATAACCACATATTCCTCAGAGGGCGGGACCTCAAGAGATTTCTGATCTAAAAAAAGCTTCGTCCATGTTGTCAGGGAGGTAGTTTATCAAGTCTGACGAGGGATAATCAACATCAAGTTGTGGTGGGGCATTCCCCTGAGAGTCAAGGGAGGGGCCCTCCAACCCACATTCACTTTGAGATTTTGGTCCAAACTTGTCAACAACCTCATCAACGGGGGCACTATCTTTCAGAGGTACACAGGATTCTCAAACATCTGCATATTATCCAAAACAGTCTCATCTTTTGGGGTTTCCTTCTCTTTTTGTCTGTTAGGGATATTACTTTTATTGGCCAACATAGGACAGTTTTTTCTAAGATGGACATCTTTTTTACAAAAGAAACAAGCATTCAATCCACCCAATCCTCTAAGAACATAGGTATGAGATTTTCCCTTAATTTTAAAATTGAGTGATTGCGAGAAAAATCCAAGGGCTCTAAAGAAATTAAAACCCTAGCATTCGTGTGAGTTAGAGATCTTCTGGTATCCTCTATTTTCAATACTTCTTTGAGGGGTTTCAGTGCCTGAGGAAGGAAATTCCATAGTTGAATTGGCACTCCTTCAATATCAAACCATCCGGGAGAGGTTTTGAAAACAAGGGCATTGCAGTCCATTTTTGGGTTCCAAGGGATAGCTTTGAAAATCGACTGGCCAACATTCCACAAGGGCTTACTAATTGCCCTACGTTGCATATTAGAGTTTTTAAACAAAATCATGAAAAGCCCTATTTGTATCATCCGACAAAAACTAATATACAAGCCCAGTCTTTTGCCCCAAACATAATTTAGCCAATTATCAAAAAAATTCCTAGAGGGGAGTGCATTCTTGTTTAAGCAAACAAAGAAAATCCCTACATTTTAAACCCTAGTTTCCTCTTGTTGCAAGTCAGATTCCATGGAAACATTCGGAATAATTGTCAAGGTCTTTGAAGGGCCAGAGCTTACTGATTTGGTCTTCCCTGTATTGTTGCTCGCCATGTTCTTCCTTACACGCCACAAATTCAACTCCTTCCAAGTGTTTTGCCACTTCCTCCTACCGCAAAATTTCACTAAACAGTCTTCTTGGAGCCCTAGTTACTTCAACTTCCACCTGAGTCAAGTCAGTGCAATTGCTCTTATTATTGCAACCCTTATCACACCATGTATCATCACCTGACTCATTAAAATCACCATGTTTCCCCTTCTCCGCACTTTTAAACCCATCAAATCCGAGGGTTTCCATAGATAACTTCAATTAATACATGCCTCTTAACGCTTTCCAAAGGCAGCGGGAAGGGTGACTGGGGAAGAATGCTCGTGGCGGCCATACACCACAGCTCAGACAGTAGAGATCCCAAAGGAAATGCACGCAAACACAAAACAAAACACAAACACAAACGTAAATTAAGCATAAAACAAAGATTAAAGACCACCTCTAGCACTAAGAATGATAGAAGCAATAGGAACCAAGGAGGCAAAGGCGACCAAGGCAAGCTGCAAAGAGAAAGCTTGAAGCACCATTAATGGTGGATGACTCTTGATCTCCCCATTGCAGAGTTCCAAGCTTCTCTTCTCCCCAGTGGTGATACCGCCACCACTTCTATTTTTAAAAACAACTCTCAACTATTTTTCAAAAAACAATTGAAAATGAGTATCCCCCTTGAACATATAACCCCCAAAAACCAAAAATGAGATCTCTAATGTGCTCTTTTGGACCTTAAACAAAATTTTGCAGATTAAAGGGACAGAGGAGTAGGGTTTGAACAAAAAAAATGCAATTCTCTTCTTAAAACATGTTGATGAATGCAAAAAGCAAGGCTCTAGTAACATGTTGGAAGGTTTTGATAACCATGAAAAACTCTTGGATCACTTCTGCATAAAAAAGACTTGTTTAACATATAGGAAAATAAATAAAAATAACAAAACCCTATACTATGAACATAAAATACCCACTACAAGCTCCTCCAAGGGAGACTAAAAAGTTATGGGAGCTTTCATGCTCAACTAGAAAACTCTCCTTTCTCAGAATGAAGAAACAACTCTCATTCTTCTCTCATGGACTACATAGGCATAGGGGAGGAGAAAGGAAATATTTATAGGAAAACTAAGGTCTCCATCCCTTTTTATGATTGATTAATGAATAGGCAAACCTAATTCGTTGAGGGAATGGTGAAATCCTATTGGCTGACATAAAGGCTAAATAGCTAACCCTAAATAAACTGAAGCATGGTGCAAGTAACTATTTGCACCAATAGAAGTTCGCCTTGAAGGGTTATAAACTGCATTGGTATATTTTTGTAGATGCTTGGTGACCACGAATTCCTGCTCTTGTGAACACTTCACCATCTGCACAGCTTCTTGAAACTTGGCCTTCCCTTGAGTGAGTTTATGTTCAGCCTACTATAACTTGGTTGTCACATTAGCCACCTCTATCTCAGACTCAACAACTCACTACATCTGTAAATTTTTAAGTTGAGTTTGTTGGCTTGACTGCTTTTGCAAATGGCCATGTTGATCTTCCATCTAGTCTACAATTGCCAGAGTAGCGGTATCACTCTTATCTACCATTTGTCATTGTTGGCCCAGACTCAATTGAAGCAACAAATAAGGATAACAATAAGCATCCTTAATGGTAAGGAGGGTCTCCAATATATTTTACACACAAGAAGTAATAGTTGGGGGAACTCGAGAGGGCAATCATTGTGCATGCATCTGTAATGTCCCCATTTTGAAACTAAAATAAAAAGCATTCCTAAATACTTAAAATAAATTAATAATGCTCGACTTAAGTTGGGGCCTTTTGAGGGTCATGAGCACTTAAGGCCTAAAGTGGATTTTATAAGAAAGCTTTATATGTTATTTTATTAAAATAAGAAGGTAAACTCTCCCTCATTTTGGGCACTACACTTGGAGGGATATAAAAGGTAAGGAGAGGCTCATTTGGAAGAGTTATGTATTTTGGATATTGAAATTGATAATCAAATATGTCAAGCTTATTCACTACAACTTGAGGACGAAAACCTTCAAGTGTGACAAGGGTTTGGGGATAAAAACCTTTATTCCTACATTTAAGGCAACTCTATTCAAGGGCTGTAATTGTGCTTCAGATTTGCATGGTTGCATGCAATTGGACCTACAAATGTGTTTTTGGACACCACTTGCATCAAGGATTGTTTCAAACCCTATAGAGCTAGAAATTCGCAAGTCAAAGAGGTAGGCGACCTTGATTTGAGAATTTGGTTGATCTAGGAAGCCATCCTTAGGGTGGCGACTTGCTTTGGAAGAGTGGTGACCCCTCTCAAGAGGGCTAATTGGCTTCGAAACTCTCTTCTAGGGTCAAAAGGTAATTTTAATATTTTATTCCAACATTGCCGAGTTATTTGTGGATCAATTGCAAGGTTTGAGGGCCATTCCGTGCCCTAGGAATATTCAAAAAATTAATATAATATTTTGCAACTTGGGCAACTTGCTTGGGAAAGTTCAAAGGGTTGGTGGAAGGGTAAATTCATAGGATTGAATATCAAATTTATTTTTATAATTTTTTCTAAGCGTGGCTACTCACTTGAGGAAGTTTTAAGGTTGTTTTGGAAGTGGAAATGCAGTTGTTCTTTCACACAAAAATCAGAATATTTGCAGGGTTATTTTCAGCCTCTTCGTCACTATATCTTGACCGAAAAGGTACCTTGTTTTCAGTTTATCATTCAGCTATTTTTGGATCTATTTTGGAATGTGTTTTGCTTGGAAATTCATCAAATTTTCCAGCAAGGATTTGCTGGTTTTGTGGATCATGTTGAAAATGTTGTCATTGATGTTAAAGAAATTAATAATGCCTTGGGGAATTAATATTTACTTATGTAAATGGTGGCTGATTATGAGGTTTTCATGAAGAGTATTTATTATATTTTAATATGATTGCATGCTGGCCAACCTTTTAATTCATGGCAGCGCTGGATTAATGGCCACGCTGATTATATTTTAAATCTGAATTTGTAAATACAAGCCGACCCATATTTTGGCGCCTACGTTGGAGAAATAAGTATTATAAAAAGAGGTCAACCCCCTTGGGAAAAATAAAAATAAGTCATTTATTATTTTAAATAGAGGCTGACCCTTTTGGAAAGATCACCTCCTTTCAATAAGAGGTGCGATGTGGTATATAAGGAAGGTGAGTTGGAGATAAGGAATATAGAAAGTAATGCAATGTAATATCATTGGAATTTGAGCATAATTTGAGTAGAGATATATGTAAAAGTTTTGCAAGCAAGTTTGTGAAGGAGAGCATTTGTGTGAAATGTTGCATCATCTATAAGCAGAAAACATGATAAATTAGTTCAATTAAGAGCAGATTTTTGACGTATAACAGCAGATATATGAACATGTTATAAGCAAATTTGAAAGGGGGAATATATGCAGATTTGAAAAGGAAAGTATATGAAAATGATTGCATCAAATTTGTGAAGTGTGTATCATCAACAAGATCTTTAAGAAGGGAAATCAATTAATTATCATTCATTGAAGAAGTTCATTTGGAAGTTGGTACTTCCTAATTGAAGAAATTGGTGTCTCTTGCTAAGTTGGTGCTTAGCAGTGGGGATTGGTGTATCTAGTAGGTTGGTGCCTACAAATTTTGTAAGAAGAATTTTATTTTGTGGTTTTATTCTCAGAAAGAGTTTCCACGTAAATCTTATGTTCTTGTGTTCTTAATTGTTGATGTTGTGTAATTGATATTATTGTGATTACCAATTTGAAAAAGTAAAAGATTACCTTATACTGATTCACCACCCCCCCTCTCAGTATAAGCATGTGCTCTTCAAATCAAATTTTCAGTTGATTAGCAATATTATCTAAGGGTTTGTTGGGAAACCCCAACTTGGTCTAATTGTACCATTTGGGGACATTACAACATCTCTGGAGCATTTACTTTGGGCCACCCTTGGCTGACCTAGATCCATGTAAATGTTAAATGACACTTATTTTGCACAAAATTTTGTGGCCGGACTATGGCATCCAAAATCATCTGTATTTGTAATGGACCACGAACCACATCCAAATGTCCAACCACATCAAAGTGCCATGAAGTGCTTGGGGCATGGGTCGCACAACCTGCAATAATTGATACAAGGTCTCATAGGGATTAGCATTATTTTGGGCTCAAATGGAAAATAGAACAACCTCATAAGAGTGAGTCTCAGGGACCTAGGACTTGGTAGGTCAGTGTTGGAAGGGCTTGCCTTTGAATGTAATTTTGGAGCATCCTAAAACTGAAATGTATTTGATGCCTGCTCTAGCTCTGTCAGCGCTTGGGGCAATGGTTTGAATGGGATATTCAATTTGGTGCTCACTGCTAACTAGTTCACCTAACCGATTCAACTAGTTTTCAATCTACTACTCTTCTATCCGTTGCCCTACATTCCTCAAAGGCGAGGAAATGGCCATGACTGACTCAAAAAAGGTGGTTGTGTGAGAATTTGGTAGCCCAACTGAGTGTCCACCATAGTCTTCATCATCCTCCTACGTGTTTGACCCGTCTTCCTGCTCTGAGGTGGGATCTTTATGGTTGGTTTCCTCTTTTTTGCTACAACATTGCATTCAAGGTGATCCTCCTTAGCAGCGAAGGGAACACCAAGATGCCTCCAATGAAATACCGATGGCCAAGTGGGGTCATAAGAACTATTTGAAGTGAAGTCTCCCTCGACTATTGATTGTGAATGTAATGCATCTAGGAGGAGCCCAATTGCATGTTGTGTCATATAAAAACGCTTGCAAGTCAAGGAGAGGAACTCGTGAATTTGAGTAGATAAGAGTGCCCCCCAGTTATATATCTCACCCCTCCTTAGGTCGAGCATGTAATTTGTCATCCAAACCACAATATCAGATGCTCAAGTGGCATACATCCATAAGACAGTGCCACTCGTTTGAAGCCAAATACTCTTTTTTGATACTGTGATGCCCCTTAACCCACACACTAGATAAGGCTTTCACACTCATATCTGGGTGCCATTAAAGGATGTAGCTGAGATTGGACTTTCTATTTTTTTCCATTATTAGTGCAGCAAATCTTGTA
The DNA here is from genome assembly GCA_037957365.1 of Torreya grandis. Classification (NCBI taxonomy): domain Eukaryota; kingdom Viridiplantae; phylum Streptophyta; class Pinopsida; order Cupressales; family Taxaceae; genus Torreya; species Torreya grandis. The sequence continues at coordinate 454,748 of JARHVA010001204.1, forward strand.
AGATCCTCAAATTGGGACCTAAGACCAAAATAGAGGATTTTCCACAAACTCAAACAAATCTAAAATAAACACTGAAAATTACAGCCCTTTAACCCTTCAAAGAAATTTGTAATTCTGAGCAAACAACTACCAACTTTTATTCTTTTCAAATCAGCTCTCAATAATCAATTAATTAATTTACCTCAAAACGTTGAAACTTAGAAAATTCATAACTTTTGAAATACTTGGGATTTTAATATGAATGAGGACTCCAAACAATCACAAAAATAGCAACTATCAAATAAAAATAGTTTTAGAATTTTCCACCCACATGAGGTCCCCTAAATGATATCCCAAAGTTCTGAAAACCTAGTTTTTCACCCAAAACTATGCAAATAATTTTCCGAATATCAAACCCTTGAAATAAATCCTCAACAATGACTCCCAAGCCTTCAAACCAATTCGCCCTTCTTGGGAAAAATATAGAAATAATTTTAAATATTTCTGAAGCATAAATCAGCCCAATAAACATGCAATCTTATCTCAAAGGCAATTCGCCCCACTAGGAAAAATACATAAAATTTACCTTAACCCTAGGAGAGCGTTTCCACCAATAACAAGGCCTTTCGAATATGATCCCAAGCTCCCAAGCAAGTTGCCCAATTAGAGAAATCAACAATCTTCCCCTGACAAGCAATTCACCACCCTTCAATGACTTTACTAACCCTCCAAGGAATTTGCCCAACTCCTCCAAGCAATTTGTCCACTTTAGGAACCTGCAAATTCGCATATAAAAGCTTTTCAAGTTGTTCACACAATTTATGAAATGTGGTGTTGCAAAACACCGTTATAGAGTAACAAGTAAAACTTGAAGGGTAACATTCTTCAAGCATCTACCTTCAACAACCAAGCTTGACATACTTGATTATCAAATCCAAACATCCAAATTCACATAATCTTCAAATGAATCCTCCTCCTTAAATAACTTCCTTTAAGTGTAGCACTCCAAAATAGAAAGAGAAGGTTAATTAAAAAATCAATTTAAGTCTTATAAGCCAAGACCCAAAACTCTCCCACTTAAGTGAAGTATACATAAAGTACTTTTTCTCAGAACATAACTTAAAATTAAAAATATAAAGTACATTTTTCATTAGTAACTCTTCACCAGTGGTCCACAATGTCCCATAACCTTCTTCTACCCTTAGCCATCGGAAACAAGAATGGGCTAAGGGTCCCATCAAGATCTCAATAAAAAAATGGGGACATTACAAATCCAAAATTTTGAAAAAAATACTTACTAAAACCCTCCCGTTGTTGATTTTTTGTCAAGGGTTTTGGCAAAAAATGGGGACATTACAAATCCAAAATTTTGAAAAAAAATACTTACTAAAACCCTCCCGTTGATTTTCTGTCAAGGGTTTTGGCCCTTGAATCTGCCCTACTTCCCTGATAGCCCATAAAAAGGGTTGTTTTGATGCCAGTACTACATCTTATGGCCTATTTACCAAAGTCTTCTCTTTTGTTGGAAGCAAAAAACTAATTTTTTCTAGTACACATCCCTTGGTTGTATGCAAACTTAGGAAGTGTATTGGAAAAATCAAAATTTTGCTTCTAGTAGAATAGAAAACTTTGGTAAACACGCCTTCAGTTGCAACATTGGCATCTGAAGAACTCTTTTTCTAGTGTTTCAGGGAAGTATTGGAAATTCAAGGGCCAAAACTCTTGTCAAATAATCAACAAGAGGGTTTTACTAAGTAATTTTTTGAAAATTTTCAATTTGATGTAACAGTAACAGCAGAAAAAAATAGAAACCCCCCAACCTCAATTATAGACTTCATTGGTAGTGGGCATAAGTTCTTGGTAGGTTGCAGCCAAGGGCACAAACAAACAAAAAGTCGGTGATCCCACACCAAAGAATAAAACCAAGGTGTTGCCAAACCTTATCCCACCCCCAGTGGGCCACTAACCATGAAGACCATGAATTGAAACTCACATTACGGAGAGCAAGAGTGGACAGAGTGTTGCAGATGCTCGACTTCAATGCCATGCAATTTGAACCCTACGTGATTCGAATGGTCTCTCGGTATAATTGGGAAAGCCGATATTCTTTTGTCTATTACAAGGACATAAAGGTGAAAATCACTTACACTGTAGAGGACTTCATGCAGGTTTTTGGCATACTTGCACATGGGTTGTTGGTGAGCAAATCGGCAGGCCATCCTTAGATTACCTAGGCCCAAAAAGACTATGCACTGCAGCAATTATGTTGGCCAAATATGAGTACAAAAGAGTTGGCTCACATGTTGTTTAAGGGGCATTGCGATATCAAAATATAATATTTGGCTTAAGACGAGTGGCATTGCCTTTTGGATGTGATCCATCATTGGTTGGTGGATGCCACTTGAGCATCCAATATTGCAATTTGCATGACAAATTACATGCTTGGCCTATGGAGGGGTGAGATAGCTACCTAGGGGGGGACTATTGCCTACTTGGATTCATGAGTTCCTCTTCTTGACATGCAAGGGTTTGTATATGACATAACATGAGATTGGGTTCTTCCTCTCCTTGACTTGCAAGGGTTTGTTTATGACATAACATGAGGTTGGGCTCTTCTTGGATGTAGTACATTCATTGTTGACGGTCGAGGGAGACTTCACTTCTGATAGTTTTTGTGACTTCACTTGGCCATTGTTATTTTATTGTAGGCATCTTGGTGTTCACTTAGTTGCCAAGGAGGATCATCTTGAATGTAGGGCAACAACAAAAAAGAGGAGACCAACCATAGAGTTGCCTACCTCAAAGGAGGGGGAGGAAGATGGGTCAAACATGCATAAGAATGATGAGGACTGTGGTGGACACCCAGTTGGGCTGTGAGATTCTCACATTACCATTGTTTGTGAGTCGGTCATGGCCACTTACTCACCTATGGGTAATGCTAGGCAGCAGATCATGTACTTGTTGAATCCGTTAGGTGAACCAATTAGTACCAACCTGGATATCATTGTGAGCCCATTGCCACAAGAGCTAATAGAGACAAAGTAGGCAACTAATCTGGTTTAGTTTGAGGTTTCTTGAGAATTACATTCAGAGGCTAGACCTATCGATTCCTAGGTTCCAAAAACTTGTGATTTTGAGGTTGTTCCATTCCAACTTGAATAATGCTAATCCTCACGAGACCTTGTCTTAAGTCTTGCAGACTAAGGGACCCACAACCCAAGCACTTTAGAGCATTTATGACGTGGTTGGGAATTTGGATGTGACTGGTAGTCCAATGCAAATTTGGATGATTTTAGATGTCGTAGTTCATTTGCAGAAGTTTGTAAAAGAGGTTTGTCATTTAGCATTCATATAAATCTGTGTCAGCCGAGGTGGCCCAAAGTTAGCATTTTGGAGGTGCTTACACAGTGCTTGCCCTCTTGGGTTCACTTAGCGATTACTTCCCTTGTGCAAAATGTATTAAAGTCCCTCCTCACAACTGAGGATGCCATCGCTATCATTATTTGTTGCTTTAATCGATCTTGTGCCAATAAAAACAATTGCAGGATGAGATGGATAACAGCTACTCTAGTGTTTGCATCCTTGCGGACTCAGATGGAAGATCAATGTGGTTGTTTTCGAGTGCAATTGAGCCAACAAGTTCAGCTTACATAGGCACATATGTAGAAGGTTTTTGAGTCTAAGTCGAAGGTGGCCAAGTTGGAGGAGGATGATCAACTAACTCAATGAAAGGCCAAGTTTTAGGAAGTTGTGTGGTCGGTGAAGTATTCACGAGAGTGTGAACTCGTGGCCACCAAACATCTGCGGTAATGTACAAGTGAAGTTTATACCCTTCGAGCCAAACTTCAGTAGCTGAAGTTAGAGCAAGCAACTTCTTTAGGCTCACCTTTAGGTTGTGCGTTTATACTTCCTGGGGAATTCTCCCCCCGGTTCCTATTCTTGAATTGATCTTGTATGGGTGTTGTCATATAGGACTTCGATTTATCTAAAAAGGGGGATAATTTAGATTGTCTTTCTTAATAGATGTAAATGTTGTTGCGACTTTATTATGTTGTTACTTGTTGGAATTAGGTAGTATTGAACTTGATGTTCGGTTGAGTAGTTGTGTCAATTGCCAACGATTGTATCTTGGCATTCAAATAACATGTTGCAAATAGGGGTTAGGGGGCTTGTATCATGTCCTTACTATACTACACTAATTGTACTGAGCACTACGTATAGTTAATGAAGGCTATTGTTATTCTTATTCTCTTCTCTTTCTCGGGAATCTTTTGGGTCTCTCACTTTGTACTTGCACACGGTGTTATCTGCAGTCCCTTTGACCTACTTTTGTGGTCATTCATTGGACATTAATATATTTATCTTATCTTATCTTATCCTCTCTAAAGAGCCAATTTTTTCTTGAAATCTTTCTAGAGTTTATCCCATGAACCTTTGTTGGTGGTTGATGCATGTGTACCAGTCAATGGCCACTCCTTGAAGTGTGGTTGATAAGCATCAGAACCACTACCATTTATCTATGCGCCTATATGCTTCTGAGATTGTAATACATGTCTGACATTGTCATATGACATCCTTCGATTCATCACTAGTGAGTTTCGACAACTTTTTCTTTTTTGGAGATGGAGTTGATGGGGTAACCATTGTTTTGGTCATAGGTTGCTTCTATTGGGGCTCTTGAAATATGATTTTCCTCAAGAATGTCTACGTTGGACGTTCCTATACAGTCTCAGACATGTCTCCTATGTTTAACCCTTCCATCAATAGGGATTAGTACACTCACTTGCTCGCTGTCAAATCCCCGTTTCGTGATACTCCCTCCAATATGTGGTTCACATTGCTGTGGTGCATTTGGCTCTCTATCATCAATATGGAGATCATCTATTACATGGATATTTGTTTCATACCGACTCGTTCTGCTTCTGTAACAAAGTTGTTATTAAAGTCCGTTTCAAACCACATACTTACCTCTGAAGGAGGGGCACTGTTGAATCTTTGTTGGATTTTTTGGATTCTTCTGGAGGTCTTACCAACTATATTCGGTTGGCAAGGTCTGCACTTCCTTCCTCTAGAAGAGGCAGTTGTCTAGCATTCTCCACCCACTGTGTACACAGTCAGTGGTGTACGTTGTTCCACTACCGGCCAAAACCTTCCTAGGTTTCGGCTCCGACTTCGGCTCAGGATTCTCCTATATATTTCTTGAAGGCTTTTTAGAAGTGGTCGCTTGTCACAACCTTTGTCTTTGCTCTTGTTGCTCCAAGAGCCTGGTAGACTGTAGAATTTCTTGGTCTCCCTTACCATAATGCCTTCTTTTCCTTCCTTTATTCAGGCTCAATGGCATTAATACCTTTGGGTTTGGCATTGATTTTCAGATCTTTCTTCATCTTCACAGCAACAACTTTCCTCATATTGTTGTAGAATTTGTTGTTGTCTTTCACGATCACTTTCTACTTGAAGGTCTTGTAAAACAAGATAGTGCTTGGTGAGGAGTCTTGGTAATTGGCCAAGCAGTCTATCCACTTCTTTAGTTAGCGCCAAGTTGCCTAAGATTGTTTTTGTTGGTATGTGGATTCTTCCTTAATGTACAGATAGATCCCAGAAGTACTTGAAGTCCCTTGCGAGGTCATCCTCTCTTTGCTGGTTTGTTTCAACAACTTCTTGGACTGGTTAACCCATTAAATATCCATACCATGTGTCTCTGTCAATAAGAATGGACAACTCTCTTTTGTTTTTTAGAACTGATTAAAACTTGACCCAATGTTCTTTAAAGGCATGGTGCCAGAATGTTTACAGTGAAACTGCACTCCCAAGTATAGTCATAGACATTAGTGCATAACATAAAACATAGAAGAGAATAAGAGTAACAATAGTTTTTCATTAACAAAAGGTAGTGCTTAGTACAATTAGTGTAGTGCAGGGATACAAGTCCCCTTACCCTTACGTACAACATGCTATTTGAAAGCAAAGATACAACGGTTGGTAGTTGACACTGTTGTCCCCCAAAAAATATCACTCAGTTTTTGGGACAACATTTGAACTATTTTGGTCCTACAGACCAAAATCCTCTTTTCCCATTTCAAAAATTGTTCTGAGCATTCAGGTTCTTCATTTTTCAAAGCTTTCTCAAAAATCTGCGGACTCTGCAGGCTTGAATCTACAGACTCTGCAAGCTTGAATCTACGGACTTTGCAGGCCAAGTTCTACGGGCTTCGCAAGTTGATTTCAACGGACTCTACAGGAAAGAAGCAAGCTCTCAACACTTAGGCGATTTCAAGGTTGGTTCGACGACAAGGTTCAACCAAAATGTCCATCGGCAAGCTTCTAAGCAAGGATTGAACCATTGAACTGTTGAACCTTGAACCATTTTGGTTAACGGGTTCAATAGGTTCAAAGGTTCAACGTCAACAGCAAGAGTTAAGCGCATTTGTCAAGGTTCAAAGGTCAACCGCTTCAAGGTTCAACGGCTTCAAAACACTTATCAAAGAGAAGAAGGCTTGAACCATTGAACATTGAACCACTTTGGTTCAAAGGTTCAACGGGTTCAATGGTTCAACAAGTTCAACGGCCATATGGTTCAACGCATTTTGTTCGAACGATCAAAAGACTTGGCCAAATAAAAAGAATGAACCGATTGAACCGTTGAACCTTGAACCATGAACCAAAAGGTTCAACGAGTTCACAGGTTCAAAGGTTCAACCAGTGTGATGAAGATCAAAGAGCTTAGAAAGAACAAGTGATGGACAAAGGATGAACCAATGAACCGATTGAACCTTGAACCGAAAGAGTTCAAAGTTCAATGGTTCATGGATTCAAAGGTTCAAAGGCGGCCTCAGTCAAGGAAAGAAGCAGCAAACAGGTGGTTCAACGGATGGTTCAACCAAGGAGCGGGAAAGCGATTGAACCAAGAGCGATGGAACAAAAGAGGCAGAATGAACCGATGAACCAATGAACTTTCAACGGGTTCAAAAGTTTAAGGTTCAACATGGTTCAAGCGGCTAGCGACCATTGACGGCCCCGCAGACGTCAAATTTAAAGTAAGGGAATATCCGTTGAAATTCAAATATAGCGCGGAACTTGAAGGAAGAACCAAGCGACTGGCTGAAAAGATAGCTCGGGAGCTTAAATTCCAGGAAGAGACAAAGCTGGAAAAGACAAAACAAAGAAGAGACAAAGAGGGAAATATCTACATAGAAGTTATTCCAGTAGCTGGAACAGTCTGCAAAATAGATTTTCGAGCTTGCAAACATTGAGGGCGCGCCCTGTTAGTCTCATTTGGAGTAAAGACAAAATGGACAGCTGCGCAAATGTCAGAGGGGACAAACCAGATGATCCAGACCCAAGAAAAGACATATTAGATGAATAGACACGCCATAGTTAAGGCAACGCACTGTTCCAGGCATGGTCCCTCCAGACAGAACTGAAGGCGCATTGAAGGCATTGACTGCAGCATGGGCCGTCCCATGGGAGAGAGCGTCGAGCCTTGCTTGGTGGCTATATATTGTAATCTCTTTTATTGTTTTAAGGAGATCTTTCCAATACAGAAGCGAAACTCTGCCCAATTGAAAGGCGAAAACTGAGACTTTGAGCTCAGATTGTATTTCATTTCATTTTATCTGAATGAGAAAATAAGTTGTTTGCAGAGTTTGTGTTGTTTTGGCTTGTATCATTTTAGAAGATTATTCTTATGTCTATCTTCTGAATGTGTTCTTGTTTATTTAATTTGGCAAGCAGAATTAGTGAAAGTAACAGAAAGTGTCCTAAAGCCAACTGTGGGAAGACTTTGTGCTGCCATAGTTGTCTTTAGTGTGTGTTTATTTTCTGTTTCTGTGTAAAGGACCTTGGGACGACTTTGTGCCCTTATTGTCCTTCTCATCTCACTCTTGGGCAGTCAAGGTGGAGACTTTGTGCTACATCTTAGATTGCTGGTTACTACGCCCTTGGCACCCTATTACTTATCCTACCAAGATTCTTGTTGTTTGCAAGAACAAGCACTTCTGAAAGAAGAGAAGTGCCTTCTGTCACTTCACCAGGATTTCTACTATCCAGGAAGGGATCTGGCTCTTAGCTGAATGTTACTTTTGAAAGAAGAGAAGTACCTTCACCAATCACCCAGGATTTCTCTTCTGTTTGTTAACATCATCTTTGAAAAAAGAGAGATGGATGGCTTATCCCACCCCTGTGTCTTACTTTCTGCTTATATATATAGTATATAGCCTCCGTATATTTAATAGGGAACCTCCCCTTGATGAGAAGAGAGATTTGTCCCCTGTTGATGTTGTAAAACTGCACACCTTGGACGACCAATCTCCCTATGCTGTGGTGATAGGAACTATTTTGCTCACCAGTTAGCTGGTCGACAAATTATTCACTCAATAGACACAACCACTTAACTGAACACCCCCCAAAAAAAACCTTTAAATTTTAACAAAGACATTGAACCCTATTCCCAAAAGTACCATGACAAACATTAAATAAAATTTAATCAATAATGTTAAAACATTTAAATATTAATTTTTATACTTTATTTAAATGGCTGTCCCCAAATTCCGGGACTTTTTTTGCAGTCCCAGAAACACTTCCCCATCCCCAAGTCCCGGAGACTTAAGTAACTCTGGCCCAAGCAGAGACAAAACCACAAACACATGACATAAAAATATTCTGAGTGCACAAGGCACCGCAAATAATTATTATTTATCTTACACGCATGTAAATACATTTGAGAGATTTTTATAAATTGGCAGAAGCAGGAGGTGCAATTGTTGCTACACCGAACCAATATTTAGTCATCTTATTTTACCGCATGTCACAATATCATCTTTAATACATAAGACTCGTGAGCTTGATTTCCTCCTCCAACATATTGGCATATATCTACCATCCATTTTTATCCTAAATCGAGCTAATATCTCTGAAACCCCCAAGGTAGAAAGTTCATGCATCAAAATAAACAAATTTGTCTCGATCCCTTTAACCTAGCACTTTCTATTGTAATTGGGTGTTTTTTTGGAGTCCCATCGACCTACTTTTAGTCATTCATGCACATTTATATAATTTCTTTCTTTCTTTAGTTAGGATATATTTTTATCTTAGTTTCTATTGTTGACACTGGGCAGCCTTGCCTTGTAATGAAGATTACAGGTTTTGAGAAGATGTCAGGTAAAGGATTGGAGCTAGAGTTGAAAGAAGATAAATATACAGATGTGCGCACCAACAGAGTGGAGAGTAGCAGATCTGCTGATGTTCATGCATTTGGCGCTCTTCTCCTAGAGCTTATTTCAGGCAGACAAGCTTCAACCCAAAGCATTTTGACACTTGTCGACTTGGTAATTACCGATGATTTGTCATGCTGTGTGACAGATATTTCACCGCTAAACATGTGGTTTTCCTTACATTCCATTGTATCCTATCGATAGCAGTGTTGTGTGCAGAAGTTCCTCTCAATGTCTCCTTCTATGTATTCAGATCTGGTTCTCTCCAAACATTCTTATCATATCTGTTGTCTCTGGAATATATTACCTCTTGTTCTCCTCTATGAACCTTATTCAAGATTCTTTATGTTGAATTTCAGATCAACTTATGTTTGTCTGCAGGCAAAGCAATATCTCCAATGCAATGACAAGTTGACAGAAATAGCAGATCCTACATTGAAGAATATTGTCCCAAAGGAGTTCAGCTCTATATGTGAAATTGCTTGCCTTTGTATACACCAAGCAGCAGAAACTAAGCCGACCATGGAACTTGTCATTCCAATGCTTGTAGAAGTACTGGGTATTGGTTTTGAAACTGCTGCGCCTATAACAAATCTGATAACATTAAGAAGCATTGTCGAAAACTTCTAGGAAGTAGAGGGTTTGCATTTGGGCCATGTGTGCAGAGATCAATATTACTAGCAAAGATGTCGACAGTATATCACATTCTTCCCGTTTCAGTTCTAAATATGTGCTATTCTTTGTTGGTAAGAACGTTTCTTTCCTTCATGTAGAGTGGGGCACTTCAATATAAGTGCATTCCAGGATATAAGAAGTAATTGTGGTCCATCTGCAGACATGTTCATGAAGTCATTCTTATTAGGCAAGAATTCAGAAGGAAAGTATTATTATATGAAGTTTCATGCTACAACGTAGTGGATGGTGCATTCTCCTATGGATGACAAGGCAACCTCGAAATCATAAACAACTACTCTGAGTACTGCATGACGGCTACATGTTTTCCATATTGCAAAAATGTTGACCCAAATGACACCTGGCAATCAAATCTTGAGTATCATCAGAAAGATGCTTTGCTTTCAGTATCTCCCACATGTACTTTCTTTGTTCTGGACATTTGGATCAAGTTATAAATTTGAGAATTAGCCAATGCTTTTCCAGGCATCTGGTACAGGTTTGTAGAAGAAGTGAACTCTATGAAGTTTGTGGTTCATATGTTTGCAATGTTTCAGACCACATACAATCAAGCACCGGGAAATAATTTTTTTCTCATCATACCAACACTGCTTAGGAGCATTTTCTCAATAAGAGCATTGTATAAATACATTACACTTGACTGAAGAGACTGATCAACTAGTAGCATGGTTTGTTAATAACATTTAATTTGTTGATTACAAATACGGTTTCTTTATAGTGACCAGTTTCTAAACATCCACATGATTTTTGTTTGAAGAATGCAACTTGTATTACTTTATGGAACAAAAAAATTACATCACTTTAACTAGTGTTACAAGGAAAGTCTCACAAAAGCTAACATCTGAGACTTTCCCAAGAAGCAAGGACTATTCAAAATCATTTGAATTTAACTTTAACAATCAAAGCCAGCTCCTGCTTGAAAAGTCTCAACTCCCCTAAGCTGAGATGTGAGGATCTTCGTGAATGGTATCCCTGTATCCTAATTTCCATATGAATCATATAGCACAAATATTAGCAGCCTTCCTTAACCATCCAAGTGTTCCTGTTAACAATCAAAGCCAGCTCCTGCTTGAAAAGTCTCCCCTAAACTGAGATGTTAGGATCTTCGTGAATAGTATCCATGTATCCTAACTTCCATATGAATCAGGTAGCAGCCTTCCCTAACCATCCAAGTGTCCCCGTTATCTTCATTTCTATATATTGGGTATGCAAATTCCAGACTTGTCCTACTCCTTGCATTCATTAGGGCAACAAAATAGTACATCTCTTAAGAGTGAATCTTTTATGGAGGCTGGACAAGTACCAAATAACAAGGGGTTGATTGCAATCTGCATATATTAATTCTGAAGGGATACATGACATTCAGTTTCATGAACAAGTTATCAAACAATGTACCTTTTAACCAACATCACTTCATAATTTACTTGAGGTTTCATAATAATTTTCAATATTTGAACAACAAACTTTTTTTTACAATGAATTTGAAGAAACATAATGCGCTGGGTGGTTATGGGGTGAGCGGGCGGCAGGGCGGATTGCTTCAAATTAGCGCTGAAAAAGCTTCAAGGCGCTGGGCTAAACCTCGATTCTCCCAATTATTATAAAAAAAAAATGATTTTGAAGAAAATGAGTTCTTCACATTTTTATTGGCCGACAAATTTAGGATCTTATTTCTACCTGCATGTATTTCAATATTATAATATCAAAATCTAATTAATAGTGTGTTTGGAAAGACACTCGTTAGTTTTGCCCATATCCAAGACACTTGCACACATTTATGAAAGCCCACGCTACAAAATACCTGCATTCGGCGTAACATTGACTCGAGTTAACGGGGAGGTTAAGTTTCCATTGTCACTATATTTGGTGTTAGTGTCATCAAATATGATTTAATTTTAATTTAATAATTGTTATTATTAATTTTAATCTGATTTAATTATTTTCAATATATTTTTATGTACTATTTTTAAGTTGGTTAAGGCTTTTGAAGTTGGTTAAGGCTTTTGAGATTGGATATATTTTTATATACCATTTTATGTAGTTATTGAAGTTTGACAAAAAGTCTCAAAGAACTCTGTCAAAAAAATGGTATGCTTGACAAAAGTTTAAATATTTTTAAAGAAACAATTTGATGGGATGATTGTAGGATCTGTAAAATGGTTTGTTAGTCCCTGTCAAGGCAAGATTAATGAATCACTTTTCAATTACCTATTTATTATTTAATCAATCAAAAAAATTGAAATATATATCATGACAAGAAGTATAAAGTTTTACCCAAAGTTTGTCATAATTAGAGAGTACTCTCATAACAAATTTTTAATATTATTATACTACATAATTTAAAGAACAAAAAACAATTTCAAATGACATTTATGCATGGAATTAAGTTATCATTTGCCCACATTTGAATGCAGGGTATAGATATCATGTCACAAACAAAAAAGGAATTGAAGGCACACTAACATTCCAAGGGTACAAATAGTGCATTACTCTATTTGTGAGATTTTATTTATTAAAAACTAAATTAATTATAACGTTGTAAACATAAACTTATAAGAATAGCCAAAAGGTTTAAATTACTTGTAAATTAGTTATAACGGCAAATCGGGGAATCCAATGAGCGTTGGAAAATGTGAGAATGGAGTGCATGATATTGACCTCCACATAATGTTCTTACTTGGAGATTATTAAAAATGGTTGAGAATAAATATATAAGACATTTTTAGTATTTATGGTTTGCCCCAAATATAATTGTTTTTACGTCATTCCATTAATTTGCATCACATTTTGGTTTGCAAAATTTAAATTCATTTTCCTAACTTTAATTTTCATATTTTTTAAATATACTACTTAAAACACACACACATAAAATCTATTTTCACTAACCTTACAAATGAAGAGAACGTAATGTTGCACTTGCAAGTGTATCTTAAGGGTAATTATAGATATCGACTACTACTTTTTTGAACTCTACCTTGCCTACACACACACACACACACACTCTAAGTCTACAGGGAAATCGCGTGGCAAGGTAGAGTTCAAAATTGTAGCAGTCAACATCTATAATTACCCCTGAGGCACCCTTGCGGGCACAACATTACGTGCTCTTCATTTGTAGGGTTTCTGCTTTAAGAGCTTTCGAATCCCAATGCATGCACTTAAAAAGAGATGTTTCCCGATATAAAATAAGTGTAAAAGTTGTTGATAGCTAGAAAGACAAGTTGGGATTTGAAATGCATTAATTGTGCCTTAATTTGCTACTCATTAAATTCAATAGAGTGGGTTTAACCTTTCGTTTCACATAAATTTGGGTCTAAAGTGAAGTTTGAGCCAAATTTATTTGAAAGCCCGTGTGGAAGATATTTGAAGAAGGATTGGAGATTCACTACAACCCTGAGAAAAGAAAGTAAGGTCATATATATTTAGTTTTTCAATTAATCATATCCAAAATATATGGTTTAGTGTAGAAAAGCTTTCAAACACAAATTATAAAACCTTTGTACAACCTATTACCAAATAATTAGTTATAAAATCATTAGATACAATATGATCTTAATTTGTAGCCTTGGTGATTGCTTTGTTTGCTCTACAACACCATTTGTACAACCTTTGAAGATCAGAAACCTTAGTATATGCTTTTTACAACGTTCAAAAGTCTCATGTAGAAGTAATACAAAGTTTGATGCAGTGGTTTGGAATTTGTATACATTGAAATTCAGTTTAAAACATTGATTAATTGTTCTATAAGCATTTGAAACCCTTATATGTACTTGTAGAACTCCCCGAAATTGTAAGTCTTCTAGATGCAGTAATGGCATTACATTTGTTAAAACATCGATTATATCCTTTTATTTGCTATTATCAAGCACAAAATTGTGAAAACTTCTGCTTGTGCAGCCTTGTACGGCTTCCACCACTTCCATGTGATTTTATATAGAATGGCATGTTTGCAGTAATTTTGGGCATGTTTGCAGTAGTATCATGGCTTTTTGAAGCATTTTGGTGCAGCACCAGTAGTAATCTTAAATTTTGATTTTTCCTTCTCTAAGGTTGTGGGCTCCACAAAGCATTAATTGTTTTTTTTTCATAAAATAAAAATTAAAAAAGGATTTTTACTTTTGCATCAAATTATTCATGGATGAGTGATTTTTTTTTTTTTTTAAAAACTAAGAATAATAGCATTTATGGAACAAATCTTCATTTCATACGTTAATTGGGCTTGTAGTAGAGTTGGTTAAGCTTATTTTGTAAGTCGCTTGTTTAAGAGAGGTCAAGAGTTCAAAACTTCCAAAGCATTCTTTTGGTCAAACTTAAATTTAGTTTTTGGAATATCCTTTTTTGGAAAGGAAATATTCTGTTTATGGTATAATTTGCATGACTTTCGACACTTGCAACACTTTATGTGGCTTTTTTGTCTAGTCCTATTTTGTATGAAAGTGGTCATGTGACTAATCAATCTCTACATTTTTGGACATTTTAGTCATTTTAGAATGGTCAATTGTATGATTTGAAGCTTCTTTAAATGATTTATAAACCCAATGGATTGAAAATGATGTATAAAAGTGTATTTTCAATGAAAACCAACACCTTCAAAATGAAAAACTTTATCATGTCATCTCATGCTTGTGTTAAGAGTTCTCACCAAAAATTTCAAAGATATGTATTACAACACTGCCATTAGGATCATTCTGAGTGATAAAATATAAATGTCAAAATGAAGGTTGGAGGATCTGTCGGAGGTTGGAGGACAATTTGCCTTCTTTAGATACCTATTCATTTAGAATTTGGATAAAATGTTTGAATAACATTTTTGGTAGTAGTAGTGTGTTATTTTTCAATTTGTTGTTGCTTTTAATTATAGTTTTTGTTTTCATCAATTCATTGATATTTATGATGAGGAACAAACAAAGTAGTTTTGATTTAGTTTTTCATTACAAGGACTTTTCACCTCTCACATGATAAGGGGAAGATATTGTAATGTCTTTGATCAGTGGTTGGTGATTGTACGAGTTGACATAGGTGTTACTAGCACCATAGTGTTGTACAAAGGTCTGTCAGCGTTTGTTGAGCATCAGAGAGGTATACCAGACATAGTATTGAATAGTCATTTAAATGGGTTTCTATGTGAGACCTTATATGGATCGATGTAGTTGAATATGTCTTGATCATGTTCAATTACAATACAATACAAAATGGTCATAAAAGATGAGCATACCTTGATTGTGTTCATTTTTCATGCACAACTCATGGGGGCAGGGTTATTGAAAGCATCAATGGTTGATTAGTACCACGATATTCAATGTGTCAGTTGCAGGTACTATTGATACTTTTGATGACTTCATAGTCATAGCTCCAGATTATCTTCTACACCCCTTTTGGATAAAGAGAGGGTTTGTTGGGTCATATGATCCAAATATAGTATTTTGTTTGTTTATGTATTTAGTTGTTAGGTTTAGTTTGTTAGTATGGGATGTAAACCCCTTTCATATTATTTGTGTTAATAATAAGGTTATTAGTAAATAAATTAGGTAGTTGGTTTTAATGGGTTAGACACGTATGGTAGTTAAGCCCTGTAAAACTACCTTTTAAAAATCTTATGAAGCTTGGGCTTCTTGAAAAATGTTTTAACAGAGACGTTTTACCATCAATATAGTTTTGTTGTCAAATTAATAAAATGTAGTTTTTACATTTATTTGTGCAATACCTAGTCCTAACAGTAACTAGCAAAACATGAATTACTTAGGTCTTGAATTTTAATTTTTTAGAATTATTTATTTATTATTTTTTAAATATTAATTATGTTCTTGCTAATTGATGATCCCATGAAGGGGATGATTTTATGTAGGTCATGTATCAAATGTGGGAATGGCCACAGAGCAAGTAGTTTCATATGTTTCTATATCTAAATCTAAGAAGTAATCTTGTGATGTTGTATAGCCATTATCATCATGATGTCTCATAGGATCCTTCACATGATAAGTATCTCTAGTGAGTTTATTATCATGTGAAGTCCACTATATGGTAGAAACATTTGTTTGTGTTTGTGTTTGTGTTTTTTGTGGAACACATGGAATTGTCTATAATACTAGCCTAGGACATGATGAAGTAGATAATAGCTTCCATAAGTCCTGAATAAACCTTTGATGCAATAAGAATTGAAACATTTGTCATCTAGGAAAGTCAATTACCTTCCGTTGAATTGTCTTTGTAGAACGAACATAAGTAGGTTGTACAACTAATTGTGGTGGTGGTGGGGTGGAGGAAATTCTTGTGGCTGCTAATGATACTCATATGGAATACTTAGAACTCTAACCATTTTATTACCACATATGTACTTCACACATCTATGTACTAAATATGGTATTGCATCGAGCTCATGTATCAAAGGATGTCATAAAATCATGTCAAATGTACTATATATATAATCTATTTTCACTAAATCTACAAGGAAATCACGTGGTAAGGTAGAGTTCAAAAATGTAGCAGTCAACATCTATAATTACCCCTGAGGCACACCTACAAGCACAACATTATGTGTTATTCATTTGTAATGTTTCTGCTTTAAGAGCTTCTAACTCCTAATGCATGCACTTAAAAAGAGATGTTTCCCCATATAAAATAAGTGTAAAAGTTGTTGATAGCTAGAAAGACAAGTTAGAATTTGAAATGTGTCAATTATGCCTTAATTTTCTACTCATTAAATTCCATAAAGTGGATCTAACCTTTTTTGTCACAAAAAACATCCATTAATCCTTCTTTGAAGATTTGTAAGTTTAGTGTTTTACAATTTACAAGCAAGTACATGCATGGATATCGAAAAAAAATTTAAAAATAATAATTGGTCAACATGTATTCTTTTTAGATCTTTGCATGCCCTACCATCTTGCACATATTATGATGTGTTTTGTACTTGTGATCCCTCATGGCCTCTAACATCACCAATAACATGTGATTGTAGATGTGTCTTGGGAGTTAGATAGTTGTGAATCCCTCACATGTACGACATTATCCATAGCCACTACCCATCTATTTACCGTGGGCATTGTATATCATTGCCATTCGTTGATATTAGTGCCACACTTGTGTGTCATTGTCGTTATTAGTCTTTCGTTCGATCAAACAATTTCCCACTGTCATAAATAACATAAAACAATGTAGTAACTATTGAGTAGTATTATCCAAATATAGCATTTTGTTTATTAATGTATTTAGTTGTTAGGTTTAGTTTGTTAGTATGGGGCACTGTTGTCAATCAAACTCGCACCCTTGTGAAGGTAGTTCTAGGCCTTCACAATCTGCTGAAACATGGAAACAATCTTATGTTGTGGGTGGCCTAATCAGTGGATTGAGTCTCTAGATTCTAAGGGCTAGCTCCCTTTGGTGTATCAATTAGGCTCTCTACTCTACACTACAAACTACCGAGAATAAAAAAAAGAAAACTTGAAACAAAAATATTATCTAATGATGGTGATAAACCTTTATTTTGGTTCATCCACTCAATTTGAGCTCCTAAAAATACTAATTAGACAAGAAAAATACTGAACTTTCAATTCCAATTGACTCCTATACATCAATACTTCATTAAAAGGTTCTATTCGGTGATCAAATCTTGAAGGAAATGAGAGAATAGCCCTGATTCAAGGCACTAACTAGCCACTTACATTCGCTATAACTTTAGTCAAAAGACATCAAACACAGAACATGACCTACTAATCTGATCAACTAGTAAATAAGTAAGAATCAGGACTTGACAAGGAAGAAAATTCTATCACATATGCAAATTAATGACATGAATACACTATCCCAGCATCTTATAATCTGAAAATAGTTATTCTACTTATCTGAAAAGGTTACAAAACTCAAATGTTAATAGAGTCTGATCTTGCCAAAAGAGGATCCTTAAAATAGTTGAAAAAGCCAACTTATATAAAAAAAGCATACAAAAGCTAAGAGATTGGCACTGGAATAAGAGAAGAGATCAACTCCCACATCTCACAAGTCCAATTTCAGCTATCAAAAGATAACTAAGTCTTCAAATGATATCTTCTTGTCTTTTGTCTTGCATGAAAAGCTCTTTGGCATTGAAAATGATGAAGAACCCATGCAATAATCATCATTAAAATCTTTAAAATTCATCAAGGTTGGTGTAGAAGTCTAAATGGTGGGCTCATCTTGGACTAATCTGCTCCATGCATGAAAGCTATGCCAAATCTTCAAAGAGAAACTCCACTTGATACGTTTGGAAGCTGAGTTGAAATAAAAGAAAGTTCTTCTTTGCATGGAAAATAAGGAAAATGCATGACAAGCCTTGTTTAGTCAACTCCAAGTAACTTCATGTTAACTCCTTGAACAACCATCCAACGCTAAACTGCTTGAGCCCTTCATGCATTCGAGTCTCCCTTTTGAAACTAAGAGAGCCATGCTTGAAGGCAACTGCATGTCTTTGCCAAGTCTAAATAATTTGATTATTGCATTTATTATTTGGCATGCTCTGTACTCTAGTCTCAGACTATAGATCTTCTTATAGATAGAAAAATAATATCTTTATTGGTTTTTTAAATGTTCGTGCTATGTTAGACACATCTAATCGAGCTTGGGTCACTCTACATGTTCTACATGTGAGCTGTGAACTACATCATAGGAATCGAAAGGAGAAGTCCTCATTATCTTCTGTTGATTGGTTGTCAAAGTCCCACTAAGATCCTTTTGAAAACTTGGTCTTTTCTCATCCGTTGATATCCTTGCTAGATCTTGACAAGTTTCAATCTCACAGCAATCTTGATGAACCTTTTTGAAATCTTGACCAATGGCTATTTGCAGGGGCTCAAACTTGAAATTTGTGGGCCCGTCATTAATTCTTTTAGACTTTTATTTTCAACCAATTTTCTTGAAAAAATTAACCTCTCGGGTCATTCCCTTCAGTCTTATTACTTGGTTCTTTCCCTTCGGATAAATTATTTGCATCTTATATCCTTGTTCATTTATTTCAAACAAAAAGTCTGAAAGAATTCTTTTTATTTATTTTTTTCGGACAATTTTTCCACGGCTTATCTTTATGCACTTTTCCTTCGGACAAAATGTTCGAAGGCTTATATCTCGCAAGAACACTTCATTTGGATTTTTCTTTCTTTCGGACAATCCTCCCAAAAGAATTTCTTCCTTTCATTTTGAACAATTCCTTCGAACAATTTGTCCGAAGGAATTAGGTCTTCGAGTTTTTCGCAATGGACAATTCCTGTGGATAATTTATCTAAAGGAATTTATGTAAATGCACCTCAGCCTTTTGAAATGTCCCTTCAAAAAAATTAGAATGGTCCTCTTGCCCTTCGAAAGAATTGAAATGGACCATTTGTCAAAAGAAATGACCCTTCAAATTTTTGTAAGTGTTCCTTCGGAAAAAATGGAATGGTCCTCTTGCCCTTTGGAAGAATTAAAATGGACCATTTGTCGAAAGAAATGACCCTTCGACTTTTTGATAAGTGTCCCTTCAGAAAAATTGGAATTGTCCTCTTGCCCTTGGAAAGAATTGAAATGGACCATTTGCCGAAAGAAATGACCCTTCGACTTTTTGATAAGTGTCTCTTCAAAAAAATTGGAATGGTCCTCTTGCCCTTCGGAAGAATTGAAATGGACCATTTACAGAAAGAAATGACCCTTTGAATTTTTGATAGGTGTCCCTTCGAAGAAATTGGAATGGTCATCTTGCCCTTCGGAAGAATTGAAATGGACCATTTGCCGAAACAAATGACCCTTCGACGTTTTGATAAGTGTCCCTTCAAAAAATTGGAATGGTCCTATAGAAATTGTCCCTTCAAATTTTTGCATTTAGAACTTTTTCGAAGGAATTGTACCATTCGGCCTTTTTTGTAAAAGACCTTCAGAAACTTTGAAGAGCCCTTCGGACTTTTGAAAAAGTCCCCTTGACTTTTTCAAAAGGTCATTTCGAAACTTTGCTATGGACCTTTGAAACCTTTGCTTTGGACAAAATGTCTGAAGCAACCCCTTCGGAAAAGATATCAAGTCCATTGGCTATTGAAAAGAACCCTTCGGACAAACTGAACAAGCCCAATTCCTTCAGACTTATGAAAAACCCATTTTGCTGAGAAATGTCCTTCAAGAAAATTGTTGAAATGGACCTTTTTGAAAGGAATGAGCCCTTCGAAAAAATTACAAAGACCAATTTCTGACACTTGAACAAAAACACATGTTTATGCAAAGTTTCAAATGATAAGGGTTGCAATTTGACCTGTGAGGTCAAAATTGTCAACAAGCACATACCTCTTTCTTATTATATATGTTAATAATAAGATTGTTACTAAATAAGTTAGGTAGTTAGTTTTTGTAACATCCCCATTGGGATCTACCTAGAAATATGTGATATTTTTTTATTTAAACATATTCTTTCATTAGATTACACTATGAGAATCTAATCAGTGATCCATATAAAATGTTATAAATATGATAAATGTAAAATAAGCATGTGACAATATTCATCATTGATCACTTTCATCATAAGAAAATACATTATAACTGAATATAGAAAGTAATTACAGATATCTAGCCACGACTGGTACAAACATACAATCATTATTGTCAACATATAATAAGTAAGTAATTGCAGCTCATCATGATGATGTTTCAATAATAAATACAATACAATGTACATATATAAGATACATGGCTCCACAGAGCATAAGTTCTAGTATCTATGGCAATCTCAAGTGTCATCTCCAAGTAAGTACTGTCGTTTAGAGTGAGAACATCATCCAAGCACTTTTTCACATTAACCACAAGCCATCGATCTCCCACACAATTCCCATTAGGAAATGGCCCTCCCTTTATGGATGAGTAGATAGTGACGGTGCGAGAATTCAGACAGATAATCTAATATCTGTGTGTTGTATGATTTCTATAAAAAATATGCGATGTACCATAAAGAAACTCGTTCTAACAAGATATCGCAAAAATATGTAAATCATACACATGAAATGACAATGCCTCACTAACATTGCTTTGACCAAAGTTTTTAATAGTTAAAGATCTATAGGATTAGTCAAATTCAAACACACTACTTGATCGGATTATCTTCATATAACATTATGATACTAGTAAGCTAGTGAAGTCCATCTCACTACTTAATACCAACAGTGTGAAATTTGGTTAACATAGCATAACCAATAGATTCATACAGATTACATCTTGCTAGCAATCATACAAGATGTTAAGCACATGAATAATCAAAATGCATACATTTATTCCATCAAACGTATGAATGAATCTTATAATATTATCTATAAAAATAAGAATAACAACTATAGTTTATACCATCCATGTATAATATACATCTAAACTACAATTTTTTAATTACTATAAATAGTTTTTAATTATAATTCACCTTATGACATCTCAGAATATCATAGCCCATTGTTCTTGAATTCAACTACTCTATACTAACAACCAGTTTTAACAAAGAAGGTCATAGTTCTCATGAAACACATAATCTTCCATTCTAATATTTGCTATACTTTTAGATGGTTGTATGCACGCATCAAAAAGGTTCTACTATACAAAAATATATGATATAGTTTTGAACACCAATGATACTGTAATAAGAGGTACACACCCCGATGTACATGTATAAACTATTTAAGCATAGGTGTACCTATATTTTCATTAAGCATACTACCAATTAATTCATTAATACGTAACATATTATAGTAATACATCCCCACTACATATTTTGTTTCATATGTTATATATGATAAGCTATCTCATGCATATCACAAAGCTTATCATAAAATAATGAAAGAATGTGTTTGAGCTACATATGCTTCCCATGGTTTATCAAAGGCTATATTATGATTTTGATATGCTTATAACTACACATATGCTAGTGTAATGAATCATAACTATTTCCATAAACTACTTCATAAGTCATAAATTATTATATGAACATTTAGCAATCCACTTATTATTAATCAATGTCACAAGTCATATCCCTGTATAGAGTGATCCAACAAACTTAACCAAGTATCACTATCTGATCTGCTTATTATTATTAGAGCAGATACCTATATGACCAAAATCATTAGTTTTATTAGTTCTTTACATTTTACTTTTGCGTCATACATTGCACGGTCTGCTATTTTATACATGGTTCGATATTTATTTTACACAACCCTGAGTCACTATTTTAACTTATTTCGAATATTATGGTCTCAAAACTCATTATTTTAATCACACCGTTAATTGCATGAGTCGTTACTCATTAAACATTGTCAGCCAAATGTTACGCCGCCTATATATGTACAATAGATGTAAAAATATATAGGAATCATCATACATTTACTGTTGTGCGATATATATCACAGTGCAATATATTCCTATGCAAGTCTGCCATTTATGCATAACGTAGTTTTTAAAATATAATGTTACATACACAATAGGTCCATGTACGTAATCATTTGTTTTGATCATGGTTTTCTATGAATGAATAAACAAAGAGTGGATCGCTATTTTAAAACTAGTTACATCATTCAATGAGATGATTCATCACCAAAATAACATAGTACATTAATTCAACTTCACACGGCTTATACTAAAGCACAATTTAACAACACTCATTATAAATATATATTTATAACATAAGTCGCTATATACATATATGTCTTTGCATTCTTAATTAGATTGTTTGATGTTTACATGGCAAGTTTCCTTTGCACTGTTGATCTCTCACAGATCGTCTAAATCGCTTAGTAAAATTGTTAAAATAGATCGTTGAAGGTTAAGTTTATGATATGTAATTACTAAATCATTGCATATTTCAGTTGTTCACTGTATGTTTTTTGTTATATACTAAATCATTCATTACAAAATCTATTAGATACACAGTGCATACACCTATCAATTCTTTGCAATCATTATATTTAATATGCTAGATTGATGAATTTTACTCAGTTCAATAGCTAATTGTTGCAATGTATAACATAGTTCAATATAACATTTATCTAGGCAATTAACTTAGATTGCTCCATATAATCCGTAGTTTTATCTATCACAGTTTGATGCATATAGTCTGGTATAAAGTTTAGTATATGAATTCTAATGCATCTCAGTGCCTTTTATTGGCATAATAACCTCTATATTTATATGTAGGTATATTTACAGTTTTTTCTTATAAGTAAATCACTATTTATACCTATCATTTTCAGTTGTATACTACCACTCTATAGAATACAAAGATATGTAAGAGAACATAAGATGAATTGTTGGATTTAACTATAAAATTTCAGTTTTATGTGCATACAATTCTCTTAATTCATTGTAAAATCACCATATAGTTACAATATTCAAGATGAATACACATAAATTAATGACATTACCTACGTGACAATCTGTACTATTGCTCCTTTTGCTTCTTTGTCCTCTTTTCTTTTGTGTCTCTCTCCTCTTCTATATTGTGTGCCCCTCTTTTTAATCTTTCTTCCTTTTTCCATGAATAAGATGCAACTTTCTTAAAAGTTGGGCCCTTTCTTTAAAATTGAGCCCTTTCTTTTTTGTTTTTTTTTAATTCCTAAATATTCCTTTTTTTGTTTTTCCTAAATTTAAACCATCTCTACTTTCTCATCTTATTCCAATTTTGATTTTATTTGTTTTATTTCCCTTTATTTACTAATTTATAAAAATCAAAACAATTATTTTATCTATTTATTTTATTTTTTCCATTTTTCTTATTTATTCATTTATTAGAATATATTTGGCTAATTATTAATAATATGACTTAATGACATATAGTCATTTTAGTACATATGATTAATTATAATGACTTAATGATTAAATCATTAATCAATAAATTCAAATTTTGCTTTAATTACGTAAATTATATCTCCAAAAATTATGCATAAATAACTATCTAAATGCAAACATCAAAACACATTATACTAATAATTTCATTATGCATATAATATGTACTAACTAATATGGTGTGTGTAGAGTTCTACTCAATTTCTCTGTTATCTCTCAATATCTCTATCTATGTCACCCTCTCTAATGATGTTCTCCCTCTGTCAGACTCTAAAAGATGAAACTCTCATGCGTTTAACTCATGACAAGCAGATAGTTAGTCTATAACATCATAACATATATGCATCATAAAATACAGTTGAAATAATAACTCATCATAATTATGATGTAAGAATATACACTTCAATTAACTTATAGCAATGTAATCATGTAACTAAAGCAATATTCAATTGTCCTATAACAATATATAACTTAGGAAAATAATAAACAAATCAAATTGTTAACTATAAATATCCATAGATAATCAAGTAAATTTTCTTAGCGAGGAATCGAGATGTAACATCCTTCTCCCCTAAAGCTAGTCATCATCCCAGATGACACTTATTCAAACATAAATTTTGAATTAAAACATTGTTCAACAGAAAAATAACATAGTATAAAGTATCAAATCAAATAAATAAATATAAAAATCATTTGTAAAACTTATTATAGTCCTCTCAAGTAGCACTATCCTTATAGTATTGGTCTCACAAGACCTTGTACTGTGACATCTCTCTATTACACAAATGAAGTTTATAAGTGTCAATTACTCTGATTGGTTCTATTATGACCACCCTGAGATATAGAACTTACAAATCATTTCAATCTAACACATGCGTAGAATCAGTTATATATTTTTTAAAATAAAAAATATGGAAGACATTATGCAATACAACTAGGGCTTGTGGCACTTCAAGTCTATATGCTATAGGATTGACTACTTCTAACACCTCAAAGGGTCCCACATATCTTGGTAATAGTTTCACTAACTTCACAAATTTAATTGAGCTCTTCTACCGTTTAACTCGTAAGAACACTTTATCACCTACTGAAAATTACCTATCTATTCTCTTCAGATCAACATACCTCTTTTGCCTATTCCCTATCATTGGCTTTGACCAATCTTTGCTAAATTAATCTGACTTGTTCTTCTATTTATGAAAGTATCTCAAGTCCAAAGACCACCCTGTCTTCTAACTTGTCCCAACTGATTGGTGTCCTGCACCTTCTTCTGTACAATACTTCAAATGGTGTCATATTCAAAGCTGATTAGTATGAGTTATTATAATCAAACTCAACCAATGAAAGATAATCTTACCACTTGTATTATTGATCCATGCAATACATATGCAGGAGATACTTTAAAATTTAATTAGCTCGCTTAGTCTAACCATCAGTCTCTGGGTGATATGCAGTGCTAAAATTTAATTATGTATCTAAAGCTGAATTCAGAGTTATCTAAAATCTAGAAGTCATTTCATCATCCGAAATGATCTTCTCTATAATTCTATGCAACCTATATACTTCTTTTACAAATCTCTTTGCAAGAGTAGGTGCATCATATGTCAAATTATCTTGTATAAAATGAGCCACCTAGATTAGTTTATCAATTACTACCAAGATAATATCATGCCTATCTCATGACATCGATAAACTTTGAAAAAAGTCTATACTGATCACCTTTCATGTCTATTCTTGTATATCATGTGGATATACAACTTAGTCGAATACACATGTTCAGCATTCACTCATTGACATTCTAAACAACATGACACAATATAATACATCTTTCTTGATTCCCTTCTAGAAATATAATGGTCTAAACTGTATCATGAGCTTGGTCATTCTCTAATTTGAATCCTTTATACCTAAGACTCTAAGCATTCTCTAATAATGCTTTTCTGATCTGATCATAGAATTCATCTCTTGAAGAGAATTCAAACACTCAATCTTTGAAAGTACTCCTGATAGTAGCCATAATTTCTATGTACCTTTTATGACTTAGAACATCAGCTACTCTATTCTTTTTGCCTTTGATATAGTTGATATCAAAATCATAGTCAGATAAGAACTCTATCCAACATATCTAATGAGCAATCAAATTTGATTGGATGAAGATGTACTTGAGTCCCAAGTTATCCATCTTGATCTCAAATAATTTTTTCAACAAGTAATGTCACCAAAATTGTAAAACATGCACAATTACTACAAGTTCTAGGTCATGAGGGGCATAGTTCACCTCATAAGGTTTCAACTTCCTTGATTCATAAGCTACTACTACATCACCTTGCATCAGGACTCCTCATAGTCCATCCCTTGACGCATTTGTGATCATTGAAATTGGTCATTAGAATTAGAAACTCTTAACATTGGTGCTAAAGTAAGCTTTCTTTTTAATTTTTAAAAAAACTACTTCACACTTATCTGATTAGACAAAACTTTGATTCTTATGTTGAAAATAAATAATTGGATTAACTATTATGAAAAAGTTTAGAACTAAATTCCTATAATAGCTTATTAATCCCATAAAACTTCTAACCTCATGCATGTTCTTTGGCATCAACCATTCCATAATGGGTCTCATATTTGTCAGATCTATCGAGATACCATCCACAGAGACAATATGTCCCAGATATTGCACTATCTCTTAGAAAAATATGCATTTAGATAATGTCATACAACTTGTGCTTCCACAACTATTGCAGACTCAGTTGAAGATGCTCCTCTTCATTTTTAGAGAATATAAGAATGTCATCAAGAAAGACCAAAACAAAATGATCTAGATAATCTTTGAATACATTGTTCATGAGATTCATGAATGTTACCCATAACACTCTGAATTCATAGCGTCCGTAATGAGTTCTAAATGTTCTCTTAGGAATATCCTCATCCCTTATCTTCAATTGATGGTATCCTACTCTAACATCAATCTTATAAAAGATTATTGATCCCCACATTTGATTGAAAGATAATCTATATGAGGTAGAGGATACCTATTTTTTATAGATGGCTTGTTCAACATTATATAATCAATGTAAAGTCAAAAAGTACCATCTTTATTCTTGACAAAAACAATTGGTGTATCCCATGGTGACACACTTGATCTGATCAACCTTTTTGACAACAGTTCTTAGAGTCAAGCTTTTAATTCAATGAATTCAATGGTTGTCATCCTATATGATGCATTAAACTAAGGTTCTGATCTAGGTATGATATTGATAGAGAAATCAAACTCACATCTAGGAGGCAATTTTGACAATTCTTTCAAAAACACATCATGAAAATTTTATAAAGAATGGATAATCTTTGAGAGATGGTTCCTTAAATTCCTTCATTTCATTTATCTTGATGATAAATGCTTGGCACCATTTTCTTTGGGCCCTCTTGAGTTGCATTACAAAAATTTGCCTAAGCCTTAACTCTCTTTTGTCATCCTGAATTTGCATCTGATTTCTAAAATCATCTAGATACTCAACCCTCTTCAAGTAGCAGTTAAATTTGGCCTTATGTTTCGTAAGTCACCTGACTCCTAGGATCACATCATATAACCCTAATGGTGCTACACACATATCCACTACTATTATGAATTTAGGAAACTTAATTTTTTCTTCAACTAAACATTTGTCAACCATGACTTTTGAATCATTTTCATTTTATACCAACCATGCATTTGTCATTACTCTAGTTTTTCTAATTAACTTACTAAGCATTTTACGAGCTATAAAACATTATATAGCCCCTGTATCTATCAAAAAAGAAATTAGATGTTTAAACAAAATACATGATAGCTCTATGGGTGAAACTTGGAATTCAACTTATCGATTATCAACTACTGCATGAATATGTTGTTGAAGATTGCCCTATTGAGGAATAATACATTTATTATATAATTTTTCTTGAGTAGAGTCATGAGTATAATGGTCATCTTTTCAAATGAAACAACCTCTAGGTGGTCCTTCCCTGTTAGCATATTGGTTTCCCTTGAAACTGTCTCTCATTGCCTAATTTCTTATTGCCTGACCCATTATTGAATTTGGCATTCTGACTTTAGCCCTGCTTCTTAGAATCTCAACTCTTCTATTTCCAATTCTTCTTTTTGAAATTTGACTTAGAATTTCCAAACTTTTTATTGAACTTGTCCCTAGCCTGTGTAAGAAACTTCAACTTTTAATCTTGTTTGACTACCTTCTCAAGGACCTCATCCATGGTATAAGGTCCATAAATGTTCACCTCTCCATTTATTTAGAGTTTCAATCCCATGATAAAAATTTGATCGTGAATCTCTCATCTGCCTAGTAGTGAGGTACATACTCCAAAAAATTGGTGAACTACTCCCAATACTCATTCATCGATAAGTCTCTCTGCTTCAAATTCTAGAAATATATAAGATTCTAGTCAAAATAAAGTTATGAAATCCATCGTGCCTTGAATAATATCACAAACTACTCCCAAGCAGTGGTGTTCAAGTTAAGATTTATTTTCAACCTTTTATTAGCCCACCATGTAGTTGCTTCACGAGTCAACTGGTAAGCTCCCCAAACTACTTTAGTAAACTCAAATTAGTTTTGAATCTCAAAATACTTCTCCATCTTGGTCAACCATGACTCAACTCTATCACCCAGAACAATTCCATCTAACTTCGGTGGATTCATTTTTTTCATATCTCTAGCCAACTCCATAACTATTTGAGATATCACATCTTGAAGGTTTTGCTGCTTAGTGGGATGCTCTTCAAGCTCATCTTGATATTCTTCCTCTTTATGGCCATGAACTACTTAGTCTAGGTCTGTAATTTAGTCATTGTTCTCATTCATGGATGTGAGAGTCTGATCCAAATTTATTGCTTGCTCAATGGCAAATCAGTTAGCATCAAATAGAGGGTTATCATCATTGACATTTGACAGAACCTCTCTAGATACTCTAACTTTCATCATCCTCTTTTATGTCAATAGAAAGATATGAAAATGTTAATGGACTCATTAGGTTCTAGAGTTTGATCTATAGCTATAATACCATATGTAACCTTCCCACTAGGATCTACCTAGAAATATGTAATTTTTTTTTAAATTTTAAATTTAAACAACATATTTTTTCATTAGATTACACTATGAGAATCTAATCAGTGATCCATATGAAATACTATAAGTATGATAACTATAAAATAAACATGTGATAATATTCATCATTGATCACTTTCATCATAAGAAAGTATATTATAACTGAATATAGAAAATAATTACAGATATCCAACCATCACTGATACAAACATATGGTCACTGTTGTCAATGTATAATAAGTAAGTAATTGCAACTCATCATGATAATGTTTTAATAATAAATACAATATAATGTGCATGTCTAAGATACAAGGCTTTATGGATCATAAGTTCTCAAACTCTAGTATCTATGGCAATCTCAAGTGTCATGTCAAAGTAAGTACCGATGTGGAGAGGGAGAGCATCATCCAATCACATTTATACACCAACCACAGACCATCGATCCCTTACACAATTTCCATCAAGAAATGGCCCTCCCTTCAAAGATGAGTAGATAGTGATGATGCAAGAATCTAGAGAGACAAGCTAATACCTGTGTATTGTATGATTTCTAAAAAAATATGATATATCATAAAGAAACCTATTCTAACAAGATATTACACAAACATGTAAATCATATACATGAAATGACAATATCTCACTAAATCATTTTAATATTTAATGATCTATAGGATTAGTCAAATTCAAACATACCACTTGATCAGATTACCTTTCTCTGACATTGTGATACTAGTGAAATCTATCTCACTGCTTGCTCAGTATCAATAATGCGAGATTTGGTTAACATAGTATAACTATTAAATTCATACAAATTGCATCCTACTAGCAATCATACAATATGTTGAGCACATGAATAATCAAAATACATGCATTTATTCTATCAAATGTATGAATGAATCTCACAATATTATCTATGAATAATAGGAATAACTACAATTTATACTATTTTGATATAATATACATGTAAACTGTAATTTTTTAATTACTATAAGTAATTTTTAAATATAATGCACCCTATGACATCCCATAATATCATAGCCCATTGTTCTTGAATTCATCAACTTTATACTAACAACCAGTCATAACAAAGAAGGCCATAGTTCTCACGAAACACACAATCTTCCATTCTAACATTTGTTATACTTTAAGGGAGTTGTATGCACGCATAAATAGGGTTCTACTATACAAAAATCTATGATATAGTATTGAACCACCAATATAAATGTAATTAGATGTACACACCTTGATGTACAAGTATAAGCTATTTAGGCAGAGGTGAACCTATATTCTCATTAAGCATATTACTAATTCATTCATTAATACGTCTATAGTAATGCATCCCCACTACATATTTTATTTCATATGATATATATGATAAGTTATCTCATGCATATGACAAATCTTATCATAAAATAATGAAAGATTACGTTTGAGCTACATATACTTCTCATGCTTTATCAAAAGCTATATTATGATTTTGATATGCTTATAACTACATATATATTGTAGTAATGAATCATAACTATTTCCATAAACTACTTTATAAGTCATAAATTATTATATGAACATTTAGAAATCCACTTATTAT
The DNA here is from genome assembly GCA_037957365.1 of Torreya grandis. NCBI lineage: Eukaryota > Viridiplantae > Streptophyta > Pinopsida > Cupressales > Taxaceae > Torreya > Torreya grandis. The sequence continues at coordinate 485,115 of JARHVA010001204.1, forward strand.
TAATCAATGTCAGAAGTCATATGCCCATATAGAATGATCCACCAAACTTGACCAATCACTATTTGATTCGCTTAATATTATTAGAGCAGATACCTATGTGACCAAGATCATTAATTTTATTAGTTCTTTACATTTTCCTTTTGCATCATACCTTATGTGGTCTGCTATTTTATACATGGTTTGGTACTTATTTTACACATCCTTAGTCAATATTTTAATTTATTTTGGCTATTATGATCTCAAAACTCATTATTTTAATCACACGGTTAATCGCATGAGTCACTGCTCATTGAACATTGCCATCTGAATGTTACGCCACCTATATATGTACATTAGATGTAAAAATATATAGGAATCATCATACATTTACTATTATTTGATGTATATCATGGCACAATATATTCCTATACAAGGCCGCCATTTATGTATAGTGTAGTTTTTAAAATATAATGTTATATACACAATAGGTCATTGTATGTACTCATTTGTTGTGATTGTCACTTTTCTATGAATGAAGAAACAAGGACTATATCCTTGTTTTAAAACCAGTTGCATCATTCAATGATATGATTCATCTCCAAAATAACATGGTACATTAATTCAACTTCACACGGCTTATACTACAACACAATTTAACAACAACACTCATTATAAATATATATTTATAACAGAAGTCGCTATATACATATATGTCGCTATATTCTTAATTAGATTGTTTGATATTTACATGGCAAGTTTCCTCTACACTGTTGATCTCTCATAAATCACCTAAATCGCTTGGAAAAATTGTTAGAATAGATCATTGAAAGTTAAGATATGATATCTAATTACTAAATCGTTGCATATTCTAGCTGTTCACTGTATGCTTTTTATTTTTTTGTTATATACTAAATCATCCACTGCAAATATTTATTAGATACACAATGCATACAGCTATCAATTCTCTCTACAAGAATTCTATTTAATACGTTGGAATGATGAATTTTACTCGGTTTAATATTTAATTATTGTGTTCTATACATAGTTCAATATAACATTTATCTAAGCAATTAACTTAGATCGCTCCATATATTCTGTAGTTTTATCTATCATAGTTTGATGCATATAGTCTGGTATAAAGTTTAGTATATGAATTTTAATGTAGCTTGGTTCCATTTATTTGCATAATAACCTCTATATTTATATGCAAGTATATTTACAGTGTCTTCCTATAAGTAAATCGCTATTTATACCTATCATTTTCAGGTGTATACTACCACTCTACGGAATACAAGGATATGTAAGATAACATAAGATGAATCATTGGATTTAACTACAACAGTTCAATTTTGTGTGCATACAATTCTCCTAATTCACTATGCAATCACCAGATATCTATAATATTCAAGATGAATACATATAAATTTATTACATTGCCTCCTCCGCATCTATACTATTGTTCATTTTGATTCTTTGTCCTGTCTTTTTCTGTGTCTCTTCCTCTGTACTGTGTGCCCCCCTTTTTAATCTTTCTTCCTTTTTCCATCAATAAGACGCAACTTTCTAGAAAATTGGCCCCTTTATTTTTATTTTTTTTAAATTCTCAGATATTCCTCTTTTTGTTTTTCTTTTATTTTTTCTTAAATTTAAACCTCTCTACTTTCTCATCTTATTCCAATTCCAATTTTATTTCTCTTTATTTATTAATTTATAAAAATCAAAACAATTATTTTATCTATTTATTCTTTTTTTCCCATTTTTTCTTATTTATTAAAGTATATTTGCTAATTAATAATAATATGACTTAATGGCATATAGTCATTTGAGTACATATGACTAATTATAATGACTTAATGATTAACTCATTAATCAATAAATTCAAATTTTGTTCTAATTACATCTCCAAAAACATTAATAGTCATAAATGCAAACACACAAGATGAGTTCTATATAACCATTAAACTACGCTATCAGACCATGCATAAACAACTATCTAAATGCAAACAACATTAAAACACATTATACTAACCATTCCATTATGCATATAACATGTACTAACTAATGTGGTATGTGCATGGTCCTAGTCGATTTCTCTGTCGTCCCTCAATATCTCCATCTACGTCCCTCTCTCCAATGATGTTCTCCCTCTATCAGGTTCTAAAAGATGAAACTCTCTTGCATCCAACTCATGACAAGCAAGTAGTTAGTCTATAACACCATAACATATATGCATCATAAAATATAGTTGAAATAATAACTCATCATAATCGTAATGTAAGAATATACACTATAGGTAAATCGTAGCAATGTAATCATATAACCAAAGCAATATTCAACTGTTTTATAACAACATATAACTCATAGGTTAGGCAAATAATAAATAAATCAAATTATTAACTATAAATATCCATGGATAATCAATTAATTTGCTTAGCGAAGAATCAAGATGTAACAGTTTTAATGGGTTAACTCCATATGGTAGTTAAGTCTCGTAAAACTACCTTTGTAAAAACTTATAAAGTTTAGGCTTCTTGAAAGAATATTTTAACGGAGATATTTTACCATCAATAGATTTTTTTTGGTCAAATTAATAAAATGTAGTTTTAACATTTACCTATTCATTACTAAGTGCTAACAATGGTATTATACCCAGTTAATGTGAAGCCAAGTGAAAAAATTGAAAGAGAATGTGAAGCCCAATGAAAGTGTAGTCCAAGTCAAATTTATGTGAAAGCCCATGTGGAAGATATTTGAAGAAGGATTGGAGATTCACTAGAACCCTAAGGAAATAAAGTAAGGTCTTATATATTTAATTTTTCAATTAATCATATCCAAAATACATGGCTTAGACTAGAAAAGCTTTCACACCCAAATTATAAAGCTTGACTATTACCAATAATCAGTCATAAAATCACTAGATATAATATGATCTTAATCTTTAGCCTCGGTGATTGTTTTGTATGCTCTACAACACCATTTGTACAAACTTTGAAGATCAAAAACCCTAGTATCTACTTCTTACAACTTTTAAAAGACTCAAGTAGAAATAATACAACATTTGATGCAGTGATTTGATATCTGTATGCATTGAATTTTAGTTTAAAACATTGATTAGATCTTCTATAAGCATTTGAAACTTTTGTATACACTTATACAACTTCTCGCTGAAATTTTAAGTCTTCCAAGTGTAGTAATGGCATCCCACTTGTTAAAATACCAATCTATATCCTTTTATTTGCTATTATCAAGCACATAATTGTGAAAATTTCTGTTTGTACGGTCTTGTACGGCTTCTACCACTCCCATGTGAAATTATACATAATGATGTGTTTGCAGTAATTTGGGGCATGTTTGCAGTAGTAACATAGCTTCCAGAAGCATTTTGGTGCAGCAGCAGTAGTAGCAATATTAAGTTTTGATTTTTCCTTCTCTAAGGTTGTGGGATCCACAAAGCAATAAAATTTTTTTTCATAAAATAAATAGAAAAAATGATTTTTAATTCTACATCAAATTATTCACGGATGAGTGATTTTTTTTTAATTTTCAAAAATTCAAAAAATAGCATTTATGAAACAAATCTTCATTTTATATGTTAATTGGACTTGTAGTGGAGTTGGTCAAGCTTATTTTGTAATCCGCTTGCTTAAGATAGGTCAAGAGTTCAAAACTTTCAAAGCATTCTTTTGGTTAAACTTAAATTTAGTTTTTGGAATATACTTTTTTGAAAAGAGAATGTTCTGTTTATGGTCTAATTTACGTGACTTTTGACACTTGAAACACTTTCTACATCTTTTTATCTAGTCTTTATTTTATACAAAAGTGGTTGTGTAACCAGTCAATCTCTATATTTTTGGACATTTTAGACATTTTAAAATGGTCAATTGTATGATATGAAGCTTATTTATATGATTTATAAAGCCAATGTATTGAAAATGATACATATAAAAGTGTATTTTGGTTGAAACCAACCCCTTCATAATGAAAACATTTATCATGTCATCCCATGCTTATGATTTCAGATTTATCACCAAAGCTTTCAAATATATGTATTACATGTCTATTAGGATCCTTTTAATTGACAAAATATAGATATCAAAATGAAGGTTGGAGGATCCGTCAGAAGCTGGAGGACAATTTCCCTTCTCTAGTTATCTTTTCGTTTAGAGTTTAGGTAAAATACTTGAATAACATTTTTGGTAGCAGTAGTGTGTTTTTTTTCAATGTGTTGTTGCTTTTAGTTTTAGTTTTAGTTTTATTAAATTCATTGATATTCATGATGAGGGACAAACAAAGTAGTTTTGATTTAGTTTTTTACTACAAGAAATTTTCACCTCTCACCTAATAGGGGGAAGATAGTGCAATGCCTTCGATCAGTGGTTGGTGATTGTATGAGTTGACATAGGATTTGCTAGCACCATAATGTTGAAAAAAAGTTTGTCAATATTTGTTGAGAATCAAGGAAGTGTACCAAACATAGTAATGAATAGTCATTTGGATGGGTTTCTATGTGAGACCTTATATGGATTGATGTGGTTAAACATGCTTTGATCATGTTCAACTGCAGTTTAATAAAAAATAGTCATAAGAGATTAGTATACCTTGATCACATTCATAATTCATGCCACAACTCATAAGGAAGCATGCTTATTTAAAGCAATACTTTTTTATAAGTACCACGATATACAATGTGTCAGTTGCAGGTGCAGTATATACTTTTGATAACTGCATAGTCATAGCTCCATATTATTTTCTACACCCCTTTTAGATAAAGGGAGTGTTTTTTAGGATGTATGATTCAAATATATTTATTTATTTATGTATGTATTTAGTTGTTAGTTTTATTTTGTTAGTATGGGGTGCATACCCCTTTCATACTATTTGTGTTAATAATAAGGTTATTGGTAAATAAGTCATATAGTTGGTTTTAATGTGTTAGACTAGTATGGTAGTTAAATTCTGTAAAATTACCTTTTAAAAAGATTATAAAGCTTGGGCTTCTTGAAAAAATATTTTAACAGAGATGTTTTACCATCAATATAGTCTTGTTGTCAAATTAATAAAATGTAGTTTTTACATTTACCTGTGCATCACTTGGTCCTAACAATAACTAGCAAAACATGAATTACTTAGGTCTTGAATTTTGATTTTTTAAAATATTTTATTTTTAAAATAATAATTATGTTCTTGCTAACTGATGATCCCATCAAGGGGGCGATAATATGTAGGTCATGTATCAGATGTGGGAATGGTCACATGTTATGAAAAAGTAGTTTCATATATATCTATATCTGAATCTAAGAAGTAATCTTTTGTTGTTGTATAGCCATTATCATCATGATGTCTCATATGATCCTTCACATGATAAGTATCTTTAGTGAGTTTAGTATCATGTGAAATCTACTATATGGTAGAAATGTGTGCTTATGTTTTTTATGGAACACATGGAATTGTCTATAATACTAGCCTAAGACATGAAGAAGTAGATATTGGATTTCAAAATTCTTGAATAAACCTTTGATGTAATAGGAATTTTTTAAAAATTCATCTAGGAAAGTCAACTACCTTGTACTAATTTATCTTTGTAGAATGAACCTGAGTAGGTTGTACAACTAATTGTGGTGGCAGTGGGGTGGAGAAAATTCTTGTGGATGCTAATGATACTCATATGGAATACCTAGAACCATAACCATTTTATTATTAGATATGTACTTCACACATATATGTACTAAATATGGTATTACATTGAGCTCATGTATCAAAGGACATTATAAAATCATGTCAAATGCCCTTGCATTTTATAAAACTAAGAATGAAGTAACGAATATATTAAGACCCACTTGTAGTGGTAACAAAATATTCCCTAAAGTGTTTTATATCTTTTCTTCGATTCCTTTAACTATTTTGGTTGTATCCATTAATTGTTTGTGTGTATACCCAAGAATAGTAAGGAGTTACATAATGAAAACATCTTTAATTGAATGATTGTTATTGCAAGCACAAGAGAGGGGTCCACTTAAGGATTGCCCTGACCTCTATGATGCATGGGCAAACACTCAGACACACACATGAACACACTCTATGAAATTCAAAATTATACACACATCTTCACTGAATTCATTTTCAAAACATTAAAAATGAATGCACACTCCCTCACTCTCACATACACACTTGCCTCTATGGGATTCTTACATTACATGGAGATAACTTAGACCCTCATACAGTCCATCCACAACTTGGTATTCTTCCATCCTTTCTCCTTTTCATTTTGTGTAGAAAATTATTCAGCTATAGTCGGGTCGTGTTTTGTCTACCTTCCATCAGCCGCCTGTTCTGGTCTATTTTTGAACCCAAAGTTTAATATCTTGCCTTAGTTGTTTTCTTATCTCCATGTCTCTTTGAATTCTCTCTTTACCCATTTGAGAAAACATCCTCTCTTTAAAAAAACACTATGGGTCATAACATGTCTATCACATGGACATTCATACAAATATTCCTTATATCATAACCTACATGTCACATGGACATTCCTAAAAATATATAAAACATAACCTTAAACAAAATTTGATTCATTGCGCCAATGCACCCACAAATAAATGTGTTTAAGCTCATGTAAACCTCATGAACTGAGTTGGAAAATGAATAGCTAAGCCCAAAAAATAAACAAATGAAGGAAATCACACAAACACTCTATTCTTTGTTGATGCAATATTGCACGAACCATGTTGAGTTGTGGAGCTAAAAGCTTCACCAAATGAGCAAATGCAAGGTTGCTGTATTTACACAGTCACCGACATCGGTCATGGATCGACTAGAGGCTGCTGACGTCGGTTATGGATCGTCTGACGTCGTTCATATACAGGCAGACAGGGACCGATGTCGGTCACCTGTGCGTTCTAAAAGTCTATTTTTGTGGATGAATAGATTGTTTGCATGATAAGTTTAACTGTTAGTATTGAGTCTGTGTTTCTATTTTTGGCAGGACTGATTTGAACCTTTGATTAGGAGGTGTATCTAACTATGGAGAATGCATAGCTCATGATCCCTAATTCTATATAATAGGGATAGATCTTCATAGCTTGTGGATGAGAAAAATGGTGAATCAATTCAAGTAGCTGAATTGTGTTTGTAATTGTGAGAGAGAACTCTTGAGGGAAAGAGATCTGTACATCTGAGAGGTGTGGAAGAAAGAGAGATTTATTCAATTGTATTTCCTTCTGAAAGAGTTTAATACAAGTTTTCATTATTTCTTGTATCTCTTATTCTTCGTTGATTTTGATTTCTAGTTACTTATTATTCTGGTTTAATTTCGTGTTTAGTTGCTTGCACAAAAGTAATCAATTGTATCTGTAAGATCCTAACAAGTGGTATCAGAGCTTGGGTTCACTAACAGGTTGTATCAGATCGGGTTAGTGTGTGTTGATTATAGATCACTCACAGGGGTTTCTGATTGAGTGGGAGTAAAGCAATGGCAGAAGAAAGTCAGCTAAGAATGAAGAAGTTTAACGGCAAGAATTATCAATTATGGAGGATGCAGATAGAAGATTATCTGTATCAGAAAGATCTGTACTTATCATTGGGTGGGGTTTCAAGCAAGCCCAAATATATGCAAGATGAAGAATAGAATGTTCTTGATAGAAAGGCTCTGGGATCTATAAGGTTGAGCCTGGCATCTTCTGTGATTTCCAACTTATCACAGGCAAAGACAACGGTAGAGTTAATGGATACTTTGGCAAATTTATATGAAAAGCCCTTAGCTTTGAATAAGGTATATTTTATGAAGCAATTATTTAATTTGCAAATGCAGGAAGGTGGATCTGTATCTAATCATCTTAATGATTTCCATGCAATAATAAATCAGTTAAATTCAGTCAAAATAGTTTTTGATGATAAAATTAAGGCTCTCTTAATTTTGTGCTCTTTACTTGAAAGTTGGCATAGTTTGGTAATGGTAGTTAGTAATATTGCATCTGCTACAAATATCTTGAAAGTAAATGATGTTGTTAGTGTAATCTTGAATGAAAACATTTGCATGATAAGCACAGAGGAAACATTAGGTAATGCTTTAAGTATTGAAAGCAGGGGAAGGCAAAAAGAGAAGCGCAAGCAAGGGAGATCAAGGTCTAAGTCAAAGATGAGAAGTAAATCCAAATCCAGAAAGGGAAGAAAAATAACATGCTGGAATTGTGAAAAGAAAGGGCATGCAAAGAAAGACTACTAGTTGAACGTTAAAGAAGAAAATCAGCATGAAGGTAATGAAGAAGCAAAAGTTGCAGGTATTGTTGCACAAGATGCTTTTACACTTTCTTTGGATAATAGAATAGAATCTTGGGTTGTAGATTCTGGTGCCTCTTTCCATGCAACCCTAAATAGAGAATTTTTCAATGATTATGTCCAAGGAGATTTTGGAAAAGTTTATTTAGGGGATGATGAGCCTTATAAAATTGTTGGCAAAAGAAAAGTGCAGCTGAAATTGTAGAATGGCAACACATGGGTGTTGAAAGATGTCATGCATGTACCCATCCTGAAGAGGAATCTGATTTCTGTAGAAAAGTTGGGGGATGAGGGTTGCACAGTAACTCTCACAACTGAATCTTGGAAGGTTTCCAAGGGTGCACTTGTATTAGCCAGAGGTAAGAGAGTAGGTACTCTCTATTTATGTAATTGTATTACTGATTATTCTCTTTCTATTTTATCTACTTCAGATGTAGATGCAAAGCTGTGGCACTGTAGGCTTGGCCACATGAGTGAGAAGGGAATGACTATTCTTAAGTCAAAAGGTAAGCTTTTAGATTTGAAAAGCATAGATCTAGATTTTTGTGAGCATTGTATTTTTGGGAAACAGAAGAGAGTGAGATTTCTCAAAACTGGGTCAACAAAGAAGAAGCACAAGTTGGAGCTTGTTCACATAGACGTGTGGGGACTAGCTCAAGTAGCTTTTATTGGAGGATCACAGTATTATGTTTCTTTCATTGATGATGCTATAAGAAAGGTATGGGTTTATTGCATAAAGAAGAAATCTGATGTTTTTGACACATTTAAGAAATGGAAAGCTTTGGTTGAGAATGAAACAGGTTTGAGATTGAAGTGCCTTAGATTTGGAAATGGTGGTGAGTACTACAGCAATAAATTCAAAAGTTACTGTTCTATGAGTGAAATACGCAGGAAAAGGATAGTTCCAAGGACACCTCAGTAAAATAGAGTTGCTGAAAGGATGAATAGAACAATATTGGAGCGTGCATAGAGTATGAGGTTGCATGCTAGTTTGCCCTTACAGTTTTGGGCAAAAGCTGTAGACACTGCAATTTACCTGATTAACAGAGGACCTTCTACTGCTCTGGATGGTGGAATTCCAGAAGAGGCTTAGACAGGTAAAAAGGTAGATCTTTCATTTCTTAGAGTTTTTGGTTCTGAAGCTTTTGTGCATGTTGATAAAGAAAATAGAAAGAAGCTGGATGCTAAATCTATGTGGTGCACTTTTATTGGTTATGGCTCTGGAGATTTCAGATTTTGGTTGTAGAATCTAGGAACTAAAAAAATAATTAGAAGCCGTGATGTTGTTGTCAATGAGAAGGTGATGTACAGTGATCAGCTCAAGAAGCTAAATAATTTTGAGCAGGGCAATGTTGATTTGGACGAGGTGATGATCCAAAATGAGCTTGCAGGAAAGAATAATCACTTACAGGAAAACACAGACACCAACATCGATCAGGCAGGAACCGACATCGGTCATATAGGAACTAACATCAATCAGACAGTAACCAACGTCGATCACATAGGAACTAATGTCTGTCAGATTGAACTGACGTCAGTCAGGTACAGACCCAAAGATGACCGAGATTGGTCACTGACAGAGAATTTGGGCAGACAACAAGTAGTGAATGAGTCTCATACGCCCATGAGGAGGTCAGAAAGGGTAAGAAAACCTCCAATTCATTATTCCCCTCATTATACTACTTATTTCTCACTGATAGTGGAGAACTAGAGAGTTTTGATGAAGCAATGCAGGTAGAAACCCGAAAACAGTGGGAGCTTGGCATGAAAGAGGAAATTGATTCCTTGAAAGAGAACCAAATGTGGGATTTGGTTGAGTTTCCAGATGAAAAGAGAGCACTAAAAAAAATGGGTTTACAGGTTAAAGAAAGGTGAGAATGGACAAATGAGACATAAGGCCAAGTTGGTAGTAAAGGGATTTGCACAAAAACTAGGTATTGATTTTGTTGAAATATTTTCTCCTGTAGTAAAAATGACTTCTATTCAAACTGTATTGTCTTTAGTTGCTACTGAGGATTTGCATCTTGAGCAGCTTGATGTTAAGACAGCATTTCTTCATGGAGATTTAGATGAAGAAATATATATGGAGCAGCAGGAAGGTTTTGAGGTCAAAGGTTAAGAGAAGCTTGTGTGCAGGTTGAAGAAAAGCTTATATGGTCTTAAGCAAGCTCCTAGACAATGGTATTTGAGATTTGACAGGTTTATGACTGAGCATGGTTTCAGTAGATGTCAATCTGACCATTGTGTTTATTTTAAGAGATTGGATAATGGTAGATATATTATCTTGTTGCTATATGTAGATGATATGCTTGTTGCAGGTTCACACATGCAGGATATTAATGAGCTTAAGGTAAAATTAGCTCACACATTTGCCATGAAGGATTTAGGAGCAACAAATAAAATCTTTGGCATGAGTATTAAGAGAGACAGGAAAAATCATAGTTTTATTTTGCCTCAAGAGGATTATGTGAACAAGGTGTTGGAAAGGTTCAATATGCAGGATGCAAAACTGGTAAGCACACCTATGGCTGGACACTTCAAGTTGAGCAAAGAACAGTGTCCTAAATCACATGATGAGGTGGAATACATGAGTAGAGTTTCATATGCTTTTGCAGTTGGGAGCTTAATGTATGCAATGGTATGTACTAGACCTGATATTGCCCAAGCAGTGGGAGTTGTTAGCAAGTTTATGGCCAATCCAGGGAAGGAACACTGGAAAGCAGTTCAATGGATTCTCAGATATCTGAGAGGGACCAGCAATAGGCATTTATGCTATGGAGGGTCAAACACTTCTCTACATGGGTATGTAGATGTGGATATGACAGGTGACTTGGATGGCAGGAGAAGCACCACAGGATATGTGTTCACTGTTGGTGGTACGGTAGTTAGCTAGATTTCAAAGTTTCAAAAGGTTGTTGCCTTGTCTACTACAGAGGCAGAATACATTGCAGTCACAGAGGCTAGCAAGGAGATGATATGGATGACTCGGTTCATGGAAGAGTTGGGAAAGGAGCAAGAGAGTTGCAGATTATACAGTGATAGTCAAAGTGCAATTCATTTGGCAAAGAATTCAGCCTTTCATTCAAGAACCAAACATATATAGCTTAGGTACCACTTCATTAGACATGTATTGGAGGATGGTGAGTTGAAGCTGGAAAAGATCCATACAGATAAGAACCTTGCTGATATGTTAACAAAGCTGGTAACAAAGGAGAAGTTGAATCTTCATTCAACTTTTGTTGATCTTCAAGATTGAGCTTGAAGATGGAGACAAGCTAGAGGATGTTGTTGTATAGGTACAGGTGCACCTGTTTATCTCCAAGTGGGAGATTCTTGAGTTGTGGAGCTAAAAGCTTCACCAAATGAGCACATGCAAGGTTGTTGTATTTACACAGTCGCCGACATCGGTCATGGATCGACCAAAGGCTGCCGATGTCGGTTATGGATCGGCCAACGTCAGTCATATGCAGGCAGATAGGGACCGACGACGGTCACCTGTGCGTTCCAGAAGTCTATTTTCATGGATGAACAGATTGTTTGCATGATAAGTTTAACTGTTAGTATTGAGTCTGCGTTTCTATTTTTGGCAGGACTGATTTGAACCTTTGATTAGGAGGTGTATCTAATGGTGGAGAATGCATAGCTCATGATCCCTAATTCTATATAATAGGGATAGATCTTTATAGCTTGTGGATGAGAAAAAGGGTGAATCAATTCAAGTCGCTGAATTGTGTTTGTAATTGTGAGAGAGAACTCTTGAGGGAAAGAGATTTGTACATCTAAGAGGTGTGGAAGAAAGAGAGATTTATTCAATTGTATTTCCTTCTGGAAGAGTTTAATACAAGTTTTCATTGTTTCTTGTATCTCTTATTCTTTGTTGATTATGATTTCTAGTTACTTATTATTCTGGTTTAATTCCGTGTTTAGTTGCTTGCACAAAAGTAATCAATTGTATCTATAAGATCCTAACAAACCATTGGATGCTCTTGTATTAAACACTTGAAGTTTTTAAAATTTGAGCTCTTGATCACATAAATGGATGAGTGTTAAAACCACTCTTTTGACCACAAAGCATAATGGCTATGGTGTTCCCTTCCAACAAACCATGTACTTCAACCGATTGTCTCTCTTTTTCTTCATTTTCTAGCTTTTTCTTATTGTCCTATAATTTGTTCTCTTCTCCTCACCTCTTCTCACTCCTCTTTTTGTGGGGTTAGACCCACCATAGTCCATCCTCCTCCACCAAAGGCTTATCCTTTTTATCTCCATACTCTTGTACATTGAAACCCATATTCATCCGACCACTTGCACCAATTTTTTTTTTTTGCATCTTACTTTTTCTTATGGGCTTTAACCCACTATTGATCGACCACATCCTATTAAATCCTTCACCATCATCATTTCTCCATCATTTACTAGATTTGAACCAATCACATCTATCTAGGCTTAACTCTTCTCTCATCTCTAATATTACCTCAATAGACTCAACATACATTTAGGCATTCAAATGATCATCCATAGCCTCTAATAATACCTCTAGGATAATCTTCATCTCTCATTGTCCTCATTATTGTGTCAATAAACTCCACTTCTGTTGCCACATCATCTTCTTTTCCATTTTTAGTGTTTAATATGTCTTCAAGAAGGTCATACAACTTATTATGAAAAGATGTCCCAACTAGGCTCTCATCATCCTCTTCACCATGTGTTTCTAATGCTTGTAGAAACATCTCCTCATTCACATCATCCTCCAAATGTATCTCTATTTCAACCTCATACTCTTCTCCACATGCTTCTATTGATATGAAAATCAGTTGCTTCTCCTCACTTTCTTTCTTGAGTGTATAATTTTGCACTTCTATCTTTAATTGTTCACATCGGAAGGCCTTTTTAAATGCCTCATTTCTCTTCATCACTAAACCTACAACATCATACTCTTCATCACATGTTTATATTGATAAAAAACTCATATAATCCATCTCATCCTTGTCTTCTTCCATCTTCAAACTCTTTACATTAGTTATAGGCTGAATATACTTTCCTTTCTTTACCACAACCACACCATCTGCAAATAATCTTGCTCTTGCCTTGTCCATATGATAACAAAGAAAACCTTGACTCGTAAGAGTCTCTTCTCCAATACCTATTTGGGTTCCTCCCACATGTGCAACAACACTTTCATTTCTCATTCTTCTTGGTAGAAACGAGTCCACCATTTCTACCTTATTGCTTGCCTCTATGCCATATGAGTGACATTATTCATATATCCTTGTCAAAATGATCTTTGTACCAACCTCTATCACCAAATTCTCAACTTATATAACCACCATTATGCTCTTTATCCATATCTCAATATGGTTTATTGGTTTATATCCTTATTTATATATTGTTGTCCTACTGAGAAAGTCTTCTTCTTTGTAATCTCTTTCACTTGCTTTTTCATGAGTCTTCTCTCCCACCTTGATCTACTATAAATGAACTCCCTCTTGTATATGCTCTTGAGAAAAATATTTCTCCCACACTTTCCCACTCTCTCTTGTCTCCATAATGACTTGAATACGATATTCTACTACTACTATATCATTATCAACCAATGTTTCAACTATTATTGCCATATTATCCTCTTGTTCCACTTCTTCATTTTGATTCTAATATAAATAAGCATGTTGGACTAAACCACATGTTATTTTATTTTCCATATTCTCTATTTTTAGACCTTCACATTGAATAAACATATTAAGGGAATCAAGAGTTCTCACAGTATTTATTTCTAGCTCTTCAACACACTTCAAGGACATGCTATCCAATTATTCTTTGCTACTCACATTCTCCTCGTAGATTTATCTCTCACAATGGACTCCCAAAGGCCTATTATCAACAACCTCAATGGTTATCTATTACTCATTCTTCTTTTTATTTCATTCTTCTTCACATTATTGGTCTTCAACCATACTCTCTTTATGTGCATTAACTTGCACATCAACCATGTTTATTATTTCAATCATGGAAACCAAAAACTCATCATGGTTGCCTTCTTCATTCACCTCTATTCTTTCCTTCAAGAAAACATGTAGCTTTACTTAGTTTTCCTCAACCCTTATTCCCTCAAAAATAGAATAGATAACTGCACTGCCTTCATTCACCAAGTAAATTTCTTAATTTTATAACTTATGGGATACCATAAACTCTTTCCCATAATCAAATAATGGGTCTCCTTTTGGTTCAAGAACTATCACCTCCATATCCTATTGCATGAGGATTCCTTCCTCTATAGGTTGCTCATAAACATATTTCTCCTTGTTGTTTTGAATATCAAATGTGGACTTCTCACATGAAAACCTCATTCTCTTATTGTCTTACAAGATAATTTCTTCTCCTCACTCATATCCTTGTTTCTACTTCTTAAAGTAGACTTGTGTTGCCCACACGAAACATCCATCTCCTATTGCATTTCATGGAAATATTTGTATTCTCTTTTCTCTCAAGTCTCAAGACATGAAGCTTATTCAACCACTCTACACGTATTCTTGGGTGCACAACGTGACCCATCAACTTAAAAACCATATGTTCCTAGCTCCTTACCTTCTTTTTTCCTTTTCCTTTTATCCTCTATTGGATAACTCTCCAATACTTAGTTATAACTCCACATAGTACCTTACTTTCAACCTTTACTCTCATGGGGTCTTTGTTAAATTTTTATTCAAAATACATTTCTGATTCCATTATCCATCCATGAACTCATCTAGGCTCTCTTTACCAAAAAATCAAATAACATTGCTAGTGGGTTTACCTATTTCCTTCATCTTGACCTTTGCTAATCTCTTTTATCGACTGAAATCTCTTCCTTTGTTTGCTTGCCCTCTCTTCAAAGCATTTATCATTAATTATAGGGACAACAACCCCATCACCATTTATTCTTAATTCTCTTCACTCGCATCTGCAACATCTCCACTTTATGCATCTTCCATCATTTCCAATCTTGCTTGGAATTATTTCAACATCTCTGTCAAGTCTTATACCTCTAGTGTTCTCCTCAGTTGTGTGCCATCTCTCCTCAACTAGTAGACTTCTCTTTTACAACCTGAAATAGACAAAAAAAATCTCTCACACTTCCTCAACACTATCAAAACTTCTCTCACACATGCAACAAATTGATCCTATCTACTATGTAAGCTTCTTTTTCACAACTTGCAACTAGCTCTAGCATAGTTATTTTTCACAACTTACTACTGACTCATACAAGATCCTCACACACTCACCCAACAAGGAAAAATATTTCTTTGATATCAAAGGATGCAAGTAAAAAAGAAGGGTTCCACTTAAGGAAAGCATTTACCTCTGTGATGAGTGGTTAGACACTCACTCTTTACACACATGAGCACACTCTATGAAATTGAAACATACACTCATATTAATTGAATTCATTTTCAAAACATTACAAATGAATGCACTCTCCTTTGCTCTCTCATGCATACTTGCCTCTATGTGCTTCTTACATTACATGGAGATAACTTAAACCCTCATATAGTCCATCCATAGCTTGATATCCTGCCATCTGTGATCCTTTGCATTATGCTCAGAAAACTGCCTAGCTATAGTTGGGTCACATTTCGTCTACCTTCTATCAGCCCCCTGTTTTGGTTTGTTTTTGGACCCCAAAATTATTATCTTTCCTCAATCATTTTCTTCTCTCCATGCCTCCTCAATTCTCTCTCTCACCAATTGAAAATATGTACTCTCTATACAAAAATGCCTTGGTCATAGCATGTCTACCACATGTACATTCATACAAATATTCCTCATGGCATAACATACATGCCACACAGACATTCATAAAAATATGCAAATATAGGCATAAACAAAAGTTGTATCATTTCACCAATGCACCCATAAAGAAAGTGTGAAATTTCATGTAAACCTCATGAACTGGAATATAAAATGAGTATCCAAGACAAAACAACAAAAATGAAAGAAATCACATGAAAACACATGCACTCTATTTTTTATTGATGCAAGATTGCATGATCCCTTGGATGCTCTTGCATCGATTGTCTACTGTGACATTATGTATAGGCTACAAATAAATGTATGCACATAAAAATAATGAGTTTTAATTATGCATCAAAATTATTTTGAAATTAATTTCTTTGTCAATTGTTGTAGTGATAATTTCATCACTTGTAACTTACGTTTATGTTGCATGTAATGATTTTAGTTTTTAAATTGGCAAAAAAAAAAAAGTGCATGTAATTGTAGACACATAATTTTGGTACAAGTTTTGTAATTGTATTGTCCTTGTCATGTTTTTTTGCATATAGATCATTGGTTCATATTAGGTTCTTATTGGTGCTTTCTTTTGTATTTATGTCACTCAGTTCTTCTTCATGTGCCAATGTGATGTTCCTATTCTTTTGATTTTCTCTCTGTGTGTTTTTCAAGTCTTGGGATCCCTCTGCTCCTTTCACTATCTTTATTTTGTCATTTGCTAACATTAGAACAATTTTAATACTAGTTTGACATTTATTAGAATGTTTTGATATTTGTTGGTGTGCTTTTAGGATCCTTTTTGGCCCTTGGGTATAAGTTACCATTGTTTGGCCCTTGTTTTGTCATATTTTTATATCTCATATCTATGTCATTTTCACTCTAATATTTCCTTAATTTGAAATCAATAAGCCTATATATACATATGTACCCCAAGGCATTTAAGACATCATGAAAGTACATCATATGCACACATAATTACAAGAATTTTCTTGTGCTTTGCTCTTTTCTACATCTTCTATTTGTTGAATTGTTATTATTGCATTTGCACCAAGAGAGTTATTGGTGAAAGAGTATATAGGATCGTCCTAGTTATATTGTATATAACAACATAGGGATAAGGCTTTGGAACTATTATATATACAAATCTAATTATTGACATGCAAGAGTGTTCATTGGTAACCTGTAAAAAAATAGGGGGTTGAATGAGGTAGGCCATTAAAAAAAATCCCCTTTTTTATGTCTTTGTTAGTTATTCTTGGCATAAATTAGGGATTAAGCAAAGGCAAAGACATTCAGTTAGTCTCGCACATCTATTAACAAATTTGGAAGAGGTTTCCAACATGTTGCTACTAATGAATAGGTTTGAAAACTTTCAAACTATATAGAACCATGAAATGGTTATCAAAACAAACCTTCCACTTTCGAGACAGATTGTCACTATCGCACAGTCCAATATTAGTATGTCACTATCGAAGGGCTCTGATATTGGGTGTATCAGAAGGGCTCACCCATCTTACCAGTCATTTTCTACACTATCTCAAGGATTATTTTTATTATTTATAGTGATTGTTAGGGTACCCTTGAGTCTAAAATCAAGTATGTGTCCATAAACCCCTTTGTCAATTGTTCTAAGTACTTTCATTTTGGGTATAAATTAGGTCTTAATTTAATATATTCATATCAATGCTAATTTATCCCTTATTTTGATTATTAGTATAATGTTAATTAACTTAGATCCATATTTCATCAAAATGTTTTTATTGTTATATAGACCACCCAACTTAAGGATTCCATACCCTCACACCTCTTAAGGTTAGATTATGTGTATTATACATATTGAATCTGATTTTGCTTAAGGTTTCATATTTTTACATGGTTATGCCATGTTATTAGGGTTACCCTTTGCTTGTGTGTTACTCACATTTCTATGTATTCTCCCTTTCCTTATAAGGTTATATATTGTCATGGTTATCATAGCTTTGATTCTTCTAGTGAAGCATTTTCTTGTTTCTTTATCATTAACCTTAGCTTCTCATGCATATCTTTCAAACCCAAGTTTCCTTGTGATGCCTCACCCTTTGTATGTATTGTTTTACAATGTTATAAATGTTTTTATGAATGCCATTCCTTTTCATTACAATACATTAGAAGATAGTATTTCATATTGGAATGATGGTGTATCTAATTATTATTATAATAAGGATGAGGGTAAGTGTAACAAGATAGAGGGACAAAATGGGTGTCTAATATTACATTTTTTTCCTGAAAACAAAGATCCTTGAACTTAGACATTATTTGAGATACATACTATCAAAATTTAAAAATACTCCAAGAATTAAAAATGTAGCATTTCGAGTCTAGTTTCTAAACTAATATTTTTTTTAAATAGTGGAGTTTAAATAGGTCATACTGTGATTTTTAAGAGACACACCTGTTATTAAAAAACATAGTAGATAAATGGCTATACTCCCCCGCTCTGCCCTATTTTTTAGTCTCCTTTGTATTTTTGAAATGATTTTGTGTGAATTTAGAAAGCATCACTGTGCTTGTAAATAATAGTTTTTTTGTGATTTTTTAATTGAACAGACCTTGAAAATGAATAGTCGGCTTTGCTCCACTATTTTTTCTTAAAAAAACAACATTTTTTTTTAAATAACAAATTTTAAAAATAATGTGTATAGAACTCGGCCTAACTTGTACACTTATATTTTTTTCAAAATCTCATGAACAAATTGAAATACATAATCAAAACAACACATATAAATTTATGGTATGTTAAGACATTATCTTAATAAATAAAGATGGAATCCTTTACCATATCATGACATAGAAAAATATCTATTAAAAAACATAGTAGATAGATGGCTATACTCCCCACTCTGCCCTATTTTTTAGTCTCCTTTGTTTTTTTGAAACGATTTTGTGAGAATTTAGAAAGCATCACCATGCTTGTAAATAATAGTTTTTTTGTGATTTTTTAATTGAACAAACCTTGAAAATGAATAGTCGGCTTTGCTCCACTATTTTTTCTTAAAAAAACATTTTTTTAAAAGAATAACAATTTTTAAAAATAATGTGTATGGAACTCCACTAGCTTGTACCCTTATATTCTTTTCAAAATCTCGTGAACAAATTGGAAAATACATAATCAAAACAACACATATAAATTTATGGTATGTTAAGACATTATCTTAATAAATAAAGATTGAATCCTTTACCATATCATGACATAGAAAAATATTTATTTTTGGAAAGTAAAAGACCATATCAACATGTTTATCACTTTTTAATGAAATGTCTTGACAACATGGCGTAAAATCATTTTTGTTAAAATGAGTAGTAAACATGGATTATGATATTTGTATTTTCTTTTTTAGATTTAAAAAATGCATACATGATAACTATGTTTTAGGAAGTCTATGTGCAATTCTAATCAACCAAGTATTTACTAAAATAAATGTTAAGTTTAATAATATTTATATTCTTATACTTTAAATTTATTTTAGTAAATATAAAAAATAGGGTATACTCAACATATTTTGGAACTTGTCTTAAAGTTCTAAGGGTTATTGTTTAAGACATGTCTTTCAAAATATAATTTGGGTAGTACTTAGTAATTTTGAAGATTTTAGTATTAGACCTAAAGTTTTTATGGTGTAAGTTTTGCACCTAGTGTCTATTTTAGGCAAATAAATGATTGTTTTGTAGGTTTTAGGACCTTTTGGATTAATTTATGACCTTTTAATTGTAAACAATAATAATTAATTATGGTCAATTAGATGTTGTCATCTCTAAATCAATCACTATCATACTAACAAGGATTAATTTCAACCAATGACAACGAATTAAGGTCAATCAACGTTGCAACTATCTCTAAATCAGTAAATGTTTATATTAACAAGGGATAATTGTAACAAATAATGGTCAATTAGGTTGAATTATCCTCAAATACACTAACTCTTGAACTACTAGCAATGGCTAATTTACAACCAATATCAACCAACTAAGCTTAATGAAGGGCATGGTCAACCTTGAAATGATCAATGTTTATACTAATAAGGATTGATTGTGACCAATAATGACCAGTTAGGGTCAATTAGGTTTGATTAGTCTCAAATCAACCAAATTTTGAACTAAGAAGGGATAAGTTTAGCCAATAATGACTAATTAGAGTCGTTTGGGTGAAATCATCACAAAATCATCTAACTTTTACTCTAATAAAGGCTAATTATGACCAATAAGGAAAATTAAGGTCAATCAAGTGTGTTGTTACTTGCAAATTGACCATATTTTATACTAAAAAGGCCTAATTGTGATATGTAATGTTAAATTATAATTAATAGAGTATAATTAGCCCCAATTGACCAAAACCTATAATAAAAAGTTTAAATTGTGACCAATAATGACTAGTCAAGGCTAGTGAAGAGTGTGATTATTTTCTAATAAACCATAATTTGCACTAATAAGGGATAATTATGACCAATTAAAGTGAATAAGGTATAATTTTAATAGAATTGAAGACTGATTTGTGTTGTGCACACACATTGAATCTTATTTCTCATATTCTTAGGTTATTATTAGACTGAAATTGACAAATCAAGGCCCTAATTGGGAGCAATCAGAGCAATGAAGGATAATTTGGGACTATATGCACATTATTAACCATTGTTTATTTTTATTCAATGTTTATAGATCATTATTAGACCAAATTTAACAAACTTAGGCCCCGATTAGGTGTGATCAATGAAATGAAGGTCGATTTAGGGCTGCACATAATCAATTCACCCTTATTTTTCATCATTTTATGTTCATAGATATTTACTAGAATGAAATCCATAAAGAAAGGACCTAATTAAAAAAAATCAAAGCAATGAAGGTTGATTTGACACTATGTGAATACAATTGACCCCTATGTGTTGTTTGATGTTTATAGGCCATTATTAGACTAAATGTCACAAACAAAGGCCCCAATTTGGTATGATGGAATAAATGAAGGTTGAATTAGGGATACACACACAATTGACCCCATTTATTCACTATTTCATGTTTGTACACCATTATTAGACTAAATTCAGCAAACCAAATCCCTCGATAGGACTGATCAAAGCAATGAAGGTTGATTTGGAACTATGCACACAGAATCAACCCATTTTTTTGTTATTCAATGATCCCAAGTCATTTTTAGACCAAATTTGAAAACTACAGACCCTATTACAAGTGATTGGAGTAGTGAATGTTAATTTGGTGGTACTTGCACATAATTGACTAGTGTTTGTCGTTATTTAGTGTTCATAAGTGGTTATTATACTAAATTTGTCACATCAAGGCCCATAATAGGTGAAATCATAATAATGAGGGTTTATTTAGGACTATGCACACATAATTGATACTAGTTTATATTTATTGTGTGTTTGTGGATCCATATTTGATAAATTCAACAAACTAAGGCCTTAATGAGGAGTAATCATGATAAAATGAATGTCTATTTAGAGCTATACGCACATAGGTAACCCTTGTTTATTTTGATTGATGTTATTGGTCATTATTAGACTAAATTTGAAAAAACAAAACCCTTATTAAGATCAATTAGAGAAATGAAGGATAATATGGGACTATCTACACATAATCGATCCATGTTTGCCATTATTTGGTGTCCTATGTCCTTATTAGACCAAATTTGAAATTAAGACCCTAATTAAGGGCGATAAAAATAATTAATGTAGATTTGGGGTTGCATGCACATAATTGACCCCTATTTCTCAATATTTTATGTTCACAAATCATTATTAAACTAAAATTGACAAACCAAGGCCTTGATCAGAGGAGATCATACTAACATAGGAATATTTTGGATATGTGCACACAATTGACCCTTGTTTTTCAATACTTAGTGTTCATAGGTCATTATTAGATGCACACAAATTTGACTACCAAGGCCAAAACTATGTATGACTAGATAAATAAAGGATGATTTATAGTTGTGCACACATAATCAACCCTTATTTTTCATTATTCAGTGTTTATATGTTCTTATTTGACTAAATTTGATAATCTAAGGCCTCGATTATGCATGATCAAAGTAATGAAGGTTGATTTGGGTCTAATCACTCACAATTAACCACATTTTTCATTAATCAATGTTTTTAGATCATTATTTAATTAAATTTGATAAATTGAGGTCCTCATTAGGAGTGATCCAAGCAATGCAAGTCCATTTAGGGATATGCACACACAATTGACCCTGATTGGTCATTATTGGTCACATTTATAATGACCTAGATGTTGATTGATAAAACTTGTACATATCTTATTTCATGTTGCTCAATGTCACCCTTGAAAACTTCATCTTTGCAAGGGCTAAATTTCATGTATTTTAACTCGTTATTTCCTCATGGTATATATATTCATTGCTTGTATATATATTCATTGTTTTTATAATAACCTTTACATTTTATATGTCATTCTCAAAAATGCTAAATATAAAGGAATTTGAACTCTATACCTTTGTATTCTAGATTTATACTATAAATGAATTTGAATGTTTAGAATTTTGACCCCTAGTCTATACACATTATTGTCCATCTTGCTACATCAACAAAAGAAAGCAATGAACCATCAATTTGTATAATGGTGTATTGTTGGTTTATTCACATTATTGTCCATCTCGTTACATAAAGGAAAGGAAATAATGAACCATCAGTCTATATAATGGTACACTATTGTTCATTATCAATACTAAGTATTATCTTAAGCATTGGGGATACTACTAACCTTCACATAAGAACTAAAATGATTAATCCTGCTACATAAAGGAAAGGAACTAGTGAACCAATAAGCATCCCACTATCATAGCAAGACAAGCAAAGGGTATTACTATTATATAGTAGACCATTATACAGAATGTACAGTGTTCACACTATTATCCATATTGTTACATAAAGGAAAGGAACCAATGAACTTTCAGTTTGTATAATGGTATATTGTTGCTCATTATCAATACTAAGTATTATCTTAAGCATTCGGGATACTACCCTTCATATCAAAAATAAAATAATCAATCCTATTACATAAAGGAAAGGAACCAATGAACCAATAAGGATATGCATTATCATAACAAGACAAGCAAAGGGTGTTACAATTATACAGTAAACCATTATATAGAATGTACAAAATGTAAAGGGTGTTATACAGACAAACAAGATGCAGGGCATTATATAGACTGTAATAAGATGGATAACAACATACCATTATACAGACTAATGGTTCATTGGTTCTTTTCCTTTATGTAGGTAGATGGAGGTCAACACTCATCTCAGAAGGGCATATAGATTTAGTTTGTGTAATACATTTTGGTTTGTTTTACGTTGACTGTATTGTTGCCTTCTTGAAGGAATTAATGATTAGTTTATTGAATAATTTGTGTAACTATGATATGATACATATAATTAAGTGGATGCATATAAATTAAATGCATAATCATTGTTGGATATGCAATATATAAATAAATTTAAAATCTATACTTTTGTATTTTGACTAAACACTAGTACACAAAACTCCAACACTATCCCCAAAACACTAATTACTTAAAGCAATCAACAATGCAACCAATGGGTTTCCATGATCTTACTATTATTAACGTGATAGAGTCACGTACAAAAAGAAGCACCAAGTGTTTTACAACCCCACAAGAGAGACTACTAATGAGTAATGAGTTAAGAGAAACATAACATAGAAAGAAACGTAGTGCTAGGATATCCACCACCTATGTGGTAGAAAAATAGTACTAAGATATCCACCACTTATGTGAGTCTTTCCATTAGCAACATGAAATTAAACATTATAAACATCCATTCGTATCACAATTTAAGGGAATTAGTTGAGTCACAAAAGATAGATGCAGATTTAAATACAGAATAGTGTAAGATCTTAAAATCATTCCCAAATAGGCATACCATGAGGAGGTTCAAACAGTCAACAATATAATCAGTGTTTAATTCCATGAGGCTTATATTATTAATTTGATTGAGTTATGAATAAAAATGAACATGATAAGGGATTTGAAAGCCCACAATAAAAAAGTTATACATGCCCATCTTTCATATTAGGACAATTACGACTAGAGAACTGAAGAGTATTATGTTGACTGTATTGTTGCCTACTTTAAAGAATTAATGATTAGTGAATGCATAGACATTCATTAAATGCATAATTTATTTTGCATGTTTGTGTAATTAGGATATGCTACATAGAATTCATTGAACACATAATTCATTCAATGTCAGTTACTACTTCAAACAAAACTCACACTCTTATACTCTTTCAATTAACAACAAATTAAACTTTAGAGTGACATATGTGGTGGATATCTTCTTAGTGGATAGTGGATATACTAGTACTATGTTATGTTTCTCTCTATGCTATGTTTCTCTTAACTTAGTACTTAGTAGCCAATTCAAAAAAGATAAATGAACGTTTAAACATAGAATATGTTTAGATCCTTAAATCATTCCCAAAAGGCATACCATCAGGGAATTCAAGCAATCAACAATACAATCAATGTTTAATTCCATGAGGCTTCTATTATAAACTTGGAGTTATGCAAAAAAATGAACACAATAACTGTTTTGCAAGCCCACAATAAATAACTATACATGTCCATCCTTCATATTAACATAATTATCACTGAAGGACTGAGTATTATGTTGACTGTATCGCTAACAGGTTAAAAAAATTCATGATTAGTTAGGGCATAATCATTCATTCAATGTGTAATCATTGTCTGCATTATTGAATATCCAACCCTTGATCATAAAATCATTCCCAAATAAGCTTACCATCAAGTTGAAGCAATCAACAATACAGTCAATGGGTTTCCATGATCCTCATATTATTAACTTGATAAGTGTTTTGCAACCCCACAAGAAAGACTAATACTGAATACTAAGTTAAGAGAAACATAACACATAGAGAGAAACATAGTACTAAGATATCCATCACCTATGTCAATCTTTCCATTAGCAACAAGAAGTTAAATATTAGAAACATCCATTCATATCTCCATTTAAGGGAATTCATTGATTCACAAATGATAGATGCACATTTAAACATAGAATAGGGTAAGATGTTAAAATCATTCCCAAATAGACATACCATCAGGGGGTTCAAGCAGTCCATAGTTTTCTATGAGCTTTTTATTATTAACTCAATTGGGTTATCAATAAAAATGAACACAATAAGTGTTTTGCAAGCCCACAATAAACAATTATACATGCCCATCATTCATATTAGCAGAAATATCAGTGAAGAACCGAGGAGTATTATGTTGACTGATTGAAGGAATTAATGATTAGTTAGGGCATAGTGTGTTTTATGATGAGTATATTGTTGCCTGCTTGAATGAATTAATGATTAGCTAGGGCATAATCATTCATTCAACACATAATTTATTTTTCTAGTTTGTGTAATTAGGATATGCTACATATAATTCAATAAACACATTATTCATTCAATGTCATTAACCCCAACTCCAAGTATTCTAGGTTAACCATGATTGTTAAGGCACTACCCCTACCCCACCAACGTAGTCAGGAGGAAGAACGAACACATAATCAGGGGTTAAAATTCTAAATATTCGAAACCCTTTATAGTATAAAGCCAAAGGGAGCCCATTAAAGTCAGTGTTTTCGATCATAACCAGTGTGTTCACATTTGATTAACTAAAATTCCAAACATTCCTAGGCATTTAGATATAAAACTTACCTGGTTGGGTTAAGTCATAAACCAATTCCAACAGTGTTGAATGACCCAACTGAGCATGACTATAATGCGAAGAGGACAAGGGCTCTTATTAGTGCGGTGAAGAGTTCTAGAGCTCATGATTTTGATTATGATTTGAAAATAATAAGTTTGCTCTTACCACTTCATTATTAACCTTCATCCCCTGTTGACTGTGTTGGTGGGGCCTGCCAACACCTTAACAATCGTGGTTAAGCCAAATGACAACGATTAAGCCAAATGATGGTGGTTAAGGCTGACGGAGGGGGCAAGGTGACATAAAATGGGATGAGGCCCAATGAGGGGTCAACATCCAACGTGGCAGTCCATGTCGAATGTTACTGTTAGTTATGCTTAGTATAAGGCACCAAGTATGATTTATGTTACAAATTGGGCGTGGAATGATCTATATAACATGAAAAATCAGCTTGCCTTCGTCTACCCGCACTCAACTCGGATGACATCTGGTATCTCGCCCAATGCTCTCACTGTCAACAAGGCTGCAATGACAGCATGTCGCTCAAGTGTGATACAACATGGAAATCCACACTAGTTAGGTGTGATTCAATGTAGGTATGGGCTCATTTATTGCCCAAAACAAGGTGTTCAATTCAGGTTGGTAAGGTGTTATTATTTTGCCACATCACACAAGGTGCATGCATAATGTGGATTGAGCACTTTTAACTAAAGTTTAAATGTTCCATTTGGCTCCCACTAATGCGTTTTAATTATCATTTATCAGTTTGACTTTTAAAAGCTTTTATAATGACACCTTGTATGGTAATTATTGTATTAACACCACATTAACACGTTCCACCCTGAAAATCTAAAATTAAATAGTTGACATTCTAAACTATCCATCGTTGTAAATTCTAACTCTTGATGTGACACTATTTAAATACAAAATTATGATACACCACTATTAATGTCTCTCCCCAAAAATGTTAAATTTAAATATCTCATTATAAATGAAATGAATAATTGTTTGTATCTTTATAAAATAACAATTTCACTTTAATTTTATTTTTTTAAATCTTTTTTAATAATAATTATTATTTTTAACACCATTCACCATTATTTTTAAATTCTTCCTAATAAAAATAACAACATATAAATTAAAAACAATTTGAAATATGAAAACCGTAGGTTGGTTGGTCATTCTCGTTGCAACTTCATCCCATGAATATTGTGTCTAGTCAAACCCTAGAAGTGCATGAATCTACGAACCCATAAATACATGTCTACTTTTACCCTTAACAAAATTTCTTTTTCTTAGTGAAAGAGGTTAATTATCTTGCAAAAATTTATTCTTTCAATTTTTTTAATTATTTAATTTCGATTATATATATGATTTTCGATTAGTATAAATAAAATCACATAATTTAATTAAGCAATAAAAAATTAACGATTTCATTTTTAATCATATATTATTTATATGAAGGTGTTTTATAGAAAAATTCAAGCCTTTTTCATTTGAATATGAATTAGTTTTAAAAATAATTTAAAATAATATTTAATCTTAATTAATATGTTTAAATTGTGACATTGAATGTTTGACAAAACGTTTCTCGTGACCGATGTTAAGTGCAAACGTGTATCCGTTCATTGTTTGTCAATAGTTGAAGTTGTATGCACCATGTTTGTACATTGAATAGGAATACTTGTAAAATATTCACATATCGGTGAAATTAATGGCTACTACACAAAAAATCTTGGCATCATCTTCCTTTTTGGTGTCTATATAATGTGTGCATATTATGATTTATTTTTTATTGGACCAACAATCGAACTGATTTTGAAGAAACAAAACCATGGAGATGACAAAAGAGGTTTTTAATTTTTTCGTTTGTTCATTATTATTTTGAATTTTTCGTCTATTCCTGTGTTATATAAAAATGTAAAGCTCTCAAACTTCAAATCTGCGCATAGTTTAATTTCCACAAAAAATAAACATAAATTTTATTACTCTGTTTTCGAGATGTAGCTGTGGGTTATGGTTTATTCTTTAATATTAGCAATTGTGCCAATTTTGAAGAAACAAAACTATGGAAATGATGAAATAGGTTTTTTTTATTTTTTCGTCTGTTCATTATTATTTTAAATTTGTTGTCTATCCCTATGTTATGTAAAAATGTAAAGCTTTCGAATCTGCACATATCAATTTAAAAAAATAAAAATTATTACTCTGTTTTTGATATGTAGGTGCGGGTGATAAATCGATGAGGCCATATTTCAGAAACAAAACAAAGGATTTTGTGGATTAAAGGTTTCTTGAGACTAAGTGGGATCGTTTTACATATAATTTCTACGTTAATTCCTATCGAAATGGATTGGTAAAAGTTGTATATTTTTCCACGTTATTCAATATATAGTTGTTGATTTTGTTTTTGAATATCAAAACAATGGAAAGAAAATCCAAAAAAAAAAAAAATCTCGTGTTATTCGATATATCAAATACAATAAACATCTTGACATTAAAATTTATTGTAGAGAAAAGTTATTGTTATAAATTCTTTTCATAGAAAATAAAAATAGTCTAAAATATAGTTTCCAAACATGGAAATCTACATACACATTTCATGAAAAAATCGTGAAACAAAATGAAGTGAAATTCACTTACGACATAAACTCTACTTGGGGAAACATATATGAAGTTGTTGACAATAATGAACTTGAAAATAACATCATCGACACAACATATTTGAAACTAATAAATAATGAAACTACTCGTGAAAACTATGATTTGAAATTCGATGTGGACTTCCACACTGGATGTCAACCCCTGATTGGTCACATCTCACTTCTCTATCAGTTTTCCCCAGTGCATTTTGTCTTAAGTGTTGAATGTGCCTCTTGGTTACACTCACAATCAAAGATGTAAAAATTGGGGGCCATCATCAGAGGGCTAATGGGCCAACGAAATAGATGAAGGGGAGGGACCCTCAAAATATCCAACAGGGACGTTGAGGTCACACAGACAGTTCAAATCCATGTCCCTATTAGATACTTTATCTACCCTTGGAGTATCTAGCAAGAACATTGAGGTCACATTGACAGTTGACCTCCATGTGCCTACTAGATACTCCATCTACTCTCAGAGTATCCAGAAGGCACATGTAGGTCAACTATCAGTGTGACCTCCATGTGCTTATTAGATACTCGGTTTATCCTCAAAGCATCCAACATGTATGTGGAGGTCACACTGATAGTTGGCTTACACATGTCTTTTAGATACTCTGACTCCCCTCCCTCTTTGTCCATTCCATTCCATTGGCCCATTAGCCCTCAAATAATGGGCCTCACTTATTACATCCTCAATTGTGACTGTAACTAGTTGTTACATTCATTGTGACCTCAAAATAAATGATGTAATAAGTGTGGCACATCAACGAAGGGCTAACGAGCTAATGTGAGTGATGATAAACTAGATATATTAAATCATCATTTTCAAATCTCGTGCTCCTAACAACACTAGTGGATAAAGTAGCCATAGGGGATGTAGAGGTTAACTAATAGCGTGATAGCGCATATTAAACATATTGTCTAGTTACGCTCATAATGGAGGATCTAATAATAACCCAAATAATTTATGAGCGTTGAATGTTCAACATGGACAACCATGGTTGTAGTTGAGCTCTACATCCATGTTAGATACTTTATCTATCATCTACCGTCTACTGGGGTTCAACTTCACAACTTTATTACCATCTACAAGTGTTATGTGTGTACGACTCATAATGAAATGTAATGGGGGTTCATGAACCCTAATGTGTGGCATACTATTTTACATTCATAATTAAAGGTTGAGCATGAATGTGCCCATGAAAATGTATTATTATAAAGCAAAATAACAATAAAAAAGTGATCATGATAGAGACACTTCTACTCCCTCCATAAGACAACATCTGAATTTCTTCATTTAAGCATTTCCTCTCGGTATACAGTCACACTGCAATTTTATACCACACCATCAAAGTTTCAAGGACGTTTATCCACTTTCTTGGAGGTAAGGGAAAACTCACAACCTTTACATTCTTTGTAATGGTATACACATATCAAGTATTCAATTTTTTTTAAAAAGAATCTAAATATATATTCATTACTTGTATATATATTCATTGTTTGTATAATAACCTTTACATTTTGTATATCATTCTCAAATATGCTACATATAAAGGAATTTGAACTCTATAACTTTGTGTTCTAGCTTCATACTATAAATGAATTTGAATGTTTGGAATTTTGACTCTTGGTCTATTCACATTGTTGTTCATCTTACTACATCAATGAAAGAAAGTAATGAACCATCATTCTATATAAAGATCTATTGTTGGTCTATTTACACTATTATCCATCTTGTTATATAAAAGAAAGGAATCAACAAACCACCAATATGTATAATAGTCTAATGTTGTTTATTATCAATACTAAGTATTATCTTAAACATTAGGGATGTTACTAAACTTCACATAAAAATTAAAAATATCAATCCTGCTATATAAAGGAAATGAACCAATGAACCAATAGACATCCCATTATCATAGTAAGACAAGCAAATGGTATTACTATTATACATTAGACCATTATGCAAAATGTACAAAATGTTCACACTATTGTCCATCTTGTTACATAAAAAAAAAGGAACTAGTGAACAATCAATCTATATAATGGTCTATTGTTGCTCATTATCAATAATAAGTATTATCTTAAGCATTGGGGATACTACCCTTCACATAAAAACTAAAACAATCAATCCTACTACATAAAGGAAAGGAACCAATGAACTAATAAGGATATGCATTATCATAGCAAGACAAGCAAAGGGTGTTACTATTATATAGTAGACCATTATACAAAATGTAAATAATGTAAAGGGTATTATACAAATAAGTAAGATGTAAGGCATTATACAGACTGTAATAAGATGGACAATATCATATCATTAAACAGATTAATGGTGCATTGGTTCCTTTCTTTTATGTAAGTAGATAGAGGTCAACACTCATTTCAAAAGGGCATACCAATTTAGTTGGTGCAATACATTTGAGCTTGTTTTATGTTGATTGTATTGTTACTTGCCTGAAGGAATTAATGATTAGTTTATTGAATAGTTTGTGTAATTGTGATGTGATACATATAATTTAGTGAATGCATATGAATTAAATGCATAATCATTGTTGGATATGAAACATATAAAGGAATTTGAACTCTATACTTTTTTATTCTAGCTAAACACTAGTCACACAAAACTCCAACACTGCCCCCAAAACATTAATTGCTTGAAGCAGTCAACAATACAACTAATGGATTTCCATGATCTTTTTATTATTAATGTGATAGAGTTGTGAATAAAAAGGAACACCAAGTGTTTTTTAACCCCACAAGAACGACTAATATTGAGCTCTAAGTTAAGAGAAACATAACGTATAGAGAAAAATAATACTAAGATATCCACCACCTATGTGGTAGAAACATAGTACTAAGATATCAACCACCTATGTGAGTCTTTTCATTAGCAACAAGAAATTAAACATTAGAAACATCCATTCATATCACCATTTAAAGGAATTAGCTGAGTCGCAAAAGATAGATGCATATTTAAACATAAAATAGGATAAGATCTTAAAATCATTCTCAAATAGGCATACCATCAGGGGGTTAAATAAGTCAACAATAGAATCAATGTGTAATTCCATGAGGCTTTTATTATTAACTTGATTGAATTATGAAGAAAAATAAACACAATAAGGTATTTACAAGCCCATAATAAATAGTTATACATACCCATCTTTCATATTAGGATAATTATGATTAAATAATTGAAGAGTATTATGTTGACTGTATTATTGTCTACCTGAAAGAATTAATGATTAGTGAGGGCATAGACATTCATTGAATGCATAATTTATTTTGCGTGTTTGTGTAATTAAGATATGCTATAGAGAATTCATTGAATGCATAATTCATTCAATGTCAGTTACTACTTCAAACAAAACTTACACTCCTATACTCTTTCAATTAATAATAATAAATTAAACTTAAGAGTGACATAGGTGGTGGATATCTTCTTAGTGGATAGTGGATATATTAGTTCTATGTTATGTTTCTCTTAACTTAGTACTCAGTAGCTAAGTCACAAAAAATAAATGCATATTTAAACAAAGAATAGGGTAAAATCTTAAAATCATTTCCCAAAGGCATACCATCAAAGGGTTCAAGCAGTCTACAATACAATCAATGTTTAATTTCATGAGGTTTCTATTATTAACTTGATTGAGTTATGAAGAAAAATGAACACAATAAGTGTTTTGCAAGCCCACAATAAATAGTTATACATGATCATCCTTCATAAGAACATAATTGTTACCAAAGAATTGAGTATTATGTTGACTATATTATTAACTGGTTGAAGGAGTTCATGATTAGTTAGGGCATAATCAATCATTCAACACATAATCATTATTTGCATTGTTGAATATCCAACCCTTGATTATAAAATTATTCCTAAATAAGCATACCATCAGGTTGAAGCAATCAACAATACAGTCAATAGGTTTCCATGATCCTCCTATTATTAACTTGATAAGTGTTTTACCATTCCACAAGAAAGACTAATACTGAGTACTAAATTAAAAAAAACATAATACATAGAGAGAAACATAGTACTAAGATATCCACCACCTACATCAGTCTTTCCATTAGCAATAGGAAATTACACATTAGAAACATCCATTCACATCACCATTTAAGGGAATTAGCTGAGTCACAAAAAATAGATGCACATTTAAACACATAATAGGGTAAGATTCTAAAATCATTCCCAAATAGGCATACCATTAGGGGGTTCAAGAAGTCAATGATTTTCAATGAGCCTTCTATTATTAATTTGATTGGCTTATCAAAAAAATCAACACAATAAGTGTTTTGCATGTCCACAATAAACAGTTATACATGCACATCCTTTATTAGTAGAATTATCACTAAAGAATCGAGGAGTATTATCTTCACTATATTGTTGACTAATTGAATGAATGAATTATTAATTAGGGCATAGTTTGTTTTATGTCAAGTATATTGTTGCCTGCTTGAAGGAATTAATGATTAGTTAGGGCATAGTCATTCATTCAACACATAATTTATTTTTTTAGTTTGTGTAATTAAGATATGTTACATATAATTTATTGAATGCATTATTCATTCAATGGCACTAACCCTAACCTGACGTATTCTATGTTAACCATGATTTTTAAGGCATTGCCCTCGCCCCACCGATGCAGTCAAGTGGAAGAATGAACACATAATCAAGGATCAAAATTCCAAACATTCAAAACACTTTATAGTATAAAGCCAAAGGGAGCCCGTTAAGGCCAGTGTGTTTGGTCATAGCTGGTGTGTTCGCATTTGAATAACTAAAATTCTTAACATTCATAGGCATTTGGATATAGAACTTACTTGGTTGGGCTAAGCCGTAAACCAATTCGAAAAACACTGAACGACCTGATTGAGTGTGACTATAATGTGGTGAGGACAAGGACTACATTTAGGACGAGGGCTCCTGTTAATGTCGCGAAGAGTTCCAGAACTCATGATTTTGATTTGAAAATAATGAGAAGTTCACTCTTACTGCTTCATTATTAACCTTCATCCCCTGCTGATTACGTTAGTGGGGCCCGCCAACGCCTTAAAAATCATAGTTAAGATAAATGACAACAGTTAAGGTTGACGGAGGGGGCAAGGTGATATAAAATGGGATGGGGCCCAACGAGGGGTCAACGTCCAACGTGGCGGTCCACACCGAACACTACTACTAGTTATGCTTAATGTAAGACAACAGGTGTGATTTTTATTGCAAACTGGGCTTGGAATGATTTCTATAGCATGAAATATCAGCTTAGCCTTCATCTACCCACACTCAACTCGAATGACAACTGGTATCTTGCCCAACGCTCTCCATGTCAACGCGACCACGATGGCAACATGTCGCTCTACATTTGGCTCCCACTAATACGTTTTAATTATCACTTATCAATATGACTTTTAAAAAGTTATATAATGATACCTTGCACGGTAATCACTACATTAACACCATATTAACACGTCACACCCTAAAAATATAAAATTATATAGTCGACATTCTAAGCTATCCATCAATATAAATTCTAAGTGTTGGTGTGACACTATTTAAATGCAAAGTTATGATATACCACTACTAATATCTCTCCCCAAAAAATTTTAAATTTAGATATCTCATTATAAATGAAACAAATAATTTTTCATATCTTTACCAAACAAACCAATTTCACTTTAATTTTGTTTTATAAAACATTTTTAATAATAATTATTTTTTTAACACCGTTCACCATTATTTTTAAATTCTTCCTAATAAAAGTAAAACTCAATGGGTTGACTCTTCTCAAATAAAATTTTGAATATAAAACATATAAATTAAAAACAATTTGAAATATGAAAAGCGTAGGTTGGTTGGTCATTCTTGTTGCAACTTCATCCCATGAATATTGTGTCTAGTCAAACCCTAACAGATATGTGTTATTAAGTGCATGAATTTAGGAACCCATAAATACATGTCTACTTTTACCCTTAACAAAATTTCTTAGTGAAAGAGGTTAATTATCTTGCAAAAATGTATTCTATTTTCTTTGATTTTTTTTATTATTTAATTTCGATTATATATAAGATTTTGGATTGGTATAAATGAAATTACATAATTTAATAAAGATTTTTTTTAAAGCAATCAAAATTTAATGAATATATTTTTTAATTATATATTATTTACATTGTTTTATGGTGACACATAAATTTTTTTCCGTTTAAATATAAATTAGTTTTAAAAATAATTTAAAATAATGTTTATATTTAAATCGTGATGGTGAATGTTGGGTAAGATGTTTCTCGTGATCGATGTTAAGTATAAACGTGTTTCAGTGCACTATTTGCCAACAATTGAAATTGTAAGCACCTACATTGAATGGGTATACTTGTAAAATCTTCATATATCGACGAAATTAACAACCACTACACATAAAGTCTTGGACATCTTCTTTTTTGGTGTCTATATAATATGTGCACATTATGGTTTATTCTTTAGTGTCAACAATCAAGCCGATTTTGAAGAAACAAAACCATGAAAACGATAAAAAAGGTTTTTAATTTTTTCATTTATTCATTATTATTTTGAATTTTGCATTTGTCTTATGTTATGTGAAAATTTAAAGCTCTCAAACTTTAAATCTACACACAATTCAATTTTAAAAAAACAAAAATTATTACTCTATTTTTTTCAGATGTGAGTGTAGGTGATAAATCAACAAAACCATTTTTCAAAACCAGAGCAAAAAAATTTGTGGGTTAAAAGTTTGTCTGAAACTCTAAATGAGGCCTTTTGAGCATTTAGGGTTTATGCATTGTATTTAGTTTTTGTCCTTTTACATTTTATTTCTGCATTAATTCCTACCGAAATGGCATTGAACAAAAAGGCTTTTGTCACCAAGGAGCTCAATGAGAAGCACAAAAAGGTAACGTTCACTTTTTGTAGTTGCTTTTACAAACGTTACTGTTAGTGTTTTTTTTCTGTCACTGAATTTAAAGCCTTCAATTAGGTATTTTCTGTTCCTTTGGTTATAAATTAAGTTCCTTTTATACTAGTCAATCGTAAATTTATTTGGGGTTTTTTAGTTGAATTTGAAGATTTTTGGACCCAATTTTGTATGTTTATTATGTAGTTTGTGTAATTTAGGGGAAGAATTGAGTTGGCAGGGTTTCATAGGGCTTGTTTGGTATTTAGTGTTCATTTTTTTAAGTATTTGATAATTATTATTTATTTTATTGTGGTTAAAATGATTCAAAAATAAAGTGGTCGAATAATTATAAATTATGTATTATATTTTTTTGGGACAAGTTCTTGTTAGATATTCATTATAAAATAATTTTTGAATTCATATGTAATTAAAAGAACTCGTGCTTTCATATTTAATTCAAAGGTTAATTTTACATTTTATCCATCCAAATTTTGGAAATTTGAACAAATGGATTGGTAAAAGTTGCATAGTTTTCCACGTTATTCAATATATAGTTACTATTTTGTTTCTAAATGCCAAAAAAATGAAAAGAAAAAATAAATCTCGTGTTATTCGATATATAAAATATAGTAAACATCTTGACATTGAAAATGATTGTAGAGAAAATCTATTGTTATATATTCCTTTCATCGAAAATGAAAATAGTCTAAAACATAGTTTCCAAAAATGGAGATCTACATACACATTCCATGAAAAAACTGTGAAACAAAATGAAATGAAATTCACTTACAATATAAACTCTACTTGGGGAAATAGTTGTTGACAACAATGAACTTGAAAATAACATCATCGACACAACAAATTTGAAACCAATAAACAATCAAACTATTCATGAGAACTATGATTTAAAATTTGATTAACACTTTTCCCAAGGCAAAGACAAAATAAATACAATGTCAAATTCTTTGAAATAGGTAAGCACCCATTTGTATCTGAGAATGATGACTATTACAAAAGAATGAGATGATTGAACAAAAAACAACAAGCAATTTCAAAAGATGTAGCAATGAAAAAATGAATCAATCCATCAAAATCAATATTTTTTTTTATAACAAGAGGTGCTGGTGCCAGGGAAACATTAACAACAAAAGTATTATATGAAACACTAGTTCGTTCATATAACAACTTCATAAACAGTGATCCACTTATGCAAAAAGGACTAGTACTAGCATAAACTATAAAAGCAACATATAATGTTGGTGGAGTAACTTTGGACTCTGCACTCCTATCTTTTAACAAATTAGAACTTTTTCCAGTTACATTTGAAATGCTCAACACACTATCAAAGAACTACCATCAACTATGAGTCCTTTTTATAGATGAATTATCATTAGCAAGATCATGATTCTTGTGTTCAGTAGACAAAAGAGTACAAGATATAATGCACATTCCTACAACTTATTTTGTAAATGTAGATATGAATTTTTACAGAGATTTTTATCAAGTAAAACTTGTAAATGATTCTCCAATCTTTGAATATCCAAAAATAAATGATGAAATCATTCTGTATGACTTATGGAAAAATAATGTAAAATTTTACCCAAACAACAATGCGATAAAACAACAAAAACTTTGTAGAAGTTCTTAACCATTTCTGTGCAGCATTTCAAACACATGATGACATAGCTTATATTAATAAAAAGTGTTTGCGCCTAGTGCCAATAATCCAACATTTATATATCTCTTTAATAGAAATGATAACACTAAAAAACACAATGCTAGAATGTTGTCTATTGTTCCAGAAAATAATATCATCATTCATGCAATTGATGAACAAGAAAATGTATATGGAGAAACAAAATCATATCATCATTCATGCACACTTTCTCTTATTGTTGTCTTGAAACCTAAGATGCTAGTCGAAATCTATATTGGTAATAATGATATCAAATATGGACTAGTCAATGTATATCCAAAAACAAATGATGATATCATTTTGTATGACTTTTGGAAAAATAATGTAAAAATTTACCCAAACAACAATGCAACAAGCAACAAATTTTTTGGAGAAGTTCTTAATCGTTTCTGCACAGCATCTCAAACACATGATGACATAGCTTACATTAATAAAAAGTGTTTGCGCCTAGCACCAAACAATCCAACATCCAAATCTATATTGGAAATCATGATATCAAACATGGACTAATCAATAGCTCAAATGAAACATTCAAAGCATACACGATTGTAAATGATACAGACACACTATGCATCAAATTCAATGATCCACATATTAGACAACATCAATATGCAAAATTAGCTCACTCATATCATAAGTCCATTGAACATGTCTGCACACCAATTTTATGTGTTGTAAGCCTATACAAAAGACATACAACTTCGTGAACAATTTTTGAGACAACTTGTATGTGCACAAATAAAATATAGATCACAAGGTTTGAAAATGGATGGCCTTGCATTTGACTCTTCCAGAGTGACACATCATGGTTTAACATACACAACATTGTCATGTGTACGACACATTGAGTCATTGTCCTTATTGGCTCCATTAACAATAAAAAATTTCAAGGTAAAAAAAATATAACAAGAGAGATGTTATGCCTAAAAAGAGATGCAAAATGGAAACTAGAAAAAAATATATAAACAATATAAATACAAATTATCATATTCTTATCTCATCTTTGAATATAAGAAGCTTACGAGCACACATGGAAGATGTGTTCAATGACCATGATATGATGCACTCTGACATATTATATTTACAAAAGACACATTGCAACCATGACATCAGAAAATTTATTACAATATTTCAATTGTGTTTCGATGTTTCATGTACATGGAATCATGGTTTGCATAAAAAACACATTTCAATGTGCAAAACAATGCAATACAAGAGAAGCAACATCGAAGAAGTATTGATGACAATTAATAACAATAACCCTTTTATTATGTTTTTTGTTTTAATAGTATATGCATAAGCATGACAAGTGAGATTCAATCATCTTTGAAAAGTTTTAATACTTGGGCCAACGCATTTTATAAGAGTCCAATGCTTGGACTATTAGTGAGAACAATTCAGTAGAATTCAAAGTCGTTGATTTTGGGTGTGGCCAATAGTACAATTAGTAATTCAGTGAGTGTTGTCAATTAAAACTTGAAGGTTTGAAACTTGTACCCCCAAGGTCTCTCTCACTCCAACCATGTACCCTATCATATAATTGATTCCCATAAAAACAAAAGCAAAAATAAAAATAGTAAATTATTTGACAAGTTTTGTGGGAGAGTTCTTTTAACTTGACATCTTT
Source organism: Torreya grandis (assembly GCA_037957365.1). Lineage (NCBI taxonomy): Eukaryota > Viridiplantae > Streptophyta > Pinopsida > Cupressales > Taxaceae > Torreya > Torreya grandis. The sequence continues at coordinate 523,765 of JARHVA010001204.1, forward strand.
TTCAAGAATTTCTACATAGCCATCGCTTGAAAATTTTATTGTTGATAGATTTATGTGTTTTTCGGTTTCTAGTAGTTGTGGTAGCATTGGTATTTAGTTTTGTTTGTCTCTTTGAATTCGATTTGTGGTTTTTTGTTATTACGTTGGATTAGAGATTTTTTATTAAAAAAATTATGGTTTCTTATGTGCTCTAGTGATTATTTAAACTAGCATATTTATCTTAGAGAAATCTATGTAAAAGACACCTAAATATATCATTCTCAAAATACATATATTATATCCTATTCTACTTACTTATGAACGCATATATTATATCTTATTGTACCAATATCACAAGCATATATTATATCAAATTCTACTGATATCATATATTATATATTTATACATAGTAATCTTTATATTAAATATGTATTAATATGGATATTTATATATAGTTATATTGTATACATAATTTATTATATATATATATATATATATATATATATATATATATATATATATATATATATATATATATATATATGAACTTAATTAATTATATATAATATGTTTTTATTATAATAATATTAATGTATATATTATTATTTTAATACATATTTATAAATATATAATAATATAATATAATCTATTTTTAATTATTAGTAATATATTATATTATTAAACATATTTAATAAGTAGGAGGGGAAAGGTCTCAAAATAGAGTACTTTAATTTTAATATTTCAATTTTGAAGGTCTAATTCATAATTCAAGACGTCATTATGTATACATTTTATAATTCATGATCAAAACTTGACCAAAAGTTACCTTCAATACTTGAGTCTTACATGTCATAATATAATTAATTACTTTAAAATATTTTTAAATAAATGTTGAATAAGTATTAAATATTACATATAAAACGTATAATACATAATATATGTATCCATACCAATATGTTCCATCAATAAACCATAACTCAACATTAAATATGTTCAACAATTAAAACATCGTCATCTTCTAAACCTTTCCTTAGTAGTAATTTTTAATAAATATTTTTATATTTACAAAGAAATAAATATTTAGATAAAAAATTATTATTAATTTTTTTTAATAAAACAAAACCCTATAAAATACATTTACCAAACTGTAAAAAAACATAATATATTCCCCACACCATACCTAAACAACAAATTTCATTCCTTCTAACATAACTTCTACTTTAAACAACTACTAATAATATAACTGATACTCCATCAGAATAGAATTCCAAACTAATTTGACCAACAATACCAACTCCATGTTTATCCTTTCTCTTCCTTTCTTATCTGTTACCAAGATTTAGTTGAATTGAACACCTCCCCACTTTCCCACCATATGTACCAACAGCAACAATATCATCATCATCGCGTGGAAGCAAAGAATAAATTATAGAGTATGGTTAGATCCTTTTCCCTATCACCAGCTAATTTCGTTTCATGCTTGTGTTCCAGAGTGATCGTTAATCCATTAATTTGGATTTTTCTCTTTTGCTCAGCTCTGCTTCCTGTTGGAAGGAAACAACAGCAGACGCCCGCGATGGACACGTATTTCATTTCTCATGGATCACCCACTTTAGCCATAGAGGACCTTCCTGCAAGGAATTTTCTGCTGAATTGGGACAATGTCCTATCACAGAAGCCTAAGGCCATATTAGTCATTTCTGCCCATTGGGATACTTCTGTTCCCTCTGTCAACATTGTCACCAGAAACAACACAATTCATGATTTCTATGGATTCCCTGAAGAAATGTATAAGGTAAATCCTTTTTGTCAAATGATCGCATGCTAAATTTCAAGACATGGATTGGGTTTCTTATTGGCCTTTGAAATTTGACAACATTGGAATTAAATTAAGCCCTCGTGGGATATGAGTCTATACGTTTCAGTAATTTTATTTTCTAGCACTGATTCAGGTCAATTGAAGTCACTGAAAGGTCATCATATTTATTTTAAAACTTGTATTTTATTTGGGGGTTGGTCAAACGGCCAAAAGTTTTCTGAGCCCAAAGTTTCTGCCCTTGTTTGGAGTCTTGGACCCATTCCATTTCTTTTTAAATCTGCAGTTATAAGACCCAGTATTTTTCATGGTGTATTCTTTCAGTATTTAACCAATACATTAATTTAGTTTTTCAATGAGATCATACATTCTAAGTCCCCTGTTATGGATTTTCCAAATTAGTTAATTCTTTTTGTGATCAGCAGTTGCTTGTAAGAGTTGTTTCTTTCCCCTCGTTTTGAGGTGGTGAAGCTCTGGGCTCAAACACTAACCCGCACTTATTAGGATACCTGAGTTCAAAGCTTGCCTGCAGAGGAAAAAAATATCGGACCTGTCAACTGGAGTATTGGCTGGATTCGGACATTGCCGACACCACAAAGAGGTGCAAGTCAAGGATTCTGGGGAGGTCCACTACTCTGGTCCAAGCACCACTTAACTGAAAAGTTTTGATCTGATAGTGTTCACTAACTCTAGTGTGATCACACATATTCTGTATGTGGAATGTGTGCTATGAAAGAGCATATTGCAACATGTACAATACGCTCAACCAACATGCTCCATGTTCTCCATTGGATGAGCTGGTTCTACATACGTGTTAAGGCGTTTTCTGTTAGAGATAAGGCATTTTAAGAGTATGTGATAATCTGATAAAGATATGCCATATTAAGGCAATGCTTGTCTTCTACCTCTTCAAAATTGCATAGTTTATTAAATCAGGCGTGATGCAAATAGTGGGGATGGGGATCCCCAAGACCTGCAAATAGGGCTCTGCCTATACCTTAAGCAACCAGACAATCAGTTGTAAACAGTTATCCAACCCAGCTCTTCAACTACATCTGATAGCCTTGAGAGCTCTTCCTTCAAATTGTCACTTTGGGGTCCAAAGCATTAGTAGATTAGTAGCATTAACACCAGGGGAACTGGAACAAGAAAGAAGAACAAACCCTGGCAAAGAGACTTCAGAAATGTCGTGCAAAAATGACTTCGAGGTTCAGCAAGAACCAACATTCATGCATTCACAGTCAAGGACTAGAAACCATATCTGAGCATTCATTAACTGTCAAATATTTATCAAAATACAGCAGGGCATAACAACTGATTTTTCCTTTCTCACTATGTCTGTCAATACATCCCCTAACACAGAACCTTCTAGATATTTCTATCCAATCTCAATCTTTTCTCCGAAAGAAACTCTACCTAAAATACCCTTTTAAACTATTCTCTTAAAGCTGACATTATATGTTTTTTAATTTAATAGGAAGACATATATGGGGGAGCCATGCTCTCAAAATTATTTCACCAACTACCCACTAATTAAGTTATATATTCAAAATATTAAATCAACTCAGCTTTTCCTTAACTTCTACAGTTTGGTCTACTCCAGGGTCTACAAATGGTGGATTGCATCCTCCTCTCCTAGTTTAAAAAAGTTTTGAACCTCCTGGTTCAGCGTCATACCTCTTGCTGAGCTCGGGTAATTATTTTTCTCTCACCTAAGAATTATAGGAGTTGGGGAGGCCTTTCCACTTCACAAGATGCATCAAATACTCTTTAGTTCTCATGTTCATAATCTTCGTGTCTAATACATGTTCAATTTCCTCCCTCATTTTCTTGGGTAGATGTCTTGCTTAATCCTCCTGGACTTCAACAACTTATGCACTTTTCGTCCGAGCTTGGAAAGGATGAATGTCTGCAACATTGAAATTAGGGCTGATATCCAAGTGTTCAGGGAACTCAACTAGATAGGCATTATCATTAAGCCTTCTTAAGATTTGACAAGGGCCAATCTTCTTGGGTTAAGGCTTGTTGTAGGTACCTTGAGGGTATCTCTTTTTCTGCAAATGCACCATAACCAACTATGCTTCTTGAAAATCCTTTTCCCATTGATGCATATCGGCCTACTGTTTATATTGCTCATTTGTGGACTATAATTTATCCTTGACTTTCTGATGTACCTCATGAATGTGCTCAGCAAACCCTCAACATCACAACAAATGGGGGTGTTCACAGGTAAACAAAGCAAGTCCAGTACACCTTTTAGATTTTCTCCATAAACTATTTGAAAAGGAGATTTTCCTATAGATCTATTAGTGCTGGAGTTATATGCAAATGCAACATGCACTAATATTTGATCCCATTGCTTTGGATTTCCACCAATCAAACTTCACTACTAATTTCCCAAACTTCGATTCACTACTTTTGTTTACCTGTCGGGCCGTCGGTTTGGATATGATAAGCAGAACTAAAATGTAGATTATTGTCCAACTTTCTCCATAGGTCCTCCAAAAGTGACTTAGAAATCTAGTATCCAGCTCACTTGTAATGGTCTTTGGCAAACCATGCAAGCACATGGTTTATTTGAAAAAACAAAGAGCTATTTTACTTGCATCACTAGTTCTTTTGCAAGGAAGGAGATGATCCATTTTAGAGAATCTGTCCACAACCACAAAGATAGAGCCATTGCTTCTCTGAGTATGTAGTATTCCCAGCACAAAATCCATTGAAATATCAACCCAAGGTCGTTCAGGCACAGGGAGGGATTTATATGATCCAGTATTTTACGGCCCCCCTCTAACAATGTGACAAGTTCTACAAGTAGAGACAAATTTATTAACATCCCTCCACATTTTTTGCCAAAAAAAATTCTCACTAACCAAAATATAGGTTTTGTCCCTTCCAAAGTATCTTCTTAAGCCCCCAGAAGCAGTTCTCTAATCAATTCCTCTCTTCTAGATTTCATGGGAATACACAACTGCATACCTTTGAATATAAATCCATCAGTGAGCACATAATCCTCAAAAGCATTAACACCAGGGGTACTAAGATCCTCATAAATCTTCCTGAAATATGGATCAGCCCCATACTCACTTTTTATTTCTTCAAACGCGATAACTTTACTCATTGAGACCGACAGATGGTGCCTTCTACTCAAAGCATCTTCTACAACATTGGTCCTTTCACTGATGCAACAGTAAGAATGTCTAAGACTACAAGAAGAAAACCTACTTGACATGTTTGTGGGACAACTTGGATTGTGAATTTATATATTTTAATACTTGGTTATCTGTCAACAATATAATCACCCAATGCAAAAGATAATGTCTTTTATACTTCAATGCTTGCACAATGGCATATATTTCCTTGTCATAGATGATATACTTTCTCTTGGCATCTTTTAACTTCTTGCTAAAATAAGAAATAGGTTTACCTTCTTGACTTAGTACTTCGCCAATAGTTGCAACTAATGCATCACATTCGACTGTCAACACCTTTCCAAAGTTTGGTAAAGCCAACATTGGAGCTTCAGTTACCTTAATTTTCAACTGTTCAAAACTCTTTTCGGCTGCCTTTGTTCATGCAAAGACCTGTCCTCTGGTGCAATCTGTCAATGGCACACTTATGCTGCTTTTTGTAAAAGCTCAGAAATCCATGGAAACTCCATACTTCTGTTATGCTTTTGGGAGTAGGCAATTCAAGAATAGCTTTCACCTTTACTGGATCCATGCTCAATCCATCAACTGAAATAAAATTTCCGAGAAAGACAAGTTGGTTCTTGCAAAATTCACTCTTATCTAGATTAATAAATAGTTTTTCAGCTTTCAGTTTATTGAACACTGCTCTCAAATGTTCTACATGCTCTTCCATGCTATTTCTAAAAGTCAGAATATTATCAAGATAAGCTATCACAAATTTTACAATAAATTGTCTCAATACCTTATTCATGATCCACATGAAGGTATCTGGAGCATTGGAAAACCCAAATGGCATAAGCAACCATTCATACAATCCATCTTTTTCTTGAATGCAGTCTTCCACTCATCCTCCTCTCAAATTGATTTTGGTTGTAACCACTCCTAAGATCAATTTTAGTGCCTGCTAAACAATCTAAGATGTCATCCATCTTGGGCAATGAGTAATTGTACTTAATGGTAATCTTACTAATAGCCCTGGAATCCACACACAGCCTCCTCTTGCCACTTTTCTTAGGCGAAAGGAGAGCAGGTACAACACACAAACTCATACTTTCCCTTACTAATCCCTTCTCTAATAGTTCTGTAATTTATTGTCTCATTCATTCATTCTCTAATGGAGTCAACTGATAGGAGGCTTGGTTAGGAAGTTTGGCTCCAGGAATCAAGTCAAGCTTATGCGTAATTCCTCTTGAGGGAGCCAACCTAGCTGGTAGTTGAGTTGGCGTCAAATCTGAAAATTCATTGAGCAACTCTTGAACCTCTGCAGATATTTCTTTCTTTTCCATTCATTCTTCGTTTTGGGGACATAAGAGATAACAAACTACTTTTCTTGATTCTTTTAGAAATTCCTTCAACTTCACCACACAAAGAGACAGAGCAAAAAAATCCTTCTACCCTTATTCCTTTAAGTGCTTCAAGATATGGACTTTTCCCTCACGTCGAACTTCATAAGTATTCTCCCTTCCAAGATGGATGGTATTTTTGTCATACTGCCATGGTCTGCCCAACAAAAGATGTCATGCATCCATTGGTACCACATCACATAGGACTTGGTCCTTTTATGGCCCAATACTAAATGCAATTCAACATGATTTGTTCACTAGCAGACTATGGTTTTTCCCTAACCATGAAATTCTATAAGAGTTAACCTTAGGGATCCAAGTCAAATTAAGATTTTTGACCATTTATGTGCTTACCAAATTATCGGTGGAACCTCCATCAATAATCACTTTGCAAACCTTGTCCTTGCACTTGCACCTAGTCTGTAAAACACCCTTGTCCAATCATTTTTTGTGGCATCCTTGCTGCTTATCACTAAGATTCTTTGCAGCTTTAAGGCCTCTCCCTTTTCAGCTTCAACTTCTACCTTTTCTGGGTCTTCTTGAATCATCATGGCCCTATTAGTCGCTCAAGGATTTTGTGGACAGTCTCGGGCTTTATGAACCTCACTGCATATGTAGCAATTCAGAGGGTATCCTCTCCAAATTGTTGTCGTCTTCCCCTACATTTGAAACCTCCTCTTCCTCTAAAATATGGCCTCATGCCTTGGGCCTCTTCTAGATCCTCTTTCTTTGCTGGGCTAGAGGAACTTCCTCTTCCTCTAGTTGGGATACCTCCATCCCTCGTTGGTGTCGTCCTGCCCCTCCTATTCAACTTATCCTCAGCCTTAAATGCATATTGGAAGGCTTCATCTACAGTGTGTACCTTGAGCAAAACTAATTCGTCTTGGAGCTAAAACCTGAGACCATTGACATATCTATCTGCCAATTGTTCCTCATCCTCCTGAGTGTTAGTCCGAATCTGCAACTGCATGAACTGCTCTGTATAAGCTTGTACTGTTTCCCTCTTTGCCTTAAATTCTGGAACTCCCTAAATAACCTTTGTTGATATTTGAATGGAAGCAACCTTTCCCTCAAATGTTTAAGCATTTTAGGCTAAAGTCTAAATTTTTCTTTACATTGTATCCACTTAGCATTCTGCAAACGATCCCACCATGGTACAGAACGTGACTTTAACTTAGACACCACAAATTTCACCCATCTTGGGTCATCTTCCTCTATCCCCTCTTCTCTCAAATATCTCTCTCACTCTGGAACCCAGTCTATAAATAAATTTGGGTTTAGCTCTCGTTTGAATTCAGATACTTCTACTTCAGATACATCTAGTCTTCCCTTGGCTCCTTGTCTGGTCATAACTTCAATCAGCCTCTCCATAGGGTCTCGAGCCCTAATAGGAGCCCATGCATTTCAGGTTCATCGTCAGAATCTTCAGGCTGCAATTGCTTCTAATGCTTCCAATCTCTTCAATGAATTCTCACCAAGAGCCCTCCAATTTGCAGCATTTCTTCTTCCTTCTCGACCCCATTGCACATTAAATCTTCTTTGTGCCATTCCTCTGCCCAGTCCTCGAGATGCTTTGATACCAATCTGATGCAAATAGTGGGGATGGGGATACCCAAGACTTGCAAATAGGGCTCTGCCTCTCCCTTTAGCAACCAGACAATCAGCTGTAAACAGTTATCCAATCCAACTCTTTAACTCCAACTGATAGCCTTGTGAGCTCTTCCTTTAAATTGTCACTTTGGGGTACAAAGCATGAATAGAGTAGCAACATTAACACGGGGTGAACCTGCACAAGAAGGAAGAACAAACCCTAGCAAGAGAGTTCAGAAATGTCATGCAAAAATGACTTAGAAGCTCAGTAAGAAACAACATTCACACATTCACAGCCAAGGACTACTAACCATATCTGAGTACTTATTTATTTACTGTTAAGTATTTATCAAAATACAGTAGGGTAAAACAACCGATTTTTTCTTTCTCACTATGTCTGTCAATACATCCCCTAACACAGCACTTTCTATACAGTTCTATTCAATCTCTATCTTTTCCCCAAAAATAAACTCTGCCTAAAATGCCCCTTATTGTCTAAAGCTGACATTATTTTTTTATTTAATAGGAAGACATATATTGGGGAGCCATGCCCTCAAAATTACTCCAACTACTACCCACTAGTTAAGTTAAATCAACTCAGCTTTTCCCTAACTTCTGCATTTTGGTCTACCCTAGGGCCCACGAATGATGGACTGCATCAGGGTGTTTCACCAAATTTCATAATCTGGCCACTGCATCCCTCGGTCTGTATTATCTGGATTCATTTTTCTGGTATATGGATCAGAGACTTGAATGATTAGGGAAATGCAGTTTCAGTGATTGCCAAGTTCTTAGAACTTTCCTTTATATATGTTTGGAATGTTATATTGTCTTTTTGAATAGACAGATTTTCAATATACACTTTTAGAAAAACTGTTAATTTTCGGCTGAGCATTTTAATTTCCCATGTTGTTTATTTTAGTCTGCACTTTTAATGCTGGCCCTCATGTCATTCGACATCATGATCTAGCTTTGGAGGAGGTTGTGTTGTTAATTTGATTCAAAGAATGAAGATAGACTAAATCATATCCAGATTGGCATCGCTTTGCTACACTAGTGGTTAGGTTGCAAGCCTATCTACATTGCCCTTGTGTGCATACATGTGTTAATCTTCTTGTGAATTGTGGGAAGTTGTATCTAATTCTATTAATGGGTTTACAATTCATATGTTGCCACTAAAAGGTTTATTGCAATGCTTCATGCCACTTCTCACCTTGATCACTATGATACAAATAATAAATTGATTTACTAATCGGTTTTTCTAAGTTCAGTTAAATTCGGAAGATTAAAGATAACTTGTGCAAGATTGGCTGAGATTCTTGGATCAAAGATTAGGATGAAGAGATGTATTCTTTACTTGAATCTTTTCTATATTACATATTACATAGGGAGAGCTGCCTTCTTTGTCTTGTGCCTTATGAACTTTGCATTTGGCAGCTTCAATACAATGCTCCTGGAGCTCCTGATCTGGCAAAAAGAGTGAAGGAGTTGCTGATTTGTTCAGGATTTAAGACTGTAAGAGAAGACCCAAATAGAGGACTAGACCATGGTGCCTGGGTACCCCTCTCTTTAATGTACCCTAAAGCTGACATACCTGTTTGTCAGCTATCTGTCCAGTCAAGGAAAAATGGTGAGCACCATTACAAGATGGGGCAGGCCTTGGCACCCTTGAAATCAGAGGGTATTTTGATTATAGGGTCAGGCAGTGCCACTCACAACCTCGGAGCTTTGGATTTTTATGGTCCAGCCAAGCCCTTGCCTTGGGCTCAAGCATTTGACAACTGGCTCACAGAAGTTCTGATCGGTGGCTGGTAGATATGTGCTTTCTTTCTGCATATATTTTTAATAGATCAGTTTTTTTACTTTTATGAGACTAGCTTTCTTTTAAAGATTCTTGAGTAAATTTTCAGTTTCTCTTTACAAAAATTTTAGACTTTGGTCTTGTCACTGTGACCTGCTTCCGACTTGGAAAGCTCAGTAAATTTTGCCTGACACTAGTTTGAGACTTCAGAATCCTATCAATAACATTAGGAAACACTAATTCCAAGTATCGCCATGAGTGGCATCCAGGCTATCTGCCATCTGCAGGTAAAAATGAAGTCATCTCCATACTATACCGTGCTCTTGGCTGGTCTGTTTTCCAAAGCACGTCAAAATTATCAATAATTGTACAGAGGCAACTAGCTGGACCTCTTTTGGCAGATGATAAGATGCCACAAACAACGTTGCAATCTGAACTTGTCTACTTAATTGACTATACACTTGTATTCGTCTGCATTGACTTGAACTCTGTCAAAATTATTATTGTGAGATTGTGCTTTATTTTTTAATACTGTAAATATTTTTAATTGGCAGAAAATAGATCATTTGAGTCTATTTCATATCACCTGTTATTTTCAGGCATGACGAGGTTAATCATTTTCAAGAGAAAGCTCCAAATGCAAGAATGGCGCATCCACATCCAGACCATTTCTATCCATTGAATGTCGCCCTAGGAGCAGCTGGTGAGGACGCTAAAGCTGAACTCCTCCACAATAGTTGGAGCCTTGGCACACTTTCATATTCTTCATATGCTTTCAGGTCTACAAATTAATGGCTTAGACTTGATGCATCGTGTTATGCTGTGGGTGCAAAATAAAGCTGATTCATTGGAATCAAGTATTTAATTGCATTATGTATGGCGTTGCTAGCCTGTTAGAATTCAAAAAGTTCAATAAAAATTGTCCTTTATGAAGTTCTACTGTTTGGTGTAACTTTGATTTTTGGGATGGTATTTTATGAGCAATACATGCTACATGTAGATAGTGATTATTTTTTATCATTTTAGTAGACTGTATTGACTCATTGGCAGTTATAAGTTCTATCTTATTTCTAATGCTATTTTGCATGGTTGGCTGGTCTTCTTTAGATTCCATATCTGTTATTTTGAGATGGTTTAAGATTGTTATAAGTGATTTAAGAGTTGTCTTTGAGTTCAGTATTTAGGTTTACGGTTTTAATCCATAAGACTTGAGAGCAGATCTTTTTTAAGTCAGCATTTGTTCATCATGTATTTTAATGTTGGGCTATTAAAACCTGACCAATAATCCATTGTGTTTTAGACCTTAGGAAACTTGCACGCAAAGACCTCCAATAGAAATGTACATATTACTAGCACAGATCATAACCTGGATCTGATTTATGACAAGAGGTATTCAAAAGACACAAGGTTTCAATCACTATGTTCTTACACTTATATAGCAGTGGGATTGTGACCTCGAGCCTTTGGATACCTCTCGACATCTATCAGATCCATATTAAGTTGCTACTTTGGAATATACCAGATCCATGTTGAAGCTTGAATTTTGCTACCTTCTTTGAAAAGTTATCTCTATTATTATTATTGTAAGAGTTACATATCTATTACAATGATGGCCTTCAATGTTCCCCAAGCGTCCAACAACCCACACACACCCCAAAAGTCCAAGTTGATGTGTGGTGTAAAATGTGCCTCTCAGCACAAATAAGCATAAAGGAAAATGAATAGGGATGTCTCGACATGCCTTTGTATTACATTGAAAACTATCTGCCAATATGATGGTTGATCTAAATTCATAAAATATCACAATCATAATAAAATAAGCAAGCATGTTTATGTCATTCATAGATTCACCAGCTCACAGATTAGCTCAATTTTTCATATAGTAAAATTTAAGTGGATTTAATACATTGATATCCAGATATAAACGCTGAAAAGGGTATAAGTATTTTACGCTTGTAGGAGAATTCTGCTGCTTTTAAAGACCTGCCAAGTCTAATATATCATCTGAATTCTACTAATCAATCCTTATAATGGTGGTCAGCTATGGGTCTATGCTATGGAGAGTCAAAATAAAGTTGTCTTTGTAAGCCTATTTTCTTGTTGTATGCTAATTTGTGGCACCTTGTGAATAAATCATGATGAGTTTAGTTGTGTATATTATGCTGTGTTTGACGTAAAGAAAATGTCATTAGATATCTCTTCCTATGCATCTTATGAGTAATAGCAATGAGATATATAACTTATTTGTTAAGGAAAAAACAAAGTTTTTATCTAAACCTTTAATTCATCAGAAGGCCACCTCTTGTTAAAGGGGTGTGTCCAAAAAGGCTCTAAAGACCCAAGGTCAGATGGGGGCCACTCCAATACTGGAGGTTAAGTTATGGAGCAGCTAAGGGCAACCTAGGCCCAGCTGGAGTCTTCCAAGACATCCCTCTTAAGGTCATTTCAAGATTCAACTTGGATTTGAGTATGCCAAGTAATAACATGCTAGAGACAAGAATCATCCATGTGCTTTTTCCTAATAATGGATCACAAATTGTGATTTGAAACGTTGATGAAAAAACTTACACATGGGATTTATCCAAAAGCTGATTCTGTTCTTTTATCTTAGCCTCAACCAAATTCACTCTTGGCCGATCCTCTTGCCTCTTCTCTTGTGCATGATAGTGAGAAGACTCAAGTGCTTTGTGCCCTTCTTCATCACATTTGTAGCAAATATAAGGTCTATGTAGACCGTTCCATTCTCTACCACCACCATAGCCTTTGCCTCTCTGAAACCCTCTTCCTCTTTGTTGATTTTGAAATCCATGTCTGGTATCTTGTTGTTTTTCCACCCCATGGGATGATTCTCCGTTTGTGGGATTAAACCCACCTTATCCCCTTATCGGAGATTACTGACCTCTCTTAAACTTAGGGGATTTCCTAAAAGCCTACATACTTTGTTTTTCTTTTGCCTTCAAAGCTAGTTGATAGGCATCTTCTATGCTATTTATTTTATGCATGCTTAATTCATCTTGAATAGAAAAATTTAAATCATTTACATACTTTGCAATGATTTGTTCCGCTGTTTCATTATGCTTTACTTGAATGGACAACATGTAATTCATCTATGTAGTCTTGTACAATATGATCCTTTTGCCTTAGATTCTAAAATCTTTTGTAGATGGTTTGTGCATAATCCACAAGGAGGAATTTCTCTCTTAGCTTCTTCTCCATCTTGCTCCAAGTCTTGATCTTATCCTTACTTTTTTTGTCTTTCTTTCTATAAGTGATTCCACCATATCATTGCATGTCTCTTCAATTTTGTGCATGCAAAATTCACTTTCTTCTCCTCTGCCATACTCTCCCATTAAAAAAACTTCTCTATACTATTCAACCAATATATCAACTCCTTCGGCTTTAGAATACCCCCATAATCTGAAACTTCCACCTTTATTCCTTTATCCCTTCCTTATAACGCCCTGATGATCCTTTCTTCGATGAAAATACTTGTGCACCGTTTTTATCCAAGAGCCTCTTTAAATCATTATGAGCTGTGAAAGCATAAAATCTCTGAAGAATCTTAGTTTTTGGACTTCACTTGGCTATCAATATCTCCTAGAAGTGGAACTTGAAGGGGATTTGAAGATGGTTATAGAGTGACTAAAGAACAACAAAGATTGTTATAACTCGAAATTGGATTAGATTATTAAGGAGGCAATGTCTCTCAGTATATTATTATTAGTATTATCTCCTTTGCTCATATTCCAAGGGAAGGAAATATGGTTGCAAATTAATTGACTAATTGGTTGGCCCATTGATTCATAAGTATACTTTGCATGATTTACACCCCTTATGGACTCTATACTTTGGCATGTGTTACTGGGATTTGGGCTCGTATCGATGGTTTCTACATATGGTTTCTAAATCCATGGTTTGCACCCATTATATTGTAATACTTTTTGAACCGTTTCTTATTGATGTGCTTACAAATATTCACACATGCATTAGGGTAAAGCAAAACTTTGAAGTACATACGTTAATGTACTGTAAAGGGTTGAGTTAATGCGATAAGGAAGAAGGTTGATGTGTTAAGCTTTTTCCCAAAAGGTTTTCTTAGGTGAAAATATTGTGTATAGCATGTGTGCCATTTTTCCTTTCTTTTATAGCTTTAGATTATGTTAGCATCACGACTTCTCTATATGTTTATCAATTTATTTCTCCTCAAAGACACAAAAGGTGGGTTTTTCGTAAAAACTAGGAAACACCGATCTCATTGTGGAAAAAATATATAAATGAACAATAATAACCTATAATAGGGAAAAATAACGACATGCCAATGATTTAATTTTTTAAATCCCTAGGTCTATATGTTAGAGTTTGCAGAGATGGGGTTTGTGAAACATCTTCCCCATATTAAATTTTGGAAATTCTCACAATATTATATTTCACAAAAAAAAGAAAACAAAAATTATTTTAAAAAATATTTCCAAAAAAACTTGAACAAAAGAATGGTAAAAGAAATCGCTAATGGTTCCTCTTCTTCTTCTACAACCAAATTTCTAATGTTCTGCTCATACTAATCATTTTTTTTTTTTGGTTTGATCTCTCTTTTCCTTTCCATATTCCTTTTTCTTATACAAGGGTTTTAGTGTTTCCCATTTTATATTAAAAAAAACGGGAAATACTTAAAAATCTTAGAGTGAAAAAAATAACTTAGAACATTAGAGAATAATAACAATTCAACCCCTTCAAAATGCAAATTTAGCTCTTTCTTATCATTCTCCAACCCTAACATGTCAAAATGATTCTTTATTTGCCCTAGTTTTATTTTGAAGTTTTTGTTTTTGAGGTACTGTACTGTTTGACTTAATTGTATCATCATCGTATTTAAGTTAATTTGGATATTAAAACTTCCAAAGGTTTTGATTCAAAAAAAAATCTACCCTAAATAGTAATCATGTCCCATGGCGTGGAGGCTTGATAACATTTATTTCTCTAAAATGGCGACCATGTTATGTGGATAATGGGTGTGACCCCTCAAACCATGTTCTCTAGGTGTTATTTAATATTGAAAACTACACTTTTAGTTTTATTAATATTTATGCATTTAATGATGCAATAGAAAGGGCGGCTCTTTTGTGGTGGATTGTTGATGAGTTTCCAAATGTGCAATGGGTTATGTGTGGGGACTTTAATATGATTAGACAATGAACTAAAAAACTGGGCCACCTCCCTATGCAATGAACAAATAGAAAGCAAGAAGTGTGGTTGTATATGCAAAATAATTTTGGGTTTTATGACCCCAATTTTTCTTGAGACCCCACAATTGTTATATGGCATAAATGGAACTACCTTCACCATGGATCTAAAAAAAAATTAAAGCAGCTTGATAGAGCCATGATCTCCATACAACTTTATTTTTCCTTTGTCAATTGTTTTCTATTCTCGTCGGAGACATTGCTAGACTTTCTCCTTAATGATCACTAGCCCATTCACTTTTTCATTAATTAGAAATTTAAGCACCCAATTTTTTTTTAAAAAAATCATTTCTTTCTCAATATTACACTTTTGAATCATGGGTCCACATTGGCACACATCCAACGAGTCTGGGACCTTGTAACCTGACCTGTAGGGAATTTAAATTGGATAAAATGGTGGTCAGTTGCTCCCACATGCATTGCTAGATTTCTTTGAATCTATGGGTGTTAGATGGCACACATCTACCAACACTCGTCCTCTGCCACCGTATTGGAACTAAGTTGTGCAGTGTCCACTTTAGATAAGACTCCCTTCCATGAACCTTTGCAAATGCAAGTAGTGGTGCTTCATCAATGCATTTAGATTGCAAATGCCTACAATGCACGAGGTGCGTAGATCAAAGCTAGGTTGCACTGGCTTAAAGTAAGCATCAAAATTTCTAAAGAGTTATTAAAAATGCTCAAGGCCAAACATGTAACTCAACAATCCAAGCCATTAAATAAGTTGCCCAAAGGCTAACTAAGGTGCTTGATATGGTTCAAGCTTTTGTTTGCCACTATCAACAAAAGTTCAAAACTTGTGAACCTTTCCATAAGTGACAACAAGCACTTATGCAATGCCTTACCATGGTCCCTTGCAAGCTCACTTAATCCCATTGAGTTGCTTGTGATAGGCCTCTCTCCATCGACACTCATGCAATGCCTTACCATGGTCCCTTACAAGTTCACTCAATCCCAGTGAGTTGCTTATGATAGGCCTCTCTCCATCGAGGATCTACATGACATTGTTATGCAAATGGAAAATGATAAATCTCCAAGTTGTGATAGGTTTCCTTGTGAATTCTACAAAGTTTTGTGCGATACAATAGACAAAGACCTCTTTCAATTATATTGTCAAGATTTCAAATCCAAGTATATAAGCCAACTAAGTGTTTATTAATTTCATACCTAAGATGGGAGACCCATATTTGATCTGCAAGTGGCATCCCATCACTTTACTCAATGTTTTGACAAAATCATAACCAAATCCCTTGCACTGTGCATTCACCATCTTTTCCCTTTGATTATTAGTCTTGAATTCTATTCAAAACAGATATGTTCTTGATAACATCATATTAGTTTTAGAAGACATGGAATGGGCTCACAAGTCTAATGAATGAGTATTTTTTGTTATGATACACTTTGAGAAAGCCTATGATCACATTGAATGGCCCTTCATCTTGGCTATGTTAACAACCCTAGGATATGTTCTTAATTTTCTTTAATTAATGTAGATGTTGTCTACATATGCGTTGGTGTTTCTCTCAGTTAACTATGCCATTTCTAAGTAGTTTGGGTTATTCTAATCCATTAGACAAGGATGCCCATTAGCTCCATCATTGTATGTGCTTGTTGTGGAAGGTTTTGGGTGTCTTTGATCGGATGCTAAAATAACAAGGTATTATTAAGGGCATTTCACTTCCTTCTAATGAACCTACTTAGTTCTTAATGACCATTTTTTTGATGACTCATTTCTCACTTGAATCGAGGATGAGGTTAATATCAACAAAGCTATGTAGTGTTTTGATATTTATATCTAGCTTTTGGCTCATGTATTCAGTGGCAAAAGTCTCAATGCTATAGAAAATCCTTTCTACATCTGCCTCCTTGGTTGGGCAAATAATGTTGGAAATGGATCCAACATGGTGAGGTGTTTCACTTCCATCTATGGTAGTATGTTATTGATTGAGTTGAGAAAAAGCTCTTTTACTAGATAACTAAACCACTATCTCTAGTTGGGAAGTTTTAAATGTGTTCTAAAGTTCTTGCTACAATTCGTGTGTCCTATCCTTATTGTTGGATGCCTTCTAAAATTTCCTACCAAAATTTAGAGAAGCTTCTTAGATATTTCCTTTGGGCTAGATCTTCTCATGGGAAGGTTTCCATAAGATAGCTTGGGAATATATTTTCCTCCCAAAAGAGGATGGAGGTTTGGGTCTATTATACATTAGTTGCCAAGGCATTGCTTTGTGTGTGAAATGAATCATTAGGGCCATTGAAGGAAAAATAATCTTGGAAAGCCCTGCTTCGCTATTGAATTATTAAAGGCTCTTTGTATGGTTGCTCGACTTAAAAAGAGTCAGGTTTTCAAAATCTTATCATTCTACTCCTGTGGAAATTATTGGGTCATTTGTTGCTAAAAGTATATGTAAAGCATGGGAGAAGATCAAACCTTGGTTGCTCTAGAATGGAAATGGTTTTAGGGATGGTTTTATCTATTAACCAACATTATTTATGGTGGTTGCCTATTTCCTCTTGTTGAAGTTCCATGGGTGCATGCCTTTAAATTATTCAAAAGACGAATGCATGTTATGCAAGATATTTTCCGTAAATAAACTCATTCTTGGATTTCTTGGTTAAAAGTGAAGATAAAGTTTCATTTAAACAATAATGACAAAGCATTACCAAGAAGTAATTGAGTGTTTTCATGCAAAAATGATGCATAAGATTAGAGTCACCTTTGCTTGACCATGGTAGAAATATTGGAAATGGTATTTTGAAACTCCATTCCAAAAGTATATTCCCAACCAGAGATATGAATGGTTGTCGCCTCATTTGCCTATGGTTGACAAGCTCAATGCTAGGTGGGATCTTCACCACTTGGAGCTAACAATTTCAAACAATATGGAGTGTTATTATTGAACCTAAGTTAGCACACTTTGTGTGGTGTCTTCTCTATCATGTTCTCCCTCTTGGTCATTACCTTGTTCAGTTAGGATTTGTTGAGCCCAAATGTTTGTTTTGTGGCATTCAAAGAGCCTTATGAATTTGTTTTGGTTGTGTGAAAGCACAAATTGCTTGATCTTGGATTTATGACTTATTTAGAACCTTTACACCAGTCGTTTATATGGTATAATATCATTCGAGGAGATTGGCCCATGATCCCTACAACTTATGCTAAAATTTGGCATGCTTTCATAGTGGAAATTATTTTTTTCTATTTGGAAAGAAAGAAATGCAGATTTATTTTCTAATTATTCTATGGTTGTTAATTCATCTACTTATAACAAAGCAATGGTTATCTCCAATACATCCATGCAAATTTAAGTACAAGCAATAAAAGTGGTTCTAGAGGTCTCTTATCTCCACACCCTTTTGGATCATTGGGACAATGCACCATGTACCATCTCCCATGTTCTACTCTCCTCGCCTTCGCCACAGTCATCCATGTCTTTGCTCTCATAATTGTCTTGGGTGTTGTCCACTACATTGCCACTCACCTCCACCTGCTCAGTGGAGTGGTTGGGGATCTCCTCCACCTCCTCTAGTTGCTTTAGTGTGGGGGTGGGAGTGTGTTGTCATTGACACACATGGATGGTTGGGATCTGCAGCTCTATTCAGACAAGCTCCTTGTATGGCCTTGGTCATTTAGCCTACTCGTGCAAAGTCTGGCATGTGGAAGAAGAAGAAGATAGGAACAATGTTAGTGAGAGTTGGAACCCCATTCTTGTGGGGAAGACCTCCCTAATGTTGGCTAGGTAAATCCTAAAGAAAAGGATCCACCTGTCTCTAGCCCTTTTGTTATGGTAGCATAGTCTCTTGATGTAATTTTCTACTTCTTGTTGTAGACAATTATTGTCTATTTTGTTCCTAGGCATATTTTAAGCTTAGTGTGGCTGTGACGTGGCATGTTCTCATACTACCTATTTTTTATGAATAGTTTGTACTATTTTTATTTCATGGTTTGATATATAGATCTATTTCATTAAAAAAAACTAATCTATGTGTATAATCAATAAGAAATTTAAATAAAAATTACAAAATGTTAAATTAAATTAATATACATTATAACAATGACAAAGACACCTTCAAATCAACTTACAATTATCTAAAAATGGATCTGATATATAAATATAATCACCATAATTATAATTATATATATTGATCATCAATTATTGTTCACATTAACAGATATAACCCAAACAAAATTATTACTAATGATGATTATAACAAATTTTAGTTATTTTTTTGTAAAGTATAAAAATAATGTTTAACACAACTAATAAACATAAATACACCAAAATACATATAACAAAAGTATAACATATAACACTGAAAAACATAATGGGAGGAGCACAATAGTGTATCCTATTTAGGGGCCACACCATACATCATAATTTATATAAATACATAATGGCAGGAGCACAATAATGCATCTACTTAGGGGCCACACCATACCGTATAATTTATATGAAATTAGTTTGATCAGAACTTTTATGATCGAAACCTTTAATATGGCACTTTGATGGTGGTCTTTTCACCTCTAGACCACATGCATGCTTCTAATTTGCTTAAACTGCCACTTCAAATCCATATTTTTGGGTCAAATAAAATATTAAAAGTTAAAATTTTGCAAATATATAACTTTTTCAAATATTTTTGAAAATATTATTTAATTTTATTAATGTTATATATATTTATTTTTAATCAACTATTGATTTTAAGTTTTAAAAATAAAAAAAATAAACATAAATGAATGCAAATATTATTTAACAAACAAGTTTGTTATTTTTTATTCATTGTATAAAAGTATATAACCCATTATGTCTCACTATTAATTATTTCTTGGTGTTATTTTGTAGTGCAAAATATTTCTCTAAGATGTTAATTTTTTTAAATTTAATCTTTAAAATTTAAAACTTTATTTAAGTAGTGAGCTTAACTTGCTAATTTAAATAAAGAGTCCATGTGTAAAAAAATGAAAACTTTAAATAAAGAGTCCATGTGTTAAAAAAGGAGAAGCTATAAGCCAAGTTTTTCCTTTATTTAAAAAGAGTGCACATAAGCCAAGTTTTAAATATAATTTAGAGCACATAAGCCAAGTTTTAAATAAAATAAAATTATATTTAAAAGAAACCCGTGAGTAGTTAAAGGGCCCACTAAAGTTTTTATTTTCATTTTCATAAGCTAAGCTTCCTCTTCTTTTAAAAAATCAAACCTAAAGTTTTCACGACAAACAAAATATTATGGATTGAAGATTTGAAAGGAAGTCAGAGCCACCAAATCTCTAGGAATTAGAGAGGGCGTGCACAAAATGAAACCTTTTGTGTTGAATTATCTTTTAATTTTGGTACTTGGCAGTTGGGAATTCCTTTCTTCTCCTTCTCTTTTTTAAAATATGTAATTAACTCTTCTTTAAAAAAAAAAAGAAGTTTGTTTATGAAATATTTTAAATCTAATGTGTGTTTTATGTAATAATGTTATCAATTATTTTTTATAGTAAATAGTAATTGTGTACATTTTCTTGTAATTCATTAAAAAAATGTTGTAGTTCATTTGTCTATCTTTCAACGTTTTTCTTACTTCTCTAGCTCTATTTTCATATTTAGGTTGATATTACCTCTTGTTATTACTAGTGATTCGTTCTAGTATATTTTAATTGCATATTTCATTTGTCTTTGTGTTATACTCATATAGAGGAAGAATTCAATATATTCTAGTCCATCACCTCATTTTGATTTTATTTCTCTTCCCCCTTTTCTTTGACAAGTTTCTTTTATGCATTAGAGTAGAGAGAAGTTGGCCTTCTCCCAAGGTCGTTCTACATTCACAATCTCACGTTCGTATAATTTCCTATGTTGTGCCTAAAATATGGACAACATTTCAATTAGACACTTTTGCACATTAACACATTAGTTTACAACCGTTTCAAGTCAAATGGAGAAACCAAAGGTCTAGTGTGACTTTTCACTTCCTTTGAGTTTATTTCTAATATTTATTAATCACCTTCCACTCCTTTGAATGTATTTTCAAAATTATTATATTTTTAATTGGATCAATTCGTAACATAACCTCAATAGGGATAATTTTAAGAATGGATCCCTAAAATTTTCTACAAGATCCTGGGAAATCCTAGACGAAAGCAATATTTTTGTCAGCGAATAACTGAGAAAATCATAATGCAAGTGTAAATTGACTAGATTTTCTACTGACCTTTTTAAAAAACTTATGATTATATGGTAAATTAAATTTAATTCTCGAAGAAATATATAACTTGTTAACAAGTAGATCGACTATTTTTTTCCTTTATTTAGTCAATCAACACAATTTATTTTCAATTCAATGATAAAGAGAAAAGAGTATTTAGAGGAATACTAATTTTTTTTGCAAAGACAAATCATTCTTAATAGATAGTCAATGTTTGGGTTTCTCACGAATAGTGCAAGCATCCACACACACACATATTCTTGACAATGACAATTTATCTACTCTAGCTGTTAAGAATAAAAACCTGATACTACATGTTACATCAATAAACTATATCCTACAGTGCAAGGAACTAAATGTGGAATACAAGCTACACAAAACATGAACAAGAAAGAGGACAAATTACATAGAGATTATGTGGAAACTTTGAAATGTGCAAGGAAAAACCATGGGCAAAATGGTAGCTTCTAAACTTCATTAATTCACAGCATAAACTATTTTCTACAATAGCTCATCCAACAACTCCTTCAATGCTTAGAAACAAAGCACTCAATGCTTCCACCTAAAGCATTCAAGTTGTGAACCAAGCTAAACTAGCCTACATGACCCAACCTCCAAGCATGCAAGCCCAAGGCTTGTATGGATCCTCTAACATGATGAATTTACAAAGGAGAGCTCATGCTATTAAATAACATTTACAACATAGAGAGAAAATAAAGATAGAGGATAAAATTGTGTCATACATGTGGGAGCACTATTCATGAATAGGGAATCATGTCCCCCCATGTGCTAAGTAAAGCCTTTGAATGACATCTCATCATGCCCACTTGACCACTCCATGTGCACACCCATGTGTTATGCCCCACTCCACATGTGAACTCAATCTTGCATAGTGATCTTTGTCTTCCACTTTCCCATATGCACACATGTGTGAGTCAAAATATTCCCATTTTTGACCTCACTTAATAGGAGCCCATAGACAATTGTGCCCCACAAGCACATGCCTAAGTAGAAACATGTGATCCACTATCATTATGTCCTCACATGCTTTCCACAAGCCAACCCATGTGAATTAGTGGAGAAATGCACCCCACTTTCACTCACCCCTCTTTTGAACTTCAAAGATGTTTCGTGGGCCATACCACCCACCGTGAGTCATGCCAAGTCATCACCTAGCCACATCAGTAACCATACACATCACCACTAGGCTACATCACCCTGAATAGTGATTTATGAATAGTGACTTCACATCCTAACATTCTCTCACTTAAAGTCAATATACATAGGATTTTACCACACTTGAGTATTCTACAGCTAACTGCTCACCAATGCCCTCTACTACCCTGACACAAATCCAATAGAAGTTTTCTTACACTACTAAAAATACTCTGTCCTAACCGGCTTTATCAACATCTTCTCCTCAATAGTAGATTGTAGCACTGAAGTGACCAATCACTTCTGCACACATAGACTAATTTTTCAAATGAGATTCTGCCATGAACTGCTCATAACTCCCATTGCTAGGGAAGATCTGGTTTAATGCTCACCATGGCATTATGAGGCTTCCTACTCTTGATGAATCCAATACACAAGACATAACATGTCTTATCCTCCTCTGAGACACTCCTAGGAAGATAACTCAAAAAATGCAATAAGTGAGGTACTTCCTTGCTCTCTTATCCTTGTCCATCTCCATCCTTGTTTTGCTCCTCTATACCACCTTCATTTCATGTGTCTCTACTGAGCCATCAAATTAATGATCATATTGGGGCCTGCTTCTAACATGTCACAACACATAGGCTCCCATGAAGGTACTAAAATTCATGTACTACATGTGTGGTACCATCACCAACCCATACAATGATTTCAATGCAAACCAACAACACCTTTGCCTCAAATTTTTTTCTTTATCTCTCCCTAAGAGAGATCACCATGTAGGAATCAGGATGTTCCATCTCTTTGAATAATAACTAGTGCATGTAGCACTCTTGATAGTAATGAAGAAAGAAGATGACATAGAGGCCAATACCATACTTCTCCTAATAGCCTCTAGCTATCATCATGATACAAGTAGACCAATCATAGCTCCAAAGAAGTCATTGCACTACTCAGTGCATCAATACACCTATTGAGTTTTCAAGCTAGAATTTGAAATGCACCCTGCACTATCGAATGTTGCCAAAACACCAACTTATGTGCCTCCAGTGTTAGTCTATGCATCGATTTTACCCGATTAATCACCATAATCATATACACCACACTCCATCACCCTGAGTCATATGGTCAACATTGGCCTTCTCCTTTCAGGAACACTAGGGCTCACTTGTTCATCTGCATCTTCTTCTTCTTCTTCAACTACTTCAAAAATAGATACAACGTCAGGTTTCTCTGTACATCCTTCCTTTGCATGGAATTTTTATTCACTACAACATCTCAGCTAACATGTGGTCAGTAAGATACCACATCAAAACCCCTTCTATTTGTTGCCAAGAACTACAACAAGGTCACCACCTTGTCTTCACCTCCTCCAAAGGAGTCCATCTTGCTCCTCAAGCTGTAGAGTTACTCCATCTTCAACAACAATATTATGTAGGCTACTAACTTATCTGGCAAAGATTTTTAAGCTTTCTTTTCAACTCTCATGTAGGTTTATCCTCATCAACATAAAGAGATCAGGATATTCACTAAGAGATCCTCCACCTTGCTCCATAGAGAGATACCTGCCAAAAACAAACTTTTTTCTTCTTCTTATTTAATCTCCACTTGGTCTCTCCTCCTGTCACAGTAGCTTCACCTTGCATACAATCAACCAACAACAGAAAAAACTAACACACATGGAGTTTTCACCATGGCTCTGATACCAGATGTTAGAGCCATGCATTGTTAGTTTAGAACCAAAGCTCTAATACTCGATGTTAGGAATAAAATCCTTATACTACATGTTAGATCAATGAACTATATCCTATAGTGCAAGGAAATGAATGTAGAATACAAGCTACACAAAACATGAATAAGATAGAGGACACATTACATAGAGACTATGTAAAAACCTTGCAATGTGAAAAAAAAAACCACATGCAAAATGGTAGCTTCTAGACTTCATTAATTCACAACATCAACCCTCTTCTACAACAACTTCTCCAATAACTCCTTCAATGCTTACAAACAAAGTACTCAATGCTTCCACTTGAAGCATTCAGGTTGTGAACCAAGGTAAAATAGCCTACAAGATCCAACCTCCAAGCATGTAAGCCCAAGGCTTGCTTAGATCCTCTAACATGATGAATTTACAAAGGAGAACTCATGATATTAAATAAAATTTACAACATAGAGAGAAAATAGAGAGAGAGGAGAAAATTGCAACATACTCCATGTTGGAGTACTATTCATGAATAGGACATCATGTCCCCCCATGTTCCAAGACATATATTTGAATGGAATCTCATCATGCCCACTTGACCACTCTATGTGCACACCCATGTGCTCTCCCATGTGTTATGCCCCACTCTACATGTGACCTCAATCTTACATGGTGATCCTTGTCTCCCATTTTCCCATTTGCACACATGTGTGAGTCAAAAGATTCTCACTTTTGACCTCATCTAATAGGATCCCATATACAACTGTGCCCCACAAGCACATGCTTAAGTAGAAACATGTGATCCACTATCATTTTATCCTTACATGCTTTCCACAAGCTAACCCATGTGACTTAGTGGAGAAATGCACGTCACTTTCTCTCACCTCCTCTGTTGACGTTCAAAGATGCTCTGTGGACCATACCACCCACCGTGGGTCATGCCAAGTCATCACCTAGCCACATCACTAACCATCCATATCACCACCAGGGCACATCACCATGAATAGTGCATGTAAATAGTGACTTCACATCCTAACACTAGCCACATTGAGAACACTTCCTATTGAATAGATTATTTACCATTCATTTCACCAAAAATAACTTAAGCAAAAATAAAGGACTCAAATTTCCACCGTACAACAAGAACTATTTGAGTGTATATGAAAATTATGTATTATTAGAGATTATTTTTCTCATAAAAGATAAATTTTGTTATAAAACACATAACATAGACAATATGAACCTGTAAACTTATCTAAATCACTTAATTGTAATGCTTCTTATATTGTTAGTACAATCTCTATGATGCTTTCTATATCTCGTTTCATACATATTTTATAATGAATGCAGTCCATACGACAACTTGAACTACGTTTGAAGACTTTAAAATGAGTATTAGATTTACCTTATTGTTTATCAAATGAGCCCAAAATCTAGTAATGGCTCAATCATAAGGGTGTAAATGGAGTAGGTTTTTGTGTTGATGAGAATAATGACATGTCTAATCAATGTATTAAAGAAGAGGAAAGACTATAAGAGATTTTTTGTTGTAAATGAGGACAAGTACCTTCGTTGTGAATGAGGGTAGGTATCACGAGTTCATCTTGGTATTCATATTTAAAACCATTTTCTTAGAGGGAAATGAGGAATTACAACCAAAGGAGTTGACCCATATGCTCAAGATTTTCACATGAGCTTGGGTAGCTGTAATTATGACAAATTAACCAACATCATGGTAATAATGAACATGTGTACATATCAATTGCTTCCCAACATGTATGTCTTTTTAAATATGTTAAAATATCAATATTGTCACATCTCAAAATTTGTATGTCGTGCCCAAAAAATTATGTGAAGAAAACAAATAAACAAGGTAGTTTTATTGTTTAAGTTAAAATACGTTTTAGAGACATGCGACACACTGCGCTCATCAAAGTGAAACAACACAAACTAGTAGTACATTTTACGATGTACAAGAGGTTACATAATCATCGAAACTTTTACATCAACCTCACTTGCACCAATTGTACCATTGTGTTTCAAATGGCCTACAATGATGTAAATGGGCCTAAAATGCCACACAACCCCAAGGTCTATATTTGGGCTCAGTCAATATCAATTAGGGTTAAGAAATGACTAGGGTCAAATGACCCACTTCGATGGCCTATAGAGTTTGAACAAGTCCTCAAATGATTTTGGCCAATAAGAAGGCTTGTTTCATACCTTAAATCAAAATTTTAATTTTAATTCTAATTTCAATCTGAGTTCTTTTATTAAAAAGGGTTACTAAAAAATCTCCTAGACCTCATGAGACCCCAAAAAGTGCCTAAAATATCTTTGGTTAGCTTTAATAAAGTAGAGCATCTTATCTCCACCATCATATTTGGTCTATCTCAACCATTAGATCTGACCAAATGTCAAAAGTAATAGGAATCTTTATAAACTTCTATAGAGGATTGACAACTTAACCAAGGTTTCCAAAACAATTTTAATGAAGAAGGCTAAAGGAATTGGAGGAAGACTTGTCTATAGTGTTGCCTCTTCACACTCAAGCCCTTAAATGACCTCTATTAATGGAGTCTCAAAGCTTTCTTAGTTTACTAACATGCTTAATTTTAGTCTCATTTTATTTAAGTAATGGGTTCAAAGTGTGATTGGTCATATTTCAAGGCCCCTTGCACCTCCACAACACTTCTAGCAGGCCTCCAAGGCTCACATGGATGAAAAAGGCTTATTAGCCAATAAGCTTCTAATGGCCATTAACGACCACTCTATGGTCCTCCATAGCTATTTTAATTTAATTAGTTTCAAATAATAGTTTTACATATAATCTGTAAACCCAAGACTTTCAAAAATCTCTAAGAGCCTCAAGGTCAAAATGCCCAAAAAATCATCAAGCTGAGGCTCCTAATAGTGATTAGTTCTCTTCACATGGCCCCAAGGTCATTGTTTTTAACAAAAAATTATAAGGTCCACAAAAGCTCCCTATAACCATTAATAGCTTCCACATAACCCTCAAGGTCATGTTAAGTTTGGCCCTCATTTATTTTAAAAAGGAAAACCTCTACAGGTCTTCATTAATGGAGTTTTCGATATTTTTACATAATTTTTATTTTTTTTATTTTTTTATTTCCCCCCTCTTATTTGCAGGTTGTGTGGAAAAGCATCCAAGGTTTTAAAAAATTATTTTGATTTTATTGAATATTATACTTTGGGGTAGGATTTCTCAAAAACTCTACCCGGTTTTATTTAATTATTAAAAAATTAGAACAACATATAAAAATTATATAATAATTTACATGTGTTAAAAAATTGTATTTTTTTCAAATAAAATTGATTTTAGTATTTTTTTAATGAGTAAACCTCTAGAAATGGATGCCAAAATTTATAGTGCGGATTGGCACAATTTGAAAATTCATGACAATTAAACCATTCATTCTAAAAATAACCTATAATTTATTGTAGAATTAATAAGCAATGAAATTCATAAATTAATTAATTTATGGAAATTTAGATTTAATTTTAAAATTATATAAAATTCTTTACTATAACAACCCTATAGGGATTTTGAACATTTAAAATGAATTCGACAAATATCAAATACAATAATTAATTAAGTGTATACAAAATTTTGATTTCATTTTAAGTATAAGTATTGCACAATTTTTCCTACTTTAATTTGTATAAAATTGACATAAAAACTCATGGAATTTAAATAATATTTTTTTACAATAATGGGGTTGCAAGATTTACGACATACCCATAACTTTCCAAATAATAGCAGTTATTACATATTTCAAACATTCTTAAGAACCAATACAGTTTTTCAAGGAGTTTAAAGCCACAAATCACAATTACATAGGTTTTCCCAACAACTTGAAAAGACTTTAAAAGCTTCATCAAAGGCATGCTTAAAGCTAAGTCTTTAAACGACCAAAGGAGGAAGAGTTTACCTTCCAATTATATTAATATCATAAAGAAGGGAAGTCTAGTCATCACCCAAAGCTAATAACTCTCAACATGCATATCCCAACTACATTGATGAAGTGAAATAAGACTAAACACAAGGATAAGTCAAGAGAACTTGAGAAAAGTATGTAAGAAGGTTTCAACTAGTCATCCCTGAACCTAGCTACAAAGGGAAATGTATCTTCTCTCATATGTGCCAAAATACAAGCGATTATGTTACACAAATAAATAATATAGACATGCAAAATATATCACTAAAAAAGAAGGTAAAAACTCATGTAAAACAAGTAACCATGTCCATAAACCTCTATTGTTATTCCATAACAATAACACCAAAATATAAAGATAAAAGGGGAAGGGGGGAATAATTTTTTAGCTTATCCAACTATGCCTATGATAAGAGTGGATAAGTAGTTATACCATTTTCCATAACAAGATCGAATCCTAGCCCTACTATTGTTCCACAAGTTATAATTATACACATGAGCCAAACCCTCTATACCTCCCACACATAAAACATGACATTATCCCAATTTGAGTAGCAGAGCATTATAATTATAATTAAATAAAAAACCCCAAAATCCATTAACTTGAAGATGGACAAAACCTTCTAAAAATGCCATAAAATAGGATTAAAATAAACATTACTCAGGGCCCAAAATTTCGTAAGTGAGTATATGCAAGGTGAAAGCTAAAAGGGCTTCATAACTAAAGAAAATCATCATTTTAAGGTATTAAAAATAATCATGTAAACAATATAAAATTCACTTCAATATATGAGATAATTTTAAGATAATTACCCTACCTTAAATCCACTTGATGCAAACTCTTGTCCCTTTCTAAGATTTCCCTCCTTCTAGTCCAATTTCAAAGCCAACTAAAACTAGTACTTAATCAAAAAAGAAGAGTTAAAAATAAGAACAAAAAATAAGAGTTCCCATAAGGATGAACTCCTATTACTTTTATAAAATTCATTCAAATTATCACCCAATAGAATATTAACACTTTTTCCTTTCTTTTCTCAAGAATTTCCCCACAATTCTTGCAAAACATTACTTCTCTTTACATCTCAATAACTTCTCCTTCCATATCACATGGGCACACATGCCCCTCTTATAACTCTAATTACTCCTCTTACACCTTCATTAATTAACTCTAGTTATAAGGGATTAAATAGTATACTTGGACACTAAAATTATTGAAAATCCTCAAAATATCCTACCCAACCCATCCCTAATGGTGTTAGGCTTAACAACACATATTGGATGGTCCAGCCTTATATCACAAGAAATGAGGCCTCATCTCTAAATTTATATTTCACAAGTTTCAAAACATGTTTACATCACCCCATTCATCCACTTGGTCTTTTAGAACCTTCTAGAGTATACATGTTTATGTTTAAAGGTGTTAGAATAAAGGTTTAAGTCAAAACACAAGGCAATTCAAAAATCTAAACTATATATATTTGCTTTTTGCAAGGTTTATTGGAATATTCCAACAACCTAAGTGAATAATGATTAGCACATGCTTAGTGAAGTTATTTTACCCATCTTCTAGTCATTTTTTTAACCTGCACATTCATTGTATAGATCAAAATGTCCAATCCCAATAGTAGTCAAAATAAGTATATCATAAAATATCTCAAGAAATAGACACAAATCATACAATGTATGTATATGCATCCAAAAAAGATCTCAACATTATATGAAATAAGAAATCATTTTTTCATATAATAACACATCCAAAATATTCATTTAATAAATAAAAAGATGTAAATATGCTAACAAAATAAAGTAACAACATTTTATGCCTCAAAATAAATGGACCAAAATACCATCACATAATATGAGAACAATGCAGGATGGAAAATATAATCAAGGTAAAATCTGGGCCTTACATTGTAAGCCACAATCCTCTCAATGTGTTTGTACTACAATATCCATTTATGTATCTAATTATACCAAATTGTTCACTATAAAGGTGAGCTATATATTTCAGCCTTCTCTTTATAATAAGCTCATGCTATCACCTGCTATGAGTCTTCATATCTCTCTAGTGTGATAGCTCATGTTGTCTCTACCATGAATATGCGAATACCTACAAGGTAAACTACCTTAATGTGCTTTAAGAACATTCTCAAGTGTCTAACTTCTCATCATGTCAAGTTGATGAAGGACTACTATGATAAAGATCTGTAATGAAGAGCCATTCTATTGATGGTTTCTAAAGTCAAAGACTCTTAACTCTAGATAATCATTTTGACACATAAAAATTGCATTTGTTATTAAAATTACACTAATTATCATCTCTAAATTTTCTATAATTTTTGTCTTCTAACTTAAAATATCAACTCACAAAATCATCTTTGAAATATCCAATCCTGGAAAGAAAAGTAGTCTCTAGATACCACAAACTAGGACAAGCCAAAAACTCTATAGAAAACTATTAAATGTAAATATATTCTAGCTACATGAACACAACTACATTAAATTCAATTTGTGCCACCTTTTAGGTTGGATTCGCATTGGAAATAAATATTTTTAGGGGTTTCACACACTGAAAATCTCAAGTTTTTATGTCAACGTTGGTAATGAAAATTTGGTGCGAATAAGCAATTTAGTTACATTGAGTTTACATCACATTTGCATTGGGTTTATGTCACAAAATAAAGCCTCATTTTCAAATTCATTCACATTTGTGTAGAATTAAATGACACAATTTGACACTAATAAACTCTCAAAATTTAAAAAATATATATATAATATAGTTTTTTCTATTTTTTAATCATTAAAAGAGGGTTGGGAGGTCCCTCATCCCTTTCATTTATATCGAAAAAGGTTAATAAAAATAATTATATTATATATTTTTATTATTTATGAATATATAATTATTTTATCTATGTACATTTGTTTTGGCTAGAGATAATTATGGATAGATCCTAGACCACAAAAAATAAGAAACATCTGCAAGGGGTATAGTTTTAAGGGTACAAAAGTATTGAATATAGGAAAGAGAGATCTAGTTACACAAATAACAAGAAGTTAATTATATATAGATTACCATCTTCAAAGAGAGGGATATAATATCATCCATCCATGAGAAACAACATCCCAACCAAAGACCATTATATTTCCAAATTAAAGAGTGTAGTCAACTAAGCCACAAGGTTTTCCAACCCACAATCTTTGCAATTTTTTTAGGAACATGGCGAATTCTACCATTTATCATCATCTATTATCTTTAGCCCAAAGCATCTAACTGTAATTCCCAATGACTACAAACTTATACCTCCCACTAGAGATTTCATTTGGAGAACTTATATGGTGAGTGAATCATGATTCATATGTGGAAGATGAGAGAAGGGCCAAAATAGACCCAAAGAGATCCCACTAGACAACCATATATCTAACTTGTGAGGTGTGTGCAGGGTGTTACGGGAAGTATTTTTATCTATGTAAAGGCCCAAAGGGTGTTACATTTAATTACATAAAATTAGAACCTAAATCATTCAATTGAATCAATACTTTAAAAATAATCCCAATCAAATTGTATCAATTTTGAGCACCAATATTCATCATTTTTATGATCATGCAATGGAAATTATGTGTGCAAAGTGACCCAAACCATGCATATTGATATAAATTCCATGTTTAAAATTACTAGACCCACGTTGATGGCTTTCACTCTAACCTGTGAATCTAAAAGAAACCTTGGAAAGATAATTTATTCATGCATAGGCTTATGATGAAAGGCCAAAACTAGATTTGTTGAAGTGAAATACCCAATCATTTTTTCCATGAAATCCTAAATCGACACAGGAGGTCATCCTTAATCCCTTCAAATGTAATCCTTCAATATAAAAAATCCAACCCAACTAGGGTTACCCCCCCAAAAAAATACCACCCTTGATGTGTGCAAATGCATTATCCCATAAGGAGGATACAAAGTAGTAAACATCCAAATTTGGCACAATCCTTGTCTTATAATGTCTTTTAGCCATTTTGATTACATGGGTCTTAGCTAAGAATTAAGTACTTATTTGTACATGCCTTTTAATTTTCCTCTTTTAATTTGTGATTTTATATGACTTTGTGGTCCCATTTTCCCATCTATGTTACTTTAAGTCGTGTTTAAAAATAGAGATATCTAACCCCTTGTGTCATTTCGAGGTTGTACTTATCCCAATACATGATCAACTCATATGGTCAAGATTGATCATTGATCTTGACCCTTTTGGTCAATCTTGACCCTTGATCTTTTGAATCCCATTTTTGACACAATTTCTTTTGTAGTCGTTGCTTTTGGTCCTTTTGATGTTATTTGGGTCCATTTTATGCACCACTAGGTTTTTAAGTTCTAATTGTAAAAGATTCATATATATATATATATATATATATATATATATATATATATAAAGTTTTTAGAAGACATATAGGACAAACATTATGAGATTACTAGAGCTATAAAAGGTTACATATTACTTACATTGAATCTATATAGTTACATATGAGGTATTGTTACATTTTGCATGTTTGTGCCAAGGGTAAACTAGGAGAAGGAGCATCTAGCTTTGCATTCATCATTTCACACACATGTGTAGGTGGGAGAACTAAATTTGAATTTGAGTCCTCTTCAGAGCCTTATAAATGTAGTACAACACTTGGTCTTTCAATAGGGATTGACAAAGGTCAGTCCAACTCAATCCTTTTTGCTCAATTTCCCCACCAATCTAAATTCTCAAATGTTTGTGCACGATACCAGGGTTTGAAAGTTTAGGTACATGCACACATGTTGAAAAGGCTAATAAGGATGGAAAATACATTAGTGAATCAAGTGAAACATAATAGGAATAATGAGAATCTAAATGTTACAAGGTCAAGATCAACCCATAGGGGTCAAGATCAACAATTGGTATTATCTCCTTTCAATCAATTCTAACACAAATATATATATATATATATATATATATATATATATAAGTTTTTAGAAGACTTATAGGACAAACATTATGAGATTACTAGAGCTATAAAAGGTTACATATTACTTACATTGAATCTATATAGTTACATATGAGGTATTGTTACATTTTGCATGTTTGTGCCAAGGGTAAACTAGGAGAAGGAGCATCTAGCTTTGCATTCATCATTTCACACACATGTGTAGGTGGGAGAACTAAATTTGAATTTGAGTCCTCTTTAGAGCATTATAAATATAGTACAACACTTGGTCTTTCAATAGGGATTGACAAAGGTCAGTCCAACTCAATCCTTTTTGCTCAATTTCCCCACCAATCTAAATTCTCAAATGTTTGTGCACAATACCAGGGTTTGAAAGTTTAGGTACATGCACACATGTTGAAAAGGCTAATAAGGATGGAAAATACATTAGTGAATCAAGTGAAACATAATAGGAATAATGAGAATCTAAATGTTACAAGGTCAAGATCAACCCATAGGGGTCAAGATCAACAATTGGTATTATCTCCTTTCAATCAGTTCTAACACAAACTAGAAACAAAAGTCAATTTAAAAGAACCTATTCTCACAGGGTCAATATCAATAAGGGATATTGCCCACTTTTAGTTAGTTCTATCCCATAATAGAAATAATTGTCAAATTTAGAAATGAACATAATATAATTAACTAACGTAGATTTAGATCAAAAAATCAATATGTACAAATTAGGAAAGTGTGATAAATAAATTGAGTCTTTCTCTACTCTCTTACATTTTTCATTGTGACTTTTCTAACTTACATGTTGAATCATAATTGTCAAACCATATTTATGTTTATTCTACCAATCTATAGTTAGTTTGTATTATATTAGTTTACATCTAATTAAAGGGTTATTATTGCTTTAATCCAATTTTAGATTTAACATAGTGGTGAACACTATATTTTATTTGTATACTACTTATAACCTTTCTAACTTAGGGTTTATATGTGGAAGTGTGTTTTAGGATTAGGTTTTATTCTTTTCTTATCATCCTAGGCTTCAAAATGTCTACCTCTACTCATAACCCTAATAGTCATCATTCCTTGAATTTTCTATTTTCTAGAAATGTTATACCTTATGACTACTCTAGTGAATGGACTAATGATAATATTTGTATGATCAATAATGTTAATGATGTCTATGAGGAATATGATTGTGAAGGCAATGAATATAATTATAATTATGAAGAAGCATATTGTGAGGAAGAGGAAGAATATACCACTTCCAAAATAGAAGAGCCTAACTCCCCTAAAAATGATTTAGAACCTTCTCTTAATCATACATCATAAAAATAGGAACATAATGATAATGAAAAATATTTGTATTCCTCCCATGTTACATGAGTTATAATATATAGGCTCTTTATTTGAGAATACACCTCGCTTATCTTTATAATTTGCTATTGTACTTCACCTCATTTAATGTTATAAAAAAAATGCACAAGAACAAAAACAATGCATAAATCAAAGTTATGACAACACTACCCTTCCATGCATAGATACTTCTCATGATATAGATAATATACATAATATTGCAATAGAATGTGACTCTCCTTTTATCTCTACAAACAATGCAAATGATACAAAAGTAGAGTGTGATTCTCCTTTTCTCTCTAGATAATACAAAAGTATAATGTGATTCTTATTTTATCTTTGTATAAACATGTTTTATACCTTCTCTCTCTCTCTAGAAGCACAAATAAATTCACATGAATAAAATATTTATTTACCTCTTTTTAAAAAACAATGTGATAGTCAAATGGTACATGCAAATCTTATTGGCATTCAAAATGATGTAATTTATCCTTTACAAACTCCATGTGATATGAATGACCTTATATGAAATGTTTCTAAATTATGCAATGATGTTGTCTCATAATGAAATGATAGTAGTGATGATTCTATCATACATATGTTTCAAGTAGATGGAAAATTACAACCTATGAGTGCACCTTTTCAAACTAATACTATTCCTACTAGCCATATTGTGTCCATGATGAATTTTATAGGAGACCTTCAAAATTAATTATCGAATCTTAATTTGAAATTTCTATCATATTATGTTAATATTAAAGATAATATCATTAAATATCAACCTCTTACATGAAATGTATTTGAGTATCCTTATCTAAAAGAGTTTTCCATGCCTATGCTTCTTTTATTTGATGTTCGTGGATACCTTGCTAATCACTTAACATATTACCTACATTCCTTTGGTCATTGGGCCAAAGACAGATACATATTGTTAAAATATTTCAATAGGAGTCTAACCAGAGATGCTTCGGATTGGTTCCATAGTATTCCTAATAGTTCTTTACCTACTTTACAAATATCAAAAGACATTTTCTTTTCATATTATCATAAGCATGAAATGCCTAAATTAACATTGGAATATTTAAAAGGATTGAAAAAAGGCCATGGTGAGTGCATTGGAGACTAAATTTAATGATTTATAATGATTTACATTATTTGACATATCAACCCTCTGATTTGTAAATATAATTTATATTTTGTAAGGGTCTTCTTTATCCACTAATATAAAGAGAATATTATAATCCTTACACTTATTTTGACAAATTATAAATGCATGTACACCATAATGCATGAGATTTATATGGTAATACTATAAGTGAACCTTCACCAAAGTAACAAAATACCACTCAAAATGTGAAATCAATACATCTTCTCTGCAACAAAAAAATATTGTCACATATTCCTATAAATAAAAATAATTGACAACAAAGGATCATAAGACAACACCTGTTCATTCATCTAAAATAATAGTCCATATCAAGGAATCATTAGTAAAGATCTTATACAAAGGAAAAGAGTTAGTCTATAGAGTGACACCTAAAATAGAGGTTTATACTTCTACTAAGAGGCAACCACGTACGTTTGATCACCTTAGAGATCGACCACATGATAGCTTACATACATTATTGGATAAGTGTATGGTTACTCTTCCTCTAAATTACGATCATCCACCTCACAAGTTTGAAAAGATAAAAGGTCAACCATTTTTCACTTACCATGGTATTAATGGGCATCATGATAATGATTGTTCTACTTTATGAAAAGATCTTACACAACATGCTAATAGAGGAGTCATCACATTTGATGATATGAAAACAAAGTCTTCCTCTCCTAATTCTTCTAGTATTTATTCTAAAAGAATGAGACATCCCAAAACATTCCTACCAAGAAACAAATGGTCTATTAACCAACACAAAAACAAAACACTAGAATAAATCCTTCTTCTAATTCACATTCTACCACGATCAAATTATCTCAAGATATTCCTACTAGGGAACCATTGGTTAATCGGGTTATTATACTAGAAAAGGCTTAGTCATTGATGATAAAAAAAATATGTTAAAAGTGTACCTAGATCTTATCTAAAGCAAATATGGAAGCAAAAAGTGAATCAAATATCTAAAGAATTATCAAATTTACAGATCAATAGAGTATTAAAACATCCAAAATTAGAACCATTTCAAATTGTTCAACAACAAATTCATCAACCAGATTATAGTCAATTTCTTTTTCCAAATAATTTTGAGTAACATTATCACATATGCAATACTAACAAGCACAAATGCTAAATATACAAACAACATTATAAATACATCATACATCCATATTTTTCCAATATTATATTAGCATCAATTAAAATCAAGAACTCATAAAGGTGAAAATTAAAGCATATAACACAATCATTTAAACATGACTAATACATGTGAAAAAATCTCATGTGCGTCTCTCTCTCTCTATATATATATATTGAAAATGGGGACCGAGAAAGATCTATAGGAGTAAAAATAGGTTTTTAGGGTTTCTACGGAAAAAATACACGAATATATCACACAGGTACACACCGAGGTCGCACCAGGCTCAAGGAAGATTGACATTCTGTAAAATAGTAGAATCCCACACACAAGCGACTATCAACAACATTGGTTGGGATCAACTATGGGACATATACTACACTCTCCCCTGGTGAACCAAGACAACGGTCCTCGATCTCACACTGGGACACAAACTACTAGGCCTGATGGACATAGTTGTCAAAAACCAACTGCCACTGTCCTGGACACATATCCCACACATCCATCTTTTTCTACAGTACACAAAACACAGGTCAGAGAAATAGGAAAAGAAAATAAAAATGTGTCAAGATCAACACAAATCACTTACAGGTTATCATTGATCCATCCCTCTACAAGGATAAGGTTGTATTTTACATGGAACAAACACTCATCGGACGTTTTCATGGGCGAATGTACAAGGATCTGGATCTACAACGACGGATTCATAACACTTGGATCCCCCTCCTAGGTTACTCTCCATGTGCACAAAGAGGATCTCGGAGATATATAACCTTCATTTTCAATACAATGGAGGACCGTCAGAAGATCGAACTTGGAGGACTTTAGTTCTGGGGCAACGCTGCTTTGACTATCTCAAGATGCCATACTAGTTTCGATCCCTTCCGTGATTGTATACGAACCCTGACACTGTGGGTCGAGATGCCTGGCCTTCCAATTGAACTATGGGATCAACAGATATTTAAACACATCAGGGATACTCTCGAGAGATATCTCAAAATAGATGTAGACACTCTCAATCTAAAAAATACGACTGTTGCTAATATTTGTATCGAAATGGATATTACACATGGGTTACCTGATGCTATTGAGATCACTGTTGGGGAACATATCATCAAACAAACTCTAGACTACAAGAACGTCCCTTTCAGATGCACTCTTTGCAGATCTTATGGGCATCTCAAAGCTTTCTGTTTATCAAGGAATAGGAAGGATAAAACTACTAGCATACAGAATAATAGGAATAATATTGGGAAAACAGGTGATACACAGGGTTTTGTGGGAGCTGAACAAGCGATCAAACACACAAAAAGTACAGGATCAAATGGAAGGCAGAAGATTGAGATGCTTTTTGAACCAGGTGATGACAATATACCTGTGGAGTGCACCAATTTCTCTATCACACCACTATGGATCTTACGTGTTGCCCCTATACGACCTCCCTACCCGACCCAACACCCGAACTATTTTCACAAGGTATTGCACAGAATACCTCTTCTTTATCACGTTTTTTTACTAATAATATTGAGGGGGAACACTCTTTAGGCTCTACGGTTCACACACAGCATTTAGTCGAACCAACAGATACTTTGCATCCCCTTAAGGCAAATACTTTGCATTCACATTTAGGCACCACCGAGAAGGTTAATTTAGCAGGCCCAAGGCAATTACTTAGTGATTTGGATGGCATTCTTCTAAGAGAATGTAGAAGAATTCTAGTTTCTAAAACCAATGGTCACAGATGAATCCAAAATGAGCCATCCCTCACATAGTTGATAGGGCTAGGAATAAATCCTACAATTGTTAACACACTTACACACTAGCTTTCAGACATGGAGATCGATGAGGGGGAAACGACAAATGTGTCATACTACTCACATTTGTCTTCTCCCTCTACAACCCCCTCTATGGAAAGGGGATACTTGACTAGATCACAAACTAGAGCGACATAACAACAACCAACTGATCCCCTGCAAACCACAGGATTGGAGGTCGCTTTGTTCCACTCTCAGAAGGCTATGAGAGGTAGATCAACACTTCTTTCACATACACAATAGGATGTATAACATCAAGTCCTATCTGGAAAACAACTCACTATTCCATGGGTCCTTAGCAGAGTAGCCCCAAAGAGGTTGTCTAAATGATTATCACATCACACAACATAAGGGGCATAGGGATGGCCTCGAAACAACAATCCATCAAAAGGATTGTTCTTATACAAAAACCATGTATCTTTTTACTACAAGAAACTATGTGCTTAGAGTTGGTTGCAAAATATCATCTATAAAAATGCTTTCCTGATTGGTCTTTCTTGGCTATTAACTATATGGGTAATTTGGGAGGTTTGGCTATTAGATGGAATGACTCCATGGAATTAAGAACAACATTAACAAATCCTCATTATCTACTTGAGACTTTCTTCTCAAAGGAACTCAATTTGGCCGTTGACATCCTTAATGTTTATGCACCTTCTCACAACAAAAAGGTCTTTTGGTCAGATCTCAAAAATACTGGTATTCTAAATTTGCCACATCTCATCCTCGGTAGGGATCTCAACCATACTAAACACATCTTTGAAGTATGGGGTGATCATA
Organism: Torreya grandis; assembly: GCA_037957365.1. Taxonomy (NCBI): domain Eukaryota; kingdom Viridiplantae; phylum Streptophyta; class Pinopsida; order Cupressales; family Taxaceae; genus Torreya; species Torreya grandis. The sequence continues at coordinate 562,933 of JARHVA010001204.1, forward strand.
CTTGATCAGACCCTATGGCTAACTTTTTAATAGATTCTATAGAATAACACAATATTGTGGATGTTGCTCCCAAACTTCTTGAGCCAACCTGGTCAAACCATTGTTTAGGATAACATGGTATCTCAAAGAGGTTGGATCGATTCTTGATCAAAGAAGCTCTTATTCTACAAATCAATGCTTACAAAGCCACTACTTTGAAGTATCACACATCTCATCATTTCCCTATCATGTTGGAATTAGCTTTGGGAACTATTCAATCACCAACACCTTTCAAATTCAACCCATATTGGTTGATATATGAGTACTTCATTGACTTGATCAAGGGGTCATGGACAACCTACTCAGCTGGTCAAGGTGAACCTACTATGGTTTGCTTATAAAGAAATCTCATCAAGGTAAAATCTGCTACCATGATTTAGGCTAAAATTAAAATTTTGGACAGTGACAGAGAGCTCATTGAGGTGGAAAGGAACATCAAAAATAGACTTGGCACATTCCATATCAATGAATTCAGTGCTGATACATTATACGTGCTGGACACATTGGAAAAAGAAAAGGCTAGAATTCTTGCTTGGAAAGAAGCAAAATGGCATATGAAGAGCAGAGTAAACTAGTTAACTAAAGGGGATGACAACAAAAAAAAATTCCATCAACATGTTTTGGCTAGATGGGCTAAAAACACTATTTGGAACATTAAAGATCAAAATGAGGTGGATTGTTTAGATTTTGATTCTATTTCTAAGGTTGTTGTTTTTCACTACAAATCCACTTTCTCTGAACCCCCTTGGGAAAATATCAAGGATATCATGGTGGTGGCCACCTTTTTTGATGGATGGGTTAGCGAACAATAAAACTAAGCACTTATTTCCCTGATCACTATGTTAAAACTTCTTAAAACCCTCCACACCTTTCATTTGGGGAAGGCTTCAAGTCCCGATGGGTAGACAATTGAGTTCTACATTGGTTTTTGGGACCACATTGCAAATGACATTCTTATGGTGGTGGAGGAATCCCGTGCTCGAGTAAGATACATGTTCCCTTTTCATCCACTTTCATTGCCAATATTCCAAAGGATGATAATCTTTCCACCTTTGAGCACTTTTGACCCATCTCTTTGTGTAATTGTATCTACAAAATTATCTCGAAGATCATTGTTGGTCACCTAAAACCAATCTTATCTACCCATATCTCTCCTAAATAGTTTGGTTTCATGGATAATAGGATCATACACGATGCCATTGGCACAACCCAAGAGGCTTTACACACCATCAAAACCAAAGCTCACTCTGCTTTCTTGCTCAAACTTGACCTATCCAATGCTTTTGGCTACACAAATTGGCTCTATCTCAGGGTTATACTCATTCAGGTTGGTTTTGCTCCACATTTCATAAACTGGGTTGAGGATTCCTATTAATCCACCTCTTATGCAATATTGATTAATGGCTTTGCTTCCACATTTTTCCCCCTCTTGTGGGTTTTAGCAAGGCTGTCCTCTCTCCCCTCTTCTTTTCTTGGTTATTGCTGAGGTTTTGAGTTGGCACATTTCTCATGAATATTTTGCTAGAAACATCATGGGTGTTAAGATTGCTTTGGATACTTATCTCACCCACATCTTGTTCATTGATGATATTCTCATCTTTGGGAATGGTTCCCTTCATGAAGCAAAATCTTTGGACCGTATACTCAAACTGTTCACTGTTATTACCAGGATGCAGATCAATCTATATAAATCAGCATTGTATTTCTTCCATATTACTCTAGCCACTAGGATTCATATACATATGATGTTGCCTTTCCCCATCTATGCATCTAATGACTGCATAAAATATTTGGGCTTCTTCCTCAATTCAAATGACTACCACTTCAAAGACTGGATTTGGCTCATTGATAAGTTGAAACATCGCATTTTAATCTGGTGCAACCACTGGATTTCTATGGTTGGTAGACTTACCTTGATCAAAAGCACTCTTGAGGCTATCCATGTCTACTGGATATCCCTTGCCTTCCTACTTGCTCGATCATTAACAACATCAATAAATTATGCATGCATTTTCTTTGATAGGGCAACAAAGACAATAAATGCATTCCCTTGATCAAATGGAGTATTTCATCATAACCAAAGTCAAATGGTGGATGGGGAATAAAGAACTTGAATTTATTCTCCAAGGTTTTGGATGCAAATGGTGCTTGGAATCTGATCACAAAACATGGTCTTTGGTAGGAGATTTTACACAGAAAGTATATTCATCCACTCTCTACTGTGGAATGGATATGATTGAGTCTAAAGAAACATATAGGCTCTTTGCTCTTCTAGAAAGCTATTGTTCTAAGTTTCAAGCTTATCTCTTCTTCCCTTGATTGGGATCCTGGGGATAGATCTACCATTTGCATTGGAAGGGATGAGGTCATTGACATTTTAACTGAGCTTCACTTCTTGAACTCTTTGCAAGTATCATTACAACAAAAAAACATCTTTACTCTTGTAGATGACTTTGATTCCACCCTATTAGGAGGGTGGCACTCTAGATGAAAATTTACCATGGATATCAGTATTAGTATTCTGAATGCCCCTCTTTGGGAATAGTACCAAACCTACCTTATTTCAGATGTTGTTGTCCTCATTAATTTTGTGGACAAATTATGTTGGGATACCAATCCCATTGGTGGCACATACTCTGTAAAATTGGGATGTAAAGCACTCAAGCCTCTTTGATTTAGGGTAAATGATCTATGGTGGTGGAAAGTCATATGGCATCTGCATGTTCCCCTAAAGATGAAAGTTCATTTCTAGCTCACACTATAGAATAGGTTATTAACCTAGGACAATTTGATGCACAAGGGATGGATCAGTCCAAACTTATGCTCCCTATGCCATTAAAGCACGGAATCAGTCGATCACATTTTTTTATTTTGTAGTTTCTCTAGGGTTATTTTGGATGTAGCCACTTCTTTAGGTGAATTCCCTATGTGGAAAGGCATCAACCTGACTGAGGCTTGAAACCAATGGCACACAATTAGGGCACTCATAGATTTTTATAAATCACTACCATTACGTCTTTATTGGAGTATTTGGCTCACACAAAATGATGCCATTTTAAAAAATATCCATCCTTCTCCCATCGTGACATGCTATAAATATAAATACACTTTTGTGACAATGACCTCCATGCACATCTCCAAAAACTGACTCATCGTGTTACTCCATGTTAACTCTACAATGCCACATTGCTTTTGTGATGGTGCCTCATGTGGAAACCCTGGTCTCAACAATGCTGAGGGTATTATTTATTTCCAAAATAGAGTGGTCACTTTATAACTCAGAATGGGTATTATTTCCTCCCTCGATTATGGAATCACCTCTTTATTAGTGTACTCTGATTCAAATTTGGCATGTGACTAGCTGAATGGTTTGACATGTTGCAAACATGTCATCTTATTTTACCTAGTCAACAGAGCCCAGAACCTTGCTTCAAATTTTATACCCATATCCTTCATTCACATTTCCAAGGAGCACAACTCCAGATTGGATAAATTGGCAAAGGCGGCATGTGATCTTGAGGTAGGTAAGGTATATATGTAGGTTTTGAACAATAATGGTACTTATATTGAGAGGGTGTTACCCCTCAACCAAATTATTGTATTGGTTGATTACTAACATCAATCTTGAGGCTATTTTCGAGTGTATATTTGAATACATCATTTGAGGTTTATGTTAGGTCGAGGTTGGAAGGCTTCCTTGGGCAAAATATATATTTATGATATCTCCCCAACTTGAGTTTTGTACTCATCTTTGGACTACCATCTGGTGGGTTTACTGGTTGTATCTTTTTAAAAAATATTGGAATAAATGATATCGACATTTTTATTTTGAAATATATAATATATATATATATATATATATATATATATATTCAAAATAAAAAGTGTCGATACCTTTTATTTCTAAAATGGTGAAAATAGACATCCAAAAATCCAATCAAAGGTGGCTAAGAAAAGAGAACCTAACAAGGCTCCACGAGAATAAGCAGGGGAAGTGAACACCTCAAGACAGGAAGATAAAAACCTTACCCCTTGAGGTGTGTACAAATAACCCCTAAGGAAAAATAGGGGAAAGTGCCATAATTTAAAATTCAAATAGGTCAAGAAAGTGTGCAAGAAGCATTTGATTCTCCAACTTTCCATTTTTACCTTTATTCTTTTTGGCCTCCAACCACTCCCCTGGAGAAGGCTCCACTATGATTATCTATAGTTTTAAATTTTGGTTATTAGGAGGATGAAGTGATCCTAAAGGTTCCTTATCATATTCTAAACTCTCAGATTCGTGTGTTCTCTTTTCCCCTCTTGACATCTCATTTGGATATATTTTCTCTATTATGTGTGATCCTTCTCCTCTTTCCCACTCAGAAAGGATAAAAGCCTCAACAATTAGATTAGTTTCAGCATGCCAGTTCATTTCTAGCTTAGTAAGATGTTGGTTATCCTCCTATGCTCCTTCTTCACCATCAAAATCTTCTTACATTAGATAGGTCCATCTCTTTGTGGTTGTTTTCACCCCCTTTTTCTTTTATGGGTGGGCTCGAGCCTAGGAGCATGTATCTTGTAGATGACCTGACAACCTATAGTTTCTATAGCGAAAGGTTGTGTTCTCATAATCCACTATACAAACATGTTTTGAATTCCCATATTTGAGAAGATTTTATCTAGTAGTCCTTTGCTCAAATAAATTTCAACAAGATGCATAAAAAAGTGTGCAAACCTACAATAGTTCTTTCATTATCACTCCTATATAAGTTCCCAATGTGTTATCTATTTATATAAATGCACATGTGAAGTGTAGAGGTAGGTTGGGTAATCTAACCCAAACATGCACTTTTGTGACTCAGTGTGTGGTAGGATCAAATGTTAGGAACCATGGAATGACGTAGAGCCTCACAATACCCAAAACTAAAGACCCTCTACAAGGCATCTCTGATAATCTTCCATTTCAACAAAATGAATAATGAAAAATCCTTTTGAACATGTGATGATCTCAAAATTATCAGTCTAAAAGGTGTATATACATTGATACAATGCCTTCAACATATGCTTGGGGCATATGAGGGGGCTTTATTTCATTTTTTTTGTTGGTTGTATTCTTTAGAGCTTCTTTGAAAGTGGGTTTTGATGTTGAATACTTACCCATGTTAACACCTCTTCCTTGCAGTTGTATTAGTAACTGGATGGTGGAATCTTCCCAATGTTGTAAAATTGAAGAGGATTTCGATCCTCAAGTTATCACCCCTTGTAGATGAGGTGTTGTTTTTCTATTGGTACTTCTTATATTTTTTTAATCTTTACTTTTAATGTCATCATGTGGTCAATTGAATGTACCCATAGACATATAGTTTTACTTGTAAGAGTATTTACCATAATTTAGAAACCTACCTTCTCTACATTATCAGATTTTATGTGAATTTGTGTGCATTAATTTGATGTATTTTGTCAAACATTTTCCATATATCCTCCTCTATCAGAGTATTGGGCATATTTGATGGTGTCCAAGGGAGATAGTGGATCTGATGTAGTAAATGAGTGGGATACTCCATCCCCAAGCATTTTGGACCATATGGTGACTGATCTAGGTACCCCCCATCCACCATCATGATGTTTTCCTTCCTATCCTAGTTTGTCTGTCATAATACCTTTATCTTCCCCAACATGATAATCTCACATGACCCCTTATCATTTCCCTTGGGGTTTGCTGCATTAGGTATGTGCCTCTGCTTCTTCTTAGTCACCACCACTACCAATTCAAGAGTTCCATTCTTGCAATTGTCATTAAACCTAATATATCGCATCATGTTCTCTTATATCATATATATATATATATATATATATATAATCATGTTTATATTAAAATTTTTAATCAATAATGGGGGCATCCTTATCATATGAACTATCACTACTAATTGGCCCTACAAACTAAAAAATAGAGGCTCCACTCATCCTTGTGCTCCACATGATTGTGAATAAGACTTATATTGTTTGATATGGCTATCAAGCACTCTGATACAAACCATAACACATGTGTGTTTATACTATAAAGTAAAAATTTACTCAAATAAATCCCTTGATAAATAATATGTTGAGTAGGGATCAATCATCTATCAAGTTCTACCTATAAGTCATCACGCTTGCCAAAAACTATAATATATTTCTTAGTGGTAATCACACAAGAATAAAAAAATGTGTGTCCACTGACAATCTGGTGAACACGCTCCACTAAACCACTCCCCATTATGTCATAGGGCATATTCTATGTCAAAGTACAAATAACCCCATCTACCATTGTTTACTAACATGCATCACTTGAAATATCAAATTACATACATTATTTAACAAACCAACTTTAAATCATATCAACTAATAAAAAATGTAAATAATAATGAAAATATACACACTCAAATACCAATATCAGAATAACTACAATAAGGGAATCTTGTGTTGTAGTCTCTAGTGCATGTGGTACTCCTGATATAACTAAACCTCCTCTTCCATTTCCATCCCATCCACTTTTTTTATGGGGCACATCACCAAGTTCACCTACTAGGATTGGAAAGAAGACAACCCACTGGGTAATAGTCCACCACTACATGTAGGTTATTATGCATCTTGAATCAGCCCTGATGGTAATGGAACTACATGGTCTCACTTTCTCACTAGTTGAGGAGCCAAGTTTACACCTATAGGACCCAACCTTACACCTACTCTAATAGTGGTTGTACTACTCTGCATCCATGAGTAAGGCACAAGAGGCATATCTCAATCAACCTAGACTGATGAGTAACCTGATCATACTTAAATATCTCAAACACCTCAAGGAATTAATCATGTATCCATACACTAAATCATCTATGATGAATCAATCTGACATCCTCTGAACATTTCTTAAATCCAATATATCCCCTCCCCCCCCACCGTCGAATCATCTTTAGATTTAATTTGATCAAAATGACTTTATACTCCATAGTACTCAAACCCCTATGTCATGATAACACCCACAAAGATGCACATTAAGATGAACCCAGTCTCTATGAGGAAAACCAAATGTATGCATCCTAGTGATATGATCATATTCCCATACATGTAACAATGTGTCTAATTCAAGCCCACTAAAATGAACCTCCAAGGTAAATCTATACAAGTATCGATATAAGTGGGATAGCATACAACTCCTCTAAGAATATCTAGTATGATTCTCCTCAATAGAGAACAAAATATCATACATGCAATATGATATTGCCATGGCTCCTCTATATACTACTACAAATTATGGAAGTATACAACATATAAATTTTTACAACCGTAGAACATTTGAATATACAATATGCTCAAGTAAAATTGTACCACCCTAATTGACACTCTATCATCTACTTGTCATATATCTATGGGTTCACCACATGTATGTTGAACCCTTTGCATCCATCACAATGGCCCTCTATCTAATAATGGGTAATCATAAGATATGCCACACTTCCTCCATAATGATACTCATCTTGCCCATCGGCAATCAAAAAGTGCAAGTATCTAGATGCCATCTCTTAACCAATGTTGTCATCAAATGCATATTATATGTAACTTGGACCAATTTTACAACATACACCAAACCTACCTGTTGACCAATTTTGCCCACAGGCAAAATCTCGGTCAACTTCTCCCCTGCTATCTTAATGCCAGTCATTTTCGGGTTCAACAAGTTCAATATGTTTGGTTCATGGCCTGGTTCAATGTCAAGAGTTCAACTTCAACGGTTCAATGAAGTTCATCGGCTTTCTTTGGAATTGGCGCGCATTGGTTGAGTCTTGAACCGTTGAACCAACCTTTGGTTCAACGGATTTGGTTCAAGGGTGGGTCCTTCGCCGAAGGGGATTCTTCAAAAGTCAGAGTGCCAAGAGGAAAACACAGACATAAAGTAGACCTGATGATGTCCCAGAGGACGTCAAGTTTAATCAAGCAAAAGAGCTGTTGGTTTTCAAACTAAAGATGGCCATATACATGTCAAATTTAACAAAGCCATTTAGCCGTTGGGTTTTTGATCTGGAAAGGCGCCAAACATGAGGAAAAAGGGGCAAAATGTAGCGACCCGCCAAGGAATTCGCTTAAGGGGCTGAGTAAGCAAAAAAGACAAATTCCAAGTAACAAGCGGAGATGACAAGGCAAGGAGCAGTCAAGCAGTCCAAGTGGCATAAACAAGGCAATTTATTGCCTGATGGCGTAAAGAGCAAACGGACAGAGCGACAAGCAAAGAATGAGTAAGCAAACAGTTGAGTCCAAGCGGTGCCAATTTGAAGAAGAGAATTTGGCAGGTGAAATAGTGCCAGCGAATTGATCATGAGAGGACGTAGCAGCTAAAGAATGTAACCGGTTTCCCTCATTTTTCATTTAATGGGTGGACAAACCACGTTTTGCCATTAAAAATGCAAACTTCAAATTAGAACAGAGGACATGGCTCATTAATATTTTGAGCGGCCTGTTTCTTTTCATGAACAGCCATTTGTAAAAAGTGTGCCAAATGAGCCTCTTGGACTTTCCTTATATATTTGATAATTGTCATTTTGTAATCATCTTTTTTGCAATTTTGGTAAGGCGCAACCCTGCTGAAATTTCTACCTGAATCTATAAAGACTATTTTTACCTCTTCTTGGTCGGATTTTTCTATGTGTGTCTAAGTGTTTGCATTGTGTTCAGTCATTGTCTTTAATGCTCTCACAGTTCCAGCATCAACACGCCAGTTATCCATAAGGTGCCATTGTCTGCAGGTGACAGGAGGAGAGTTCCATTTTGGAGATACAGAATAGAGTAAGTCATTTACAGTATGTATTCCACAGCATCTTGGTGAGTCTCTGTTCCTATGCTTTCATAAGAACCTCCCTGCCATTTTCTTGTAGCCTGGTTTCCCTGCTGAGTCTGAGTGTATGTCTGTAGTTCTTATTCGATTCTGAGAGTAGGTGCGAGAAGGTCACTTTTATTTGGTGTATCACCTCCTTAGAGTACGCTGTTTGTTTTCTTGCATTTTCTTCCCTTTTCATCCCCCCCCAAGTTTATATATAGCTAGAGGTATATATATATATATATATATATATATATATATATATATATATATATATATATATATATATATATATATATATATATATATATATATATATATATACCTGTATTTAGCACTCGCTGAAACAAACAAGATACATCAGAGGGAACTAGCCCATACCTAGAGACTCTCCTCTCCTGCTTCACCGTCCCACAGGCGAGAGAGGAGTTTCCATGTTGCGGGGAGAAGGCAGGAACCTGTTTTCCTGCCACCGGGTGCAATCTCCAGCGTCAACACTACCTCTTCTATTAAATTCCAATTGACATCATGTAACCATATCTCTACCAAAGTAGTCATATGTCATCAACCTCAAAACTCTCGTGCACGTATATCACGATGAAAAAATAGAACACAAGCAAAAGTAATATCAATTTTGGATCCAAATAGATGCAATATACGTGCAAAAATATTCAACAAAAGTATCAATAGGAAAATGGACAAAATTGACCTAAATCGTAAAAAATGTTAGACAAGAACATCCCATTTAAGATAGTAATGTCTCATACATGATAATAACATCATACATGGGATGATCTTGACCCGAGTGGCCAAAATCATCAATTCTACATTTTGGACTTTAAAAATTACTAAAATCCAAAAATAAATTTTTTAATCATAAATGACTAAAAATCATATTATTTATTGAAATTTGATTAATTTTGATACGTACCAAATCATATGTCATATGTGTTTATAAATCATTTTGTAATCACTTAAATTGAAATGACAATGCAACTTATTAACTAGGCATGTTGGTAGCTCAAAGTTCAATTCACAAAATGTAACAATAAAAATAAAATCAAAAAACTTTTTTCATCCTACTATATATATGAGTCAACTTTTTAAAATGCTCACTGCATAGCTAATTCAAGTATTGATAAAAAAATCTTATGCAAGGGATATCTCAAACACCATTTATTGACAACATGTCTTATCAATTACATTGGCGCATGTGTGACACATTATCCCACATCATAATGCTACTTATTCAACAACACCAACTTGAAAAAATGGTCAATATTATAAATCATATATAAACACAATTGCCTTTGACAATCATATTATTAATCTAATGTGACTATTTATCATTCTATCATTTATACTATGCTGTGACTAACTTAATTTACATAATGATAACATTTAAATCTAATACACAATATTTTAACAATTATAACTAATTAAACTTATCTAACTATTTATATCTTTCAATCTGATCAATTTTCCAATCTTATCCCTCATCTTAAAAGGGGGCATACAAGGGGAAAATTACAAAATTTATACAAAACTAGCATAATTCAGATATTTGATAATTCATTATGCCGCAATATAGCCTCATCGGTTCTAAGATATCATATATGAATCAAATTCATGAAAATTGGGCATAGATTATAGGGGTATATGATATACATATGTATGCACCTTATAGATTACATATTTCAAATGATACATAACACAATTTCAAAATTTTAGAATGGTTCAAAATTCATTTATTGGTATAGATTATGGGGGAATATTCTATACATATGCATTCACACTATAGTAATATATTACATATTCACATGTTTTGGATGCATATACATGAGCAAACACACATAAAATTCAAACAAAAATTATAAAATTTACATCTACATAACAAGTTACAAATTTACATCTACAAATAGTTATAATTTACACTTGCATACAATTACATTTTCTATTTTTAACATATGGATGCATATCATTCCATATGAGTGACATTGATATGGGGGGCATGATACAAATTCATGCCATACTTTCATTACTACTTGTTATCCATGGTCATGGTAGGAGCATGGATGTTATCCATTATCTTTTGATCATGCATACAAGAACTAAGGAATAAAGTGACAACTGAATCTATAAAGCCATCTCTAATGATTGATTCAATTAAATTTCAAAATGCATAACTTGGAGATCCAGTGCCCTCCAACACTACAACCTACAAAGCCATTATGGATTCCAACTCATTTCCAACTTTGGTTTACAAAGACCAACAACACAAATTTAGGCTTTTGGTGCCTTAATAGATTCTATTTTCTATACAAGTTCAATTAAAATTAAGGATTGATCACCTTCAATTCTCCAATATTTTAATAGAAGAACAAATTTATTGGATAAAATGATTACATGAGTCATCAAATTAATGTTTTTATGTTCCTTAATTGATATACTCATCACTTCAACAACTTGAAAGCTTATCCATTTAACGGGCCAAAAAATGAATAGATACTACAAGTTCCCTCTTGTTTACCGTAATGATTGGGTCAATCCTTGAACCTCAACATTTTTATTTCTCCATGATAAGTATATACTCTATTGGTTCCTAATTATACACCTCATGCACTTAGCCTTGCACATTTTGAGAAAATGGTAAACAAAGATGAAAAACCCATTGATATGTCGTTATCGTCAGGAAAGGGTTTAGCATCAAGATCGATTGAATGTAGACAATGACTAGAAAACATCGACAGAGGGTATGGTTAGCTCCTTGCTACTTTTGGCTCTACTTGAACCAAGTAGAGAGGACCTAAGGGGTAGCTTGCTCACATGGAGGGATAATGCAATTCAATCTCCATGTGGATTTTTGGCACACAAGAACATAAATTTGACCAAAACATAACCAAACTTGTTCACTCCACCTAGGAAGGGTTGTCACATGAAATGAACAAATGCTCTAAGTCAAACACAAGCTACTGAAGATAGATGGGAAAGTGACTACAACCTTTATTTCTAAATAAATTTTAAACAACAAAGGGCCAAATGGAACGTTGTAATGCTAAGCTTCAAAGAGAGATATACAAACACATTTTATATATGTAACATTTATGCATCTACAAGCAAATAACACTTAAACTATGCAATAGGGTGTATTATTTGTAGGTTAGAACAAGGTAGGATGAGTTAAGTATTTATAAAGAGTGGTGTGGTGGTGTGGTTTTTCAAACAATAGGAATTCTTTCAACAAGCATGACATCATTCATTTTTAAATATGTCAGGGGAACCACGAACAATAAACATGCTCCGATCCCTACTGAGTCAGGATCTTGCTCTACCAATTAGAGCACATGTGATTACTTCTTGTATTAGCAACTAAACACGGAATTATACCAGAATCAATAAGTAACTAGAAATATGAAACAACACAGGAATATGAGAGACAATACATAATTGTATTAATAATCACTTAGAAGAATATACAATAAGGAAGATGCCACTTCTTCCTCCACCTCAAAGGTTCGCCACGCCTCAAGACCTTCTTCCCTCTCTCTCTCGGTCCCAACAATCAACTCCAATATAGAATTGATGTTCACCTCTCCAACCAGTCAGTAACACGCTGCCAGTTCACCAAGTACACAACCGTACTCCAAGTAGATCTCCTGCTCTCTGCTGCTACCTGCAAATCACTAGACCTTATTCACCATGTGGATATCTCTACACCCTTGAAGAACCCTTGTCCTTGCCTCACCAAGTCCTTATGATTCTTCAACCAGTACCCCAGTGGATCAGCTCCTTGACCTTGCAGACCTTGCAACTCTCCTTGATCATACACACTCAGCACCCCTTTGGAACTAGGAGGAGCTACACTAGCTCTCTCTAAAAGCTCTATGGATTTCTAGCACACATTTACAATACAATCATGAGTCCATATATAGATCTCATCCAAACAATAATTAGACAATAATACAATAATTAAATCTGCAGCTCTCAGTCTAAGAATAGCTCTAAACATGCAAACACTTGGTTCGTCAACCAACTGCCCGTAATATACTCGCAGCTCGAACCACAGGTGACCGACACCGATCCCTGACCGCCTGGGGGTGCCGACGCCGGCCGATCCATGACCGACGTCAGTTGCCTTATGTCTCCTTCCTGCCGTCGTTGATTGTCCTGACCGACGCCGGTGTCTGTGACACTCTACAACTCTTCTGCAACCTCCATAACTTCTCTTGTTTGCATCCTGGTGAAGCTTTTAGCTCCACAACCTAACAATCTCCCACTTGGAGATAAATAGCTGCACCTGTACCTGTATCTGTAGCCCGTCTAATCTGTTTCCTGGCTTGTATCCCTCTTCAAGATCCATCCTGAAGACTAACCACCACACGACCTGTGATGCTATACCTGTCATTCAAGTAACCTGCCACATCCGAACCTACACATCCATGTAGTGAAGAAATTGACCCTGCATAACAAGAATCCCTGCTGTTAGTCCCACTGAACTGCCCTCCAGTACTCCTTCCCTGAATTGGCTCCATACTTTCCGACAACCCCCACTGCTTGGGAAAACTTAGGCCTACAATAGACCTCATGTGATTTCGAACCCTGTTTCAAGCTAAGCTTGAACTGTCTAGCCCTTGGTGTGCTTTCTGATTCTACATCCTGCGTAATGAACCTCGCCAACACCGTCTTCACATTAGCTCCCACTGAAGATAAAATCTCCATGTCTCTTATGCCAAAGAATTTTGCTGCTCCAAATTCTCCATGACACACCTCTGAACTAACCTTACCTTTTAGCTCAGCAAATCCCTGTATGTACAAAACCTGCTAGCAAGCCATCCACATACAGTAACCGGATAATGTCGCGACTCATCATCCACCTAGTAAGAACAAAACCACAATAGTTACACTGACATTGACTGAAGCCATGCTTAGTCATCCACCTGTCAAAACCTGTACCACTATCCTGCAGCTTCTTCAAGACCCCTTGGCCTTCCGTCTCTTGTATCCATCCACTCTCTTCTTTAAAACGGGAATCCATCTCTCAGTGCTTTCTTCCAGCTGACAACTCTACCAACAAATACCTGTTTGGTTCTTCTCCAAGGACTCACACTCCTCATCCATGCTAAGCTCCCACTGTATCTGGACTCTACCTGCATTGCCTCTTCACGTCCTCCTGGTTCTTGACCATCAGTAAGCAATATAAAGAAGGTGAACAACGAATATGAGGTTCACTTACCCTTTTTGACCTCCACATGAGCGTTTGAGACTTGTTGACAGCTTGCTGTCCGCCCAATATCCGTTTCAGTGATCAATCTCGGCCATCTCCCAGTCTGCTCCTGACCGATGTCGGTTCCCTTCACTGACCCTGACTGTCGACGTCGTCTCCCTGGCCAACACCGGTATCCTTTCTGCCGACGTCAGTTTTTTCATGACCGACGTCGGTCTGTTAGGGTGTGGAGCTAAAAGCTTCAACTATTTGCACACACAAGAAGAGGATGCTGAAGAAGCAGAGGAACCGGCGTTGGCAGCATGACCGACGTCAATCAGAGACACTGGAGAAGGAAATCGGCGATGGCAGAGAGTCGGTTGACGTCGGCAGCATCAGACAAGCAGGGACCGACGTCGATCGCCTGTGCGGTCCAAAACTGCTGTTGACGAATAGTCTGTTAGTTAAACCGAGTGTTTGCATGCTAAGGGGCTAATTTAAGTCGCGAGCTGTGTGTCTAATTTTAGTAGTTAGATTTCTATTTTTTTAACCATGGGATTCTATTTAAAGACCCATGAGGCATGTATTGTAATTATCAAATTGATCAAGTAAGAGCATTGAAGCAAGCAAGGTCAAGGAGATCTACATGTATAAGGTCAAGGAGATCAGCTGAAGCATTCAAGGAGGGATAGCAACTCAGGTTGTAGAGTTGGGTTTGTGTTGAGCAAGAGAGAGAGGGAAGAAGGTATTGAGGTGTGGCAATCCTTTGAGGTGGAGGAAGAAGTGGCATCTTCCTTATTGTATTTTCTTCTAGTATTATCTAATACAAGTGTGTGTATTGTCTCTCAAATTCTTTGCTGTCTCATGTTTCTAGTTTCTTAATCATTCTGGTATAATTCCATGTTCAATTGCTCATATATAAGTAATCAATTGTGCTTTTGTTGGATAAGGGGTCTCCTAACAGTTGGTATCAGAGCTACGGTTTGCAAGAAGCAGGTTATTTTTTATTACAGGTCATTCACAGGGTTTTCTGATTGAGTGGGAGTTCAGCAATGGCAGAAGAAAGCAAGCTACGAATGGAGAAGTTTAACGGCAAGAATTATCAACACTGGAGGATGCAGATTGAGGACTATCTGTATCAGAAGGATCTATACTTACCGTTGGGTGGGGTTGCATGCAAGCCCACAGATATGAAGGATGAAGAATGGAGTGTTCTTGATCGGAAGGCTCTCGGTTCCATAAGGTTGAGCCTTGGAGCGTCTGTGATTTCCAGCTTATCACAGAGCAGGACAATGAAAGAGTTGATAAAGTCCTTGATGAATTTATACGAAAATCCCTCGGCTTCTAATAAGGTATACCTTATGAAGTAGCTATTTACTTTGCAAATGCAGGAAGGTGGTTCGGTACATACTCATCTCAGTGATTTCCATGGTCTGGTAAACCAATTAGCTTCAGTCAATATTGTTTTTGATGATGAGGTAAAGGCTCTCTTGATTTTATGTTCTTTGCCTAAAAGTTGGGACAGTTTGGTTATGGCAGTAAGTAATTCTGCGTCTGCTTCTAAAATCTTAAAAGTTGATGATGTTGTGAGTGTGATCTTGAATGAGGAAATACGCAGGAGAAGTACAGGTGAATCATCAGGGAATGCTCTAAGTGCGGAAAGCAGGGGAAGGCAAAGGGAGAAGATTGAGCAAGGGAAATCAAGGTCGGGAAGGAGATCCGAGTCCAAAGGTATTACCTGCTGGTTTTGTGGAAAGAAAGGACATACAAAGAAGGAGTGTTGGTTGAGAGATAAAGAGAATCAACATGCAGGAATTGAAGAAGCAAAGGATGCAAATATTGTGGTACAAGATGCTCTCATACTTTCTTTGGATAGTCAGGTAGGATCATGGATTTTAGATTCTGGTTCATCTTTTCATGTATCCCCAAACAGAGATTTGTTTCATGAGTATGAACAGGGAGACTTTGGAGTGCTCTATTTAGGGGATGGTACGCCTTGTCAGATAGTTGGCAAAGGGAAAGTGCAGCTGAGATTGCAGATTGACAACACATGGGTGTTGAAGGAGGTCATGCATGTTCCAATTCTGAAGCAGAGCTTGATTTCTGTAGGAAGGTTGGGTGATGAGGGATGCACAATAACCCTCACAGCGGACTCTTGGAAGGTTACCAAGGGAGCACTTGTTTTAGCAAGAGGTAAGAAAGTAGGTACTCTTTATCTATCTACTTGTACTACTGATTCTACTTCTGGTATAGATTTGAAGATGTGGTCTAATAGGCTGGGTCACATGAATAAGAAGGGAATGGAAGTTCTTGATTCAAAAGGTATGTGTTCAAATTCAGAAAGCATAGATAGAGTTCATTGCAGGAAAAGGAAATTTGAGGCTTTTGACAAGAACATGGAAGTCTTGGTGTTTTTGGAGGAGATGAAGGCCAGAGAATAATTACAGGCACTGAATAAATCTGAACAGGGCAGCATGGACAGAGATCTGATCCAAGAAGAGCTTGCGAATGAAGAATTCATCACTCACGGGAACACACAGGCACCGATGTCGGTTACTTGGAACTGACGTCGGTCAGTCAGACACCGACATCGGTCGTGTGCAGACCAGCAGGGTCGGTAGGTCGGGCAGGAGAAGTCTGACGTCGATCATCAGGATCGACGTCGACAGAGGGGACACCGGCGTCGGCCAGGGGTAACGACGTCGGTAGTCAGGGTCAGTGCAGGGAACCGACATCGGTCGGGAGCAAACTGGGAGATGGCCGAGATCGGTCACTGGAACGGATGATGGGTGGACAGTTAGTTGTCAAGGAGTCTCAAACACCCATATAGAGGTCAGAAAAGGTATGTGAACCTCATATTCGTTGTTCACCTTCTTTATATTGCTTACTGATAGTCTAGAACTAGGAAGACAGAAGAAGCAATGCAGGTAGAATCCAAAAATAGTGGGAGCTTGACATGGATGAGGAGTGTGAGTCCTTGGAGTAGAGCCAAACAGGTATCTATTGGTAGAGTTGTCAGCTGGATAGAGGGATGGATTCCCATTTTAGAGAAGAGAGTGGATGGACATCTGAGACAGAAGGCTATGGTATATGGTCTTGATTAGGCTGCGGACAATGGAGGTTTGACCATTGTATTTTATCTTTACTAGGTTGGATAATATTAGCTACATTATCCTGTTACTGTATTGTGTTACTTTTTGCAGGGTTTCATATACAGGTAGTTTTTTGAGCTAAGGGTAGAGTTGGTTCAGAAGTATGTCATGTAGAATTTGGGAGCAGCAAAATTCTTGTGGCATAAGTGACAGGTATAACATCACAGGTTTGCGTGGTGGTTGGTCTTCAAGGGTGACTTTGAAGAGGGATACAGAGCCTAAGGAACAAAATAGATGGTGTACAGGTACAGGTACAGTAGCAGCTGTTTATCTCCAAGTGGGAGATTGTTAGGGTGTGGAGCTAAAAGCTTCAACTGTTTGTGCACACAAGAAGAGGATGTTGAAGAACCAGAGGAACCAGCATCGATAGCATGACCGACGTCGGTCAGAGACAGTGGAGAAGGAAACCGGCGATGGCAGAGAGTCGACTGACGTCGGCAGCACCAGACAAGCAGGGACCAGCATCGGTCGCCTGTGCTGTCTAGAACTGCTGTTGACGAACAGTCAGTTAGTTAAACCGAGTGTTTGCATGCTAAGGGGCTAATTTAAGTTGCGAGCTGTGTGTCTAATTTTAGTAGTTAGATTTCTATTTTTGTAACCATGGGATTCTATTTAAAGACCCATGAGGCATGTATTGTAATTATCAAATTGATCAAGTAAGAGCATTGAAGCAAGCAAGGTCAAGGAGATCTACAGGTATAAGGTCAAGGAGATCAGCTGAAGCATTCAAGGAGGGATAGCAACTCAGGTTGTAGAGTTGGGTTTGTGTTGAGCAAGAGAGAGAGGGAAGAAGGTCTTGAGGTGTGGCAAGCCTTTGAGGTGGAGGAAGAAGTGGCATCTTCCTTATTGTATTTTCTTCTAGTATTATCTAATACAAGTGTGTGTATTGTCTCTCAAATTCTTTGCTGTCTCATGTTTCTAGTTTCTTAATCATTCTGGTATAATTTCGTGTTTAATTGCTCATATATAAGTAATCAATTGTGCTTCCATTAGATAAGGGGTCTCCTAACACGGTCTTCTTGTTGCCGACGTTGGTTACTGTATGACCGACGCCGGTACCTGTGTTCGTCTGTGAGTGATAACTTTTTACCCACGAGCTCTCCATGGATCAAAATCCTAATCAAGTCAACCCTGCTCTGCTCAGAATAAATCAGTTCCCTCACCTGATCTCTATCCGTCATCTCCTCCATGAACACCAAGGCTTTCCAGTTCTTTAGCTTGTCAAAAACATCTGTCTTCCGCTTCAAAACTTGCATTCTCCTTCTACATATGTGACTAAGCCTATGAAGCCACATCTCTGCAACAGAAGGTGAATCAGCAATATAAGTAGATAGATAAAGGATACCTACTTTCTTACCACCATCTAATTCAAGTGTATCCACTGTGAGAGTTACAATACATCTCCCATCACCCAAATTTCCTGAAGAAATTAGACTCATCTCCAAGACCGGTACCTGCATGACTTCCTTCAACCACTGTGTGTCATCCATCTACAATTTTAGCTTCACTTCCCCTTCGTCAATCATTTGACAAGGCTCTCTAGCTCCTAAATAAATCTCTCCAAAGTCATACCCATGAAAAGATGCTCTATTTCGAACTGCATGGAAAGAGGCAAAAGAATTTGTGAACCAAGACTCCACTTTATCCAGAACATCCTGTGTAACGTCACCTGCAACATTTGCTCCTCCCTGTTGATCTGCAACCAACCAACAATCTTTATTTACCTGCTCTTTCTTTCCATCAATCAGACCATTCGTGCTATTCAGTTTCTCCATTCGTAGCTTACTTCCTTCTACCATTGCTATACTCCCACTCAATCAAAAACCCCTGTGAGTAACCTGTAATCAAAAAACACCACCAGATCTGAAACCACCTGTTAGTAACCCAACCAAAAGCTCTGATACCACGTGTCAGGGGAACCACAAACAATAAACATGCTCCGATCCCTACTGAGTCAGGATCTTGCTCTACCAATTAGAGCACATGTGATTACTTTTTGTATTAGCAACTAAACATGGAATTATACCAGAATCAATAAGTAACTAGAAATATGAAACAACACAGGAATATGAGAGACAATACACAATTATATTAATAATCACTCAGAAGAATATACAATAAGGAAGATGCCACTTCTTCCTCCACCTCAAAGGTTCGCCACGCCTCAAGACCTTCTTCCCTTTCTCTCTCGGTCCCAACAATCAACTCCAATATAGAATTGATGTTCACCTCTCCAACCAGTCAGTAACACGCTGCCAGTTCACCAAGTACACAACTGTACTCCAAGTAGATCTCCTGCTCTCTGCTACTACCTGCAAATCACTAGACCTTACTCACCATGTAGATATCTCTACACCCCTGAAGAACCCTTGTCCTTGCCTCACCAAGTCCTTATGATTCTTCAACCAGTACCCCGGTGGATTAGCTCCTTGACCTTGCAGACCTTGCAACTCTCCCTGATCATACACACTCAGCACCCCTTTGGAACTAGGAGGAGCTACACTAGCTCTCTCTAAAAGCTCTATGGCTTTCTAGCACACATTTACAATACAATCATGAGTCCATATATAGATCTCATCCAAACAATAATTAGACAATAATACAATAATTAAATCCGCAGCTCTCAGTCTAAGAATAGCTCTAAACATGCAAACACTTGGTTCGTCAACCAACTGCCTGTAATATACTCGCAGCTCGAACCACAAGTGACCGACGCCAGTCCCTGACCGCCTGGGGGTGCCGACGCCGGCCGATCCATGACCGACGTCGGTTGTCCTGACCGACGCTGGTGTCTGTGACACTTTGCAACTCTTCTGCAACCTCCATAACTTCTCCTGTTTGCATCCTGGTGAAGCTTTTAGCTCCACAACCTAACAAAATATGTAGAAGACTAAAATAGAAGCTAAGGAAACTAATAGGAATGAGTTGCATCCATTGGTGCCAATACAATGCAAATATTCAAATGACTTTTGAAACCCTACTACATACACTACAACTAGAGATTCAAACACTTTCTCCTATCAAATCCATAAACCTAGGGTGCCCTTAAGATGTTATCAACAACATATCCCCAAATCATAATGCATAAAGGAGTTTACAACTTATATCTATGCCCAAAATAATTGCCACCATTAATAAGCATAAAACTAAATACCCAATAAGTAGAGCATGTAAAATTTACTATTGCATTTCATTGATAAATACAACAGAAATCATATCTATTTTCCATTATTTTAAAAATAAATCTTTTACATACATCATTTTTTTCAGAATGCTACCATGGGTAAAAGCATGGTGATTTTTCTCTTTTGACATGGGAGACATATACAATTCTCTCAAATATTGCTAATGGTTGTATAATTGTAACCACCTTAGCAAGAGAGATAAGACATACACACAACAAGGATCTTGAAATTTAAAAGAGCCTAAGACCTAGAAAGAAAAATAACCAACAATAAACTTTGAAAAGAGGACAAGCCCTCTTTTTATATGACTCTTCCACCCAAAATATTCAAGGAATATGCTTCAAATGGAAGATACCCTTGATCATGCTTGAAATCTCATGCCTTGTAATACAATCATTATGATAACTGCCTATCCTTGTCATGATGAAGATTTGAAACAAACTCTTGATCTTCTTGGATAGAAATGCATTACACTTGGGCTTGAGGGAGAATATTCCCTTGGGATCAAAACAAACTCCTTGACTTCATGTGTAACTTCTTGGCCATGCTCTCCCATTAATCATTTGCATAGATGGAAACATATGGGTAGCTTCCCTTCTCCTTGTTTAGGTTGAAGAACACCCCTTGCCTTGTAATGATTTCATAGGAATTAGTTGTGATATAAACAAAGAAGAATCCATAGCCATTTGAGAAATCTCCTTAGAATGTCCCACTTGTAGCATTTCCCTTACATGGAAGTATTCAAATTAAGCAAAATATTAGAAATGGCAAGACTTAGCTTATTTCACCCTTTTGCCTTTGACCTTTTAGGGTTTCCACCAAACTTTATAATGCTTAGGTGCATTAATTTACCTTTTTAAAAGCTTAGATTTTCCGTTTGACACTCCATGTGGACTATATTAATATCATGGCTCTCTTCTATTTAAAATCTCATGTTTTGAATTTTTTTACAAACTTAACTTCCACTTAAACAAGTTATATTATGGAATGAGTAGAAATACTAACATGGCCTCTTGAATGCTTTTGTGGCCTTGCATGTTTTCCACATCAACCTCTGATTTCCCTTGAAACTTTACTACTTCCTTTTTGGATCATTTCTCTTTTGGTTGCATGTTGACTGGTAGATGGCAAACATTGCAAATCAAAGGCTCTGAACACAAACCTTGAATGAAATTTTTTATGACCAAATCCTTTGAAGTAAGGGAAACTCAAAACATAATATCTGAAGAGTTCATCGAACAAAATGTTTGACAAAGGATTTCCAACAAAATGTCCAATAAATAAGTCTGAACAAAATGTCCGACCATTAAAAAATTTGACACAAAATTTTCAAACAAAAATTTTGATGTAGAAATTCTGAATAAAAAGTCCAACACAAAAGTTCTAAACTTAAGAATTTTCCAAAAACTTAAGAATTCAAAAATTCAAACTTGCAATTTTTTGTAACTTGATTTTCTGCCGTATATTCCTGCAGACCTTTTCACCCCAACTGTAATTTGTAACATTTTAAACTTTCAATCAGCCTTAAGAATTCTACCACTTCAAAGCCTTTTCGAAGACAAAGAACATCATACTCAACATTATTTGATCTTCCTAGCTTGATTTTAATCACAGACCTTGCAATCTCATTAAAACATGAAAATGTTAAGCATTAGCCAAAATTGGGATTACACGGAGTTTTCACAAGGTAAGAGTTAGATTTCTATAATTAGGTGAACACTTGTAAGTAGGAGGTAACTTTTAGATATCTAGGCATTAATATTTAGAAACAAGGCATAAATATCTTAGTGTAGTTTTGGGCACTAACACTGGCTCTTGCCCAGAGATGTACACCCCCTGTGGGTGTGCAAAAAACCCCAAAAAATAAGACCAGGTGCTAATCCCATGGGACACAGAGTTAAAACTTTAGTAATTTCATAACAAACATGCATGAAAACTCAATTAGGTAAGGGTAGACTAAAAAAAATAGATTAGGAGGATTTGAAAATGAACACACGATAAAAACACCAAAAGGAACTATATAGATAAGACCCAAAGTAGAGGGGCAACAAAACAACAGAAAAATAAAACTATACACTATACATTACTATAGACAATCATGGACTTAGTCTAGGAAGTGTTTCAAATGTCTACCATTAACTGGCATCTCCAGTATCTCACCATCTAGGTCTCTTAAGAAGAAAGTGTGTTCCCTAATTCTACAGTCAATGGAATAAGGGCCCATCCACAAGGCATACAATTTACCATGCTTGCCTTTCTCTTCATGCCTGTTATCCCAAAGTAAAACCAAATCACCTAATTGAAAATTTCTTGGAGTAACCTTTCTATCAAATATTCTCTTGTCTTTCCTTGAACTTGAGTTGTCTTTTATGAGATTGTCTTCTAGTTTCATCAAGCTTAATAATTTAGTTTATTCTAATTTCATAGTGGCTAACTTCATCATCTTCCTCTAGTTGTTGCATGAAATGATAGGTTGACAACTTCAAATTCATGAGCACAATAGCTTGAGCTCCATAGATAAACTCAAAAGGGGATTTTACTTGTAGCTCTTTTAGGTGTGATCCTATTATCCCACAAGACAAACTTTATTTGTTCAACCCACCTTTTCTTGTTAGATTCTAATGTTATTCTAATCATTTTAGCAAGTTCTTGTTACTAGATTCTGCTTGCCCATTCCGTTGATGGTTGTAATTGGAGGCATAAGCCAATTTGATCCCATAATATTTGCACAATACCACTAAAAGTTTAGCTCTGAAACTCATGGCATTATAAAAAATTACCTTAATAGACACACCAAATCTAAAAATAATTAGATTTAATGGAAAGTCCATAATCACCTGGTGTGTATCCTTATTTGTATGGACCACCTCAACCCATTTCATGAAGTAGTCATTTGTAGCCAATATCCATCTATGTCCAACGCTTGATGAATCAATGATTTCCCCAATGAAATCCATTCCCCATTGTCTGAATAGTCATTCAATTATCACGAGCTACAAGGGAAAAAAACCAAAAGCTCTCAACCACCTAGAAAAATGCTGACATTTATTGCATCTTCTAACTTTCTAAGTAACATCCTTGAATAATGATGGCCACCAATAACCAACTCTTAATATTTTATGAGTTATGACTATATGTGCAAAGTGACCACCACATACTCCACTATGAAAGTTCTCAATCAAATTGGCAATTGTTCTTCTACCATGCTTCTTTGGAAAACCCCATTTGGATTCTTCCATGCTAGTCCACTTTTAGTCAAGAGATAATTTTAGGATACAAGCTTAAGAGTTCTTTGGTTTTTATCTAAGTCAGGTGGATAATTTAGATTTTGCAAGTAGTAAACAATGTCTTTATACCATAGAGTTATGCAAATCTAACTTAAAGAATCATCAAAATTAAAAACAACAGTGTTTAACTCAATATATTAAAAATTGGTCTCAGCCATGAACTTGGTTAGACCCATCCCTCTCACTATCTTGGTGGTCTAAATATCCATGTCGTATTCTTGTAACTTGTTGACCCATTTACATCTATTATTGGATGCTTCAATCTGAGTCAAGATATCCTTCACCATTGTACGTAGGACATATGCAACAATCTTGGATATTAGAATATAAGGTCTGAACATCTTAATAACCTTCAAGAGAGCGAATGCTTGTTTTTCCATAATGGTTTAATTCAATTGAAAACCTTGCATAGATTTACTAAATAAAGCTATGGGTTGCTCATGACCATCTTCATTCTTTTGTAAACGAACAACAATAATAGTATTATGGGATGTAAAAGAGAATATTTAAAACTCTTTAGTGTAATCAGGGTTGGCCAAGATAAGGATAGAATTCAAGGCTCCTTTGATGTCATTGAATGCTTGCATGACCTTCTCCAAATTGATGGTCTGGTCTTTCTTTAACATAAAAGTAATAGTTAGAGTAATCTCTACAAAATTAGACACAAACCTTATAACTAAGTTAATTTTCCCAAAGAAGGACTGAATTCCCTCCTTAGACTATGGGATAGGTACTTTGTCAATGTCTGCCACTCTTTTAGAATCAATCATGACACCGTCCTTAGACACTATATGTCCCAACAACTTGGCATTTTGTACTCTAAAGTGACACTTCTTAGGATTAAGTGAAATACTAAATTCACTGCATCTAATGAATACTTTCTCTAGAGGCTCCAAATGTTCCTTTCTATTCTTGGAGTACACAATAATGTCATCCTGATACATAACTATAAACTTATTAATTAACCCTACAAAAGTAATGTCCATAGCTTGTTAAAACATTTCACTAGCATTCATTAACCCAAAATACATTCTCACATAAACATACATGCCCCAAAGCATTGTAAATGTGGTCTTAGGTCTCTCAGATTATTTCAACACAACCTGGTTATACCTTGAGAAACCATCTAATATGGACATCTCTAATCCTATAAAACTTTACAATAGGTTATCCATATTAGGTAGGGGTAATTATTTTTCAAAAAAGCTTTGTTCAAATTTTGGAAATCCACACACAAGTAGATTTCACCATTATTCTTTCATAAACGGACCAAGTTTGCCACCCATGATGAATACCTGATGGGCTAAATATTTCCACCATCCCTTAGCTTCTTTAACTCACCCCACATCTTGGTGGCCAAGATGGGGTTAATAGGCCTTTGTTTTTGCCTAAAAGGCTTGCTGTCAGGTTGCAATGGGATGACATGTTGAAATAAATATTCCCTATATGCTTTCAATTTAGAATAAGACTAAGCCAAATAATCTTGGTACTTATTTAGCATCTGCATGTAGGTTTGCTTTTCTGTTGCACTTAAATGAGTACCCAACCAAACTTTCCTTGGATTTTCATGAGAACTCAAATTACACTCAGTCACATATTTTGAGATAAATGAGTCTCTTATTTTGATTCGGTCTGATCCATCAAAAGATGTTTCTAAACTCACTAATCCCCTAGGGAGCGTGTTTGTCTTCAACTAAATTATATCCTTCCTAAACAAGGTTTCTTTTCCATCACATGTTTGATCCATAGATTCCAAGTCTATGAGTTGATCTTGAAACTCAGCTTCACAATTTATAAACCTTCTAATCTATTCATCATCATAAAAAATTTGCCAATGATGGACATTATCTAGGATTTAAGGCCTAACAAGTACCTCCACTTGATACTGATAATGAGGGTTCATATTTTCAATTTCACATTAAGCACCTAACCCTGCAAGTCTGTCAGCTTCTTCATTGAAACTTCTATCATGATAGAAAATATTTAATGCATCAAAGAACTCTAACAAATCCCATACAACATTCTTATACTATTTCAACCTTTTATTTTTGGTGGCATAAGCATTTTTGACATGCTTAACCACTAGCTCCAAATCACCCTTTACAATCAAGCTTGTGATTCCATGTTCATAGACAATTCTTAAACCAAGCAAGAGTGCCTCATACTCATTAGTATCATTCATTCACTTAAATGATAGCTTGAGAAAAACTAAAAATATTTCTCATTAGGGGCAAAAAAGACAAGTCTAGCTCCATTTCCAAGATTGGAGCAAGCCTCGTCAAATGACATTTTCCAAACTTCACCTTGTCAAACCCAACATCAAGAACAACATGTTGTTTAACAACATCCACATTCCCAATAAATTCACCCAATTCCACATATATGTGAAACACTTCATTTAGAGCTTGCTTCGGATATTTAAGTACATGCAACATATTTGGCTCCTTATGAAGTTTGACCATATTAACTTCCAACCAAATGGTGGCATAAGAAAGGTCCATTTTCACACTTTCACTCATGCTGACAACCCATTTCCTTGATATCAACATCCCCCACTTAGGCAGTTAATCCACAACTACCACATCCATATTCAAAAATTTATCTGGATGAATTGCCAACTACACCACCAACCCTTTAACTTTTCCAACAGCTGGCACCTCTCATGAGTCCATGGCATAACACTTGCCAAAGGTAGATGTGATTTTCACTCCAAGTTCATTAAGGACACCTAGGAGCATCCCATTATAAGATTATCTAGAATCAAACATGTAATTATGAATAATTAGACCATTGATCAGTAGGGTTGTGTAAAATAGATCCACATTCAACTGACTTTCTAACAATGCAGTCCCCAAATAAACCTCTGGGATTGGTTCAACAACCTCATGATTCTTCATCATCATCCAAGAGTGTTTGGGGTGAATTCATCTCATTTACAATTGCATTCCAACTAAATTCCAAATATTTAAATGCCCTCCTCTTATGTTCAGATATTTATAATAACTCAATAAGTGTCACAATGATTTTTAGTTGACTCAACACCTGAGCCATATAACACACACTATACTAAGGATGGGGAGTATTTACAGGAAGGGTAACAATACCTTTAGCTAGAATACAACCATTTAAAGTCAAGGGTGGAACATGTTGGGATGGAATAACATTTTTTACAATAGTCTTCAAGGGTGGGTTATTTCTAACATCGCTCACACCCTTAAGAATACTAGACAACAAAATTACTCTATTCTTGGTTGGAACACCTCTTTGTTTGACAACTTGGGAAACAGGTGCCAACTTGGAAGAATTAGGGGCTTCTATAGTTTTCTTAACTTCATTAATTACATCCCTTGCCCTTGGATTTATAGGGGTAATCTCTTAAGGAGCAACACCTTGTTACCTACTTCTCATGCTATATTCCTTCTCTTGGGTGACTGTTGTATTAATTAGCAATTGCGTATCCTCAATTGAAGGAATTCCTCCATCATATTTATTAATCATCATGGAGTGTAAGAATTTGAAATCATGATTGGGTAATTCGTATGCTTGTGTCATGTTAACATCATAAAAAACTTTAGAGGTTGGGACACATACCTTTTATACTACACTCCAAAATTGATCCGCAGTGGTGGCACTCAACAATTCTCTGGAGGCAGATAATTTACTTTGGGAGACGTGACAATCAATCATCAAAATCTTATCATCATTAGATGTAGACTCAAATTCCTCTGCATCTTCATCAGTTCATTCAATAATATCACATGGAGAATGGGGAAGGAAGTATTTATCACACCAATCAATGTCAATATCACAATTTATATTGACTTTGGCATTCCATTAATTAGGCACTTCCTTCTCATCCCCTCTATTTATTTCTATCATCACAAACAAACCTTTTCCCTTTGTCATTATCTCTAATATGGAAAGGGGTTCTCCCTTGTGCTTGATTCTGATTCTGAGTTCTCTCCTGACTTGTAGACCCATGAGGCAACCCCTTTTCAGCTCTATCTAGCTTGTAAGACATCTCCTTAACAATAGAGACAAAAAATTTCATGGTTTCCTCAAGGTTGGTTGTCTTAGTGGACTACATTTTTTCATGATTGACCAATTTCACATCAGCCCAGTTATTCAAAGCCTTACCCACAACCTTTATGTTGTTTTCAATTTGGATGGTCATATTAAATGTTAATCTCATATTTATAGGAGCCTTGTACCTCAAGTAGTATATTGCCTTCTTATCAAAGGCATCACAATAGTTAATTAATCAAGTTGTATCACTAGGCCTAATATTTTTAGGCAGCCTCATCATCGTCTTATTTAACCTTGTATTAAAATCATACACACACTCATTCGGGTTCTTCTTAATGTTTTCAAATTATTCCAAAAGAAATCTAGGATCAATCCTATCACCATATTAAATTTTGAAAACATTCTTCATTTCTTCCCATGAATCAATGCATCCACAAGGAAGGGAATTGAACCAATCACAAGCATCTTCTTCTAGCATGCATATAAACAACTTAATGCAAACATCCTCATGCTCAACCTCATATCCTCAATGATAATGTGAAAATCCCTCAAATACTAATCACCAGTCACTATATTATTCCTTTAAACTTAGGAAGGTGGTTCCTTACTTCATTTGGAACTTCATTACGATATCCCTCTATTTCATCAACATTAATAGGTCTAAATCTAAGAATACTCAATGTAGGATGTTCATTCTCATCTTGATCCCTATACCTCATGATTGGTTCAATGATGGGTTCAAGATTAGATGATAAAGGGTTATGAGGGGGTGAATGAGGTGGACTTGGGGGATCAAACTTAAGATGAGATTTAGCTACTTGAGAAGGGGCTAGATAGTAAATAGGACTATAAGGTTCTAAATGATCAGAAGAACTATGATAATCTTCAATAATAGGAGGTTCAACAGATAAAAGTTTAGGTGTATCAAAATCTTGGCATTCCAAACACTCTTTTACAGCTAAACTTTGTCCTTTAATTGGCCTCTAAACTTGTCTCCTTCTTTTATGAACACTTAAGGGTGAGACAAGATACTTTGATGAGTCACCTTTGAAGGATGATCTCAATCCTTACAGCTTTACAAGAAAAAGAATACTCACAACTAAAATAATTTAAAAATGGGCATTGATCTTTCTTGAAACCAAATACAATGTTGGAGTCACCACTAGAAGTAAACTTATAGAATATAACATATTACAAACATGTTGTGATACAATCTAAAACTATACTTTGCTGAAACTAGTGATGAGATAATAAGAAAAAGTTACTGAAAATCTAGATTTGTGTTCAAAAGGGGAAACCACCTTAAAACATGACAAATTTACAGATCCTTATAATAAATCAACATATGTCAATTTACCAAATCTATTAAGTCTCTGACAACAGTGCCATCAGAGTGTTGCATAGTTGATATCCCAAACTAGTGAATCATGCTCAAATAACCTTATATTTTAAACACATAAGATAATATGGATAAACATTATCTAAAAATATGCATATGAGGTTAATGCATCAAATATTTCATGATAGAGAACTTGAGAACATTAACAAATACAATCCTTTACAAGAGTCCCTGGCAACACAGGTGGCTAGGATCTTTTCCCTGACAATGACACCAGACGAGTGTTGCAATGTTGATGGAAAAAGATAGTTAAATGAGAAAATAATAAGTAGATAAATTTAAAACCTGAATTACTATAGCTCTTTGTAAGAATCCTTGGTAACACAAATGACCAAGGATTGATGTTTATCTCTAGCAATACAAGTGGCCAGGATTTTAGTTTAATCCCTAAAAATGACACCAGTAGAGTGTTGGTTCCTAGTTGTACACCTTATGCACTTATCCTTGCACACTTTGAGAAAATAAAAAAACAAAGATGAAAGACCCATTGATATGTCATTATAACCAAGGAAGGGTTTAGCATCAGGATGGATTAAATGTAGACAATGACTAAAAAACACTGATAGATGGTATGTTTATCTCCCTACTACATATAAATCTACCTGAACCAAGGTGAGAGGACCTAAGGGGTAGCTTTCTCACATGGAGGGATGATGTAATCAAATCTCCATGGTGATTTTTGGCACACAAAAACACAAATCTGACTAGAACATAACCAAACTTATTCACTCCACTTGGGAAGGGTTGTCACATGAAATGAACAAATGCTCTAAGTCAAACACAAGCTACTGAAGATAGATTGGAAAGTGACTACAACCTTCATTTCTAAAGAAATTTTCAATAACAAAGGGCCAAATGGAAGGTTGCAATGCGAAGATTCAAAGAGAAATATATAGACACATTTTATATATGCAACATTTATGCATCTACAAGCAAATAACACTTAAAATATGCAATAGGGTGTATTATTTGCAGGTTAGAATAGGGTAAGATGAGTTAAGTTTTTATAAAGAGTGGTGTGGTGGTGTGGTTTTTCAAACAACACGAATTCATTCAACAGGCATGCCATCATTCATTTTTAAATATGTAAAAGACTGAAATACAAGCTAAGGAAACTAATGGAACGAGTTACATCCATTGGTGCCAATACACAACAAATATTCAAATGAATTTTAAAACCCTAAAACATACACTACAACCAGAGATTTAAACACTTTCTCCTATCAAATCCATAAACCTAGGGTGCCCTGAAGAGGTTATCAACAACATATCCCCAAATCATAATGCATAAAGGAATTTACAACTTAGATCTATGCCCAAAACAACTGCTACCATTGATAAGCATAAAACTAAATACACAATAAGTAGAGCATGTAAAATGTACTATTGCATTTCATTGACAAAATACATTATAAATCATAGTTATTTTCCATTATCTTGACAATAAATCTTACATACATCATTATTTCAAAATACTACCATAGGGAAAAGCATGGTAAGTTTGCTCTTTTGATAGGGGAAACATATGCAATGCTCTTAGAGCTTGCTAATGGCTATACAACTGCCACCACCTTAGCAAGAAAGACAAGACACACACATAACAAGGATTCCAAAATTTGAAAGAGTCTAAGACCTAGAAAGAACAACAACCAAAAACAACCTTTGAAAATAAGACAATCCCTCTTTTTATATGACTCTTTCACCCAAAATATTTTAGGAATATGTTTCAGCTGGAAGATGCCCTTGATCATGCCTGAAAGCTCATGCCTTGAAAGAAAATCATTTTGGTAATTGCATATCCTTGTCATGATGAAGATTTGAAAACAAAATCTTGATCTTCTTGGCTGGAAATGTGTTATACTTGGGTTTGAGGGATAACATTACCTTGGGAGTAAAACAAACTCCTTATCTTCATGTGTAACTACTTGTCCATACTCTTCTGTTAATCATTTGCATAGTTGAAAACTTTTGGATATCTACCCTTCTCCTTGTGTAGACCAAAGAACACCCCTTGGATTGTAATGATTTCATAAGAATATTCCATCTATGGTATGAATAAATAAGAATCCATGGCCATTTGAGAAATCTCCTTGGAATGGCCCACATTAGCCTCACAACCCTGCAACATTTCCCTTCCATGTAGGTATTTGAAACAATCAAAATATTAGAAATGGAAATACTTAGCTTATTTTACCCTTTTTCCTTTGACCTTTTAGGGTTGCCACCGAAATTTATAATGCTTAGGTGCATTATTTTCCATTTTTAAAAGCTTAGCTTCGTTGTTTGACCATACACGTGGATTGTATTAATAGTGTGGCTCTCTTTTATTTAAAAGCCTGTGCTTTAAATTTTTTTACAAATTTTAATTCTACTTGGATAGGTCATATATTATGGAATGAGTATAAATACTAACATGGCCTCTTGAATGATTTTTGTTCCTTGCTTATTTTCCACATCAACCTCTGATTTCCCTTAAAACTTTGTTGCTTCCTTTTTGGACCTTTTCTCTTTTGATACTTGTTGACTGACAGATGGTGAACATTGTGAATCGAAGATTCTGAACTCGAACCCCAAACACAAACCTTGAATGAAAATTTTGATGACCAAATCCTTCAAATCAAGGGAAAATCAGAACATAATATTCAAATATTCTATTGGATAAAATGTCTGACAAAGGATTTCCAAACAAAATGATTGACAAAGAAGTCTGAACAAAATATCCAACCACAAAAAGTTCTACACCAAAGTTCTGAAGAAAAAGTTTGACACAAAAGTTCTAAACAAAAAGTATGACAAATTCCAAACAAAAAGTCTAACACAAAAGTTTGAAACTTAAGAATTTTCCAAAAAATAAAAAATTTAAAAAATCAAACTTACAATTTTTTGCAACTTACTTTTCTACCATATATTCTCGTAGACCTTTTCACCCCAACTACAATATGTAACATTGCAAACTTTCAATCACCATTGAGAATTCTACCACTTCAAAGCCTTTTTGAATATGAAAAATATCATACTAAACATTATTTGATCTTCCCAGATTGATTTTAATCACAAACCCTGTAATCTCATTAAAACCTGAAAATGTTAAGCATTAGCCAAAACTAGGATTACACAGGGTTTTCACAAAGCAAGAGCTAGATTTCTATAATCAAGTGAACACTTGCAAATAGGAGGAAACTTTTAGATATTTAGGCATTAATATTTGGAAACAAGGAATAAATTATTTAGTGTAATTTTGGGCACTAACATACTCCAGAACAATGTCACATGGCACAAATATAGTTTTAGTTTCTCCTTAAACAATGTTTTCAATATTTCATTTATGATTATTTCTCTTTTTTCATTTGGATAGTAATTTATCTAATTACATGCATCATTTTTTTGTAGGAACACTTTAAAACACTATGGCACATGAAAATCCCCATTCATAATAATTTTCACAAGTTTTCATTCTCTTTTTCCCTTTTATCCAGTATTTTTAGTTACAGTAAAATCCTATATTAAAGAGGGGAAAATGTAGACATCCATATTTTTAAAAAGTCTTGTTTTACAATGTCTTTTAGCCATTTTGATTATAAGGGTCTCGGCTAAAAATTAAGTATTTAATGGCACATGTATTTTATGTTTTCATATTTTGATTTTTGATTTTCTATGACTTTGTGGTCCCCTTTTCCCTACCACATTACTTAAGTCATATTTTGAAATAGACATATCCAACCCCCTGTGTCTTTTCAAGGCTATGGTTATCCCAAGATAGGATCAACTAATATGATCAAGATTGACCATTGATCTTGACCCCTTTTATTTAATCCTAACCCTTGATATTTTGAATACACTTTTTGACATGTTTCCATTTGTAGTTGTTACTTTTGGTCCTTTTAGTCCATTTTACATGCGACTAGGTTTATTAATTCTAATTTTAAAAGGTTCATATATATATAGAGTTTCTAAAAGACATTTAGGATAAACATTCTGATAATACAAGAGTTATACAATGGTTACATATTACCTACATTAAATCAATATATCTACATCTAAATTATTGATACATTTTACATGTTTGTGTCAAAGGTAAACTAGGAGAAGGAACATCTAGATTTGCATTCATCATTTCACATACACATATAGGTGGGAGAACTGCATTTGAGTTTGAGCCCTCTTTAGAGCATTGAAAATGTAGTGTAACACTTGTTATTTCAAAAAGAATTGACCAAAGTATTTCAAAATCAATCCCTTTCACCTAATTTATTGCACCCCCTAATTTGATGTCTTAAGTGTTTATGAAAAAAACTAGGGTTTGACATTTCAAATACATGTATGTACATTAAAAATGTTGATAAGGCTAGAAAAGACATTAATGAATCAAATGAATAATATTAGGAAGAATCAAAATATCACTATCATAGGGTCAAGATAAATATTTCATATTGTCTCCTTCTAATCAGTTCTAACCTAAATCAGAAACAATAATTAGTTTTAAAGAACCTGCACTCACAAGGTCAATATCGACACATAGGGGTCAAGATCGGTAGTGGATATTGTTTGCTTCTAGTTGGTTCTATATCATAACATAAAGAATCATAAAATACATATAATATCATAATATAGTTACCTCACATAGCTTTAGATCATAAAATCAGTTTATATAGATCAAGAAAGTTTGATAAATAAGTTAAATCTTTCTCTACCCTTTGGTATTTGTTTATTGCAACTTGTTAAAATGATGCAAAAGAATTAAGATTTAGATGTTAAGTATTGAAATTTTTAGATTAAATAGGTGTTATAGGTCATATGTTTTCTATAGGAAGCATTTCCATGCTTTGCTTTGATTTGTTTTGGTCATTATTGCTTGTTTTCCATTTTCCCACCAAAACTAAATTTGAATTTTTTAATATGTTTTTTAGTGTTTCAAGAGTTTTTTATAACTTCTAAATCTTATTTTTTTATATATATTTTATGGATTGTTCAAGTTAGGTCATATTCATGATTTATAATAATCCAAATTTATTAAATCATATATGTTTATGTTAAACTCATTTAAGAGTTAAGTCTTAAGTAGGGTTACAGAGAATTGGCTAGACAATTTGAGAAATTGTAGGATCTGGATTGAAGAAAGGATAATGAGGAGAGAAGGAAGATAGTGTGTGGTATATGGGATAATATAAGAGAATAAGGAAAGAGACCAAGACTCCAATATTTAGATAAAAAGAGAAAAGTATGTAAAACAGGGTTGTAAAATAGGGATATGTAATATTTTGCACTCAAAATCAAATAAAGAATGTCTTATTGAGTTATTTTATGCAAACTTAAATCCTTTATTACATGTATGTTTGTGTATTAGTTATTTTAGAACTATATTTATTTATTTTAATAATGTTATTCATGTTGTATCCTTGAAAATAAGGTAGATGTTGCTATAGTTAGAAAAATAGGGTTCAACCGTTAATAAAAAAACTCTCTTTTATCACTTTTAAGATTGGTTAAGAGATAAATACAATTTAAAATGAAATATATATGTAATTATGGTTTTCAAATTTAAAATTATTCAAACTAGATCTTAAATTGTTAATTTCCAATGAATTTGTGTAGTCCATAAAAGTGACATAACAACCAAGAAAAAGTTGTTTTCATTATGTTTTGTGATTGATCAAAGTGTATAATTGAATAATAAATAATTATTATGGTTGGGTAGATGTTTTAAAATTTTAAATATTTAAAAATAGGTCATAAAATTCATATTATCCATTATCAAGTGCTCTCGGTCTATGTACAAACCTATTAGGGTTTTGAAGACAAAAATCTCTATATCTCGAAAACTAACTCTTTAAAAATCCTAATTTTTTATATAATGATGTCTGAGGATGTTTGTAAAGTGTTGCAAATGATTTTAAATTTATTTGTAATCTTTATGTAAAGATATTTATATTTCTCAGTCTGTAAGACTAAAAACCCCTATTTTGTGTTTTATTACATTTCCAAGTTTGGATAAAGGTAGAAATAAATATGTTGAGTCGAGACAACATTGAAATAATATGGAAAATTATTTTTGTATGAATACTCTTTGTTTTTTTTATATTTATAGTCAAAAAGACTTGTAATCTTAATATCTCTCTCTTAAGCAAGTTACAAGATGATCTTCCTTAATCTCTCCATCATTTTTGGTATCAAAGCAGGGTTTTAGTTGTACTTCAAGGTGACCTAAGGAGAAATATTTAATTTATAAGAGTGAATAGCAGGTTGTGAAAAATAAATTTTTAATTAAGTGTAAGAATGGCACTTAGAGGATGAGCAGTTAGAGGTGGTAATAGAAGAGGTCAAAGAAGACAACCAAAAAAAGCATTACTAGAAGAGATGATAAAATTGTAAACACATTTGGAGGTAATGTAAATTTTTCAAAGAAGAGGTTTTGTAATAGGTGATGTGAGTGAAAAAGAGGAATAACTACAAGAAGATGTTTCAGAAGAAGAAGAGGAAGAAAGACTCTTGAAAGTAGTCATAGGAATAGGATCCAAACCTAAATTAGAAGTTTCAGTATATGGAGGTAGTCTAAATTTTGAAGAATTGGTAGATTGGATAGCTAAAATGGACAAGTATTTTAACTTTGAAGGAATAAATGAAGACAATAAGGTCAAGTTTGCTTGTACAATGTTGAAGGGACATGCATCTCTTTGGTGGGATAGTGTCTAAGAGGAAAGAAATTAAAAAAATAAAGAGTAGATCAAGTCATGAGATAAAATTGTATCAAATCTCAAATCCAAATTCATGCATGTGGACTATGAGATAAATTTGTTTAATAAACTCCAAAACTTGAAGTAGAAATATATGAGTGTAAACGATTATATAGAAGAATTATATAAGCTCACAATCAAAGCTAGTCATGTAGAATAAGATGTTGAGAAAATAACAAGGTACATCAATGTTCTAAGGTTTAACATTCAAGATGAAATCAGCTTGTTGTCTCCAAAATCAACTGAAGAAGATTATCAAATTAATTTTAATGTAGAAGAGAAGTTGGATAGAAGACAAACTCAACAATCTAGAGGAGGAGGCAAAAAATTTAGAACTAGGGGACAATAAAGTGGTAGAAGTTAGTTGCAGGTTCATGATGAAGAAGTAACTCTCAAGGTCAAGATAATAGTACAAGAGGAGGTTATTCATACAAAGGAAAAAAAACATATACAAGAAGTAGAGGAGAAGGATTTTGGAGAAAAAACTTCAAATGTAATAGGTATGCTAGCCATGGGGTATATAAATGTCCCAAGAATCCATAAATATGTCATACAAGAATTGAAGGCAACAATTAAGTTGTTCAAGTTGAAGAAGAAAGTGTAGGATCACCATCACATGTGGAATAACCTGAAGTGGGAGAATATTTATTAATGAATATAGTACTACTAAATCCAAACAAAGAGGTGAAGGAACCAACCCAAAGGAAGACCTTATTCAAAGCTACATGCAAATCAAAAGGTAAGTGTTGTAAGGTTATAATTGATAGTGGTAGTAAAAATAACTTGGTTTCTTCAGAAATGGTTGAAAAACTAGGGTTGATGAGATTGATAAATCATATACCATACAAGGTATCTTGGCTAAAAAAGGGGCATCAAATATTAGCTAATGAGCAATGTCAAGTTGATTTTCATATTGGTAGCTATAAGGATGAAGTAATAATGAAATCATGCCTATGGATGTTTTCCACATGTTGTTGCTATACCTTAGTAGTTTCATAAGAGGGATATACTTTATGGAAAGAGTAACACTTACACATTAGATAAAGATGGAAATAACCATACCTTGACACAATTTAAGGATGGTAATGAAGTAGTTGAAAATAGTAATGAGGTGTTGTTAGTGAGTGGAAAAGAGTTCATGCAGATGATAAAAGAAGAAAGATTGATTATGAATAACCCAAAGATAATTTTAGAAACATCAAAGAGCAAGAAAGTT